>CM060834.1:90127500-90477500 GCA_030762175.1 Metallyticus violacea
GTAGTAGTAGCAGCAGTAGTAGTAGTAGTAGTAGCAGCAGCAGCAGTAGTAGTAGTAGCAGCAGCAGCAGTAGTAGCAGCAGTAGTAGTAGTAGCAGCAGCAGCAGTAGTAGTAGTAGCAGCAGCAGCAGTAGTAGTAGTAGCAGCAGCAGCAGTAGCAGTAGTAGCAGCAGTAGTAGTAGTAGTAGTAGCAGCAGCAGCAGTAGTAGTAGTAGCAGCAGCAGCAGTGATATAGTAGTAGTATAGCAGTAGCAGCAGTAGCAGTAGTAGCAGCAGTAGTAGTATTAGTAGTAGTAGTAGTAGTAGTAGTAGTAGTAGTAGTAGTAGTAGTATTAGTAGTATTAGTAGTAGTATTAGTATTAGTAGTAGTAATAGTAGTAGTAGTAATAGTAGTAGCAGCAGTAGTAGTAGTAGTAGTAGTAGTATAGTAGTAGCAGTAGTAGTAGTAGTAGTAGTAGTAGTAGTAGTATCAGCTACCATATCCTTTCAATTATGAACAATAGTGCATTTTTTCGGCAGCATTTTTACTGTAGGATGTCTGGCGTATTCATTGCTTATTTGAAAGTGTTCAGAATAGCGGAGTAAATAGCTAGAAATTGTTATTGGTAATTTCTGATTAACTTTAATAGTCATATCATTTAAGCTCAGCTTTCTTGCTAGCTCAACTGAATTTTACTTTCGCTAAATATGTTTCATTTATCACACAAATATACACTTTATACCTCAATCTTTTGTTTTATAGTTTATATAATTTAAATCAAATTGTTAATACAAAATACCTTATCTTGCAGTACATTTATAAAAAAAATGAAAACGCTTAGTATTAAATCGCGCCCTATTGGATCACAAAATGTGTGAAATTGAGTCACTATAGACATTTATCTATCACAAGGTGTTACCCTACTAAAAAAACTTTACTCTCCCTCTGGGCTCAGCTTTCCTCGTTCTCATACATAGTCCTTAACAAAAATTAATCTTATAGAAAACACTGCTTCGTACATGTCACGCTCTTGCACTACAAACAGACTATCGGGATAAGAGCACAGCATTAGCTTGGCACTCGACAATCTGTGACGGCAAAACCTTCCATCACGTAGCTACACACGGCTGGATTATCTATCAGAGAGACTGTGTATACCTTGCGCACGGTAAAGCAAAGCTTGATGTCTCTTGTCTGATAGAATATCTGTGTGCATTTCAAACTTTATGGTTGTTTTTACCCAAAACGTTTCGGTGATAACATCTCCCAGGGCTTGTCTACAAACAAGAAGGGTGCTACCGGCAAGATTGGGTTGAACCATATCAGTGGATATATGTACTGTCTAACAGGTACTGGATAAAGTGATATTGCTAATTATTGAATATGTATGCATAAGTGTCATAGTTAATATATAACAATATAAATGCTAAAAGAATAGTTTTCTACGCACATATTGTTTCGAACTGTATGAATAATGCGTTTGACTGTTACATTATATCCAATAATTTGACATTAAGTTGTACTTTATTAGTAATAATCATATTTTAAATTGATATTAGAACTTTTCATTCAATTAGAAAATACTTATATTGATATGAGATGGCTCCTATTGTTTGAATTGCAATGAAGTCGTGTAATAAAGCTTACTAATGAATATCATTAAAGATTGTACAACTTTCCTTAATTACTAAATGTGGTTTAGAAAAATGTTAAATACATAATAAAATTTAAAAAATCAAAGCTATATATTTTACCAAATAATTGAGTACAAGCATTTAATAGAACCTTACTCTCCTGCCCAAAATGACAATTAAATGTTATTCATTAGCTTGCAAATTCAATTTCTCTTAACAGTTCATGCCAATATAGTCATATATATTTTACTACATTACAATAAAAGTTTAAGTTGTGTGATACCTAGACCACAGATTTCTTATTCGGAGAAGCCTCCGGGCCTAACAAGTTTGAGAAAAGGCGTGCTGGCAAACCATCCTGAGTGGCCAGTAAACAGGATACAAAGGGAGAAAGGAGAAGATATCAACAAGAAGAAAATGCGCGCAAAAGTGACACAATGCAAAAGCAAATACAATGCCTTTCATTTGTTTGGTAACGCTCTCGATATGAAGTGCTTGTTGGCAGCGGATAGCTGCGCTCACGCCACATTGATCTGCTCAAGGGCCATGTACGAAGAAGCTAAGCGGGACTGATGTAATAATTAGTCTTTAAAATGCAATACTATCGAGTAGAGTGACCAATTCTTCCTACGCCTCTGCTTTGTGGTTTCGTTCGGAAACAAAAATTGTTTAACCTGTCGCAACTTCATTTTAAAAAATACTTGTTCAATTTCACAGAGACCTTCATAAAATAATTCATTATATCTTATCACAAACAAAGCAGAAATGAATAAGATCGGCACAACGAACAATCTCTATGAAAATATTTTAAATTAGATCAAGTAGATGTCAGTTATACAATAAATAGCATAAGACATTACAAATCACTGAAAAGATTACAGTTTGTGGCTGGTCTTCGAGATTTCGTTGCCTTCCTGGATCTTTGCAAAACCCTCTTTGCATCACATCATCAGTACCAAAAGCCTTGCATATTTTCCGCGCCGCTGCAGTCGCATTGTTCCCAGTTTAAATGACAGCATACAATCTCGTTCATTTTTGGGGTGCTTATGTTTCAGCGCACACTTCGAAATAATTCCTAATGCTATGAAAAATTGAGTTTTCGATTTAACAATCTAGCTCTCAGCAAAAAAAAAAAAAAAAAAAAAAAAAAAATCCCACCAACTTAATTTTGGGGTATTTAAAAATTACCAAAACTTGAAATATTAGCATTGCGAAAAATCCGACAGAAATTTTGCGTCAACTGTATAATACAGCATACTGTACACTGAATCAATGCAAATTAATAATGAAATGTAAAAGATTGCCAAAAAGTAGCTTACCTATTCACAAAACCATAACTTAAATAATTTCTGTCTAAAATTGTTAGAGAAAGTTTGCTATACTCTAACACGCGATGTTCTGTTAGTTACTAGACGTCAAAGTAGCTCAAATGTTAATAACCTATACAATATTTCTTAAAACATTGCTCTAAGGTATGATCAGAGGTCAGTTTGTGAAATAAATTCAAATTTAGTTTTTTCTTCCAAATAAATATTTAAACTTTTGTGCTTAATTTGGTATGTCGTTTCTTGAAAAATTACAATTGTTAAGTGCTTTTAATTACGTAATGTTTTTATGTGTCAAACTATTTTTAAATACCTCGCACTATAGAAAAAAATGAAAACATCTCTGAAACCGTTTGTTATAGAAGACTATGGTTTGATGTATTTTTAGGTAAATTACTGTTTGAAGTCAATAACAGTAATATTACTTGTGTGTTAAATTTTTGAAGCAATTAGAATTTTTGTGTTTGTTTTGATTTTTACAAGCTACGATTTTTTCATAAATGCTTATTATATCATTCCAGGTCTACTAGGGTTTATAACAAATTTAAAGACTAGAAAAGTGGTATTACTGAATCTTTCCAGTAAGGATGGCAGAAGTGATAATGAAAATGATAGATCTATTTCTGAAGATTATTTTTTAATGAATGGTAAAACAATTACTTACAACTGTCCCTAGTGCTTCCAAGAAAAAGTGTGTATTATTCATATGGAAGATGTTGAAGACAACAAAGGGAGTACTAATATAGTGAACGACTTGACACTGTCTCCTGTAAAATGTATGGGGTGATATGTGTAAAGATGCAAGTGCAAGAAATGGATTTGTAAACTGACAATATTGTATTAACTTTACGCTGTTTTAGTCGTAAGTGAAAAATTCACAACATATATCTGTGCGAGGGGGGACTAGAATGCACCCCCCGCTGGACTTCTAACCGTGGGCGAGTATCTGACAACACTGTTTGTTCGTAATATATAAAAAAAGAAAATATAATAATAAACAAATCACAACATAGACTCAAACAATTCTTTCAGTAATTTAATAATTTAATGCTACTGGGAACCAGTAGTTACCATTAGCTGGTAACCAGAACTAAATTGACCGTCGGAAACCGAATGGTCAGGGTGCTGATAACCAGCACCTACCTTACCCAGCTATCTAAGATAATTTAATTCCTATTTTACTTTTAGTTGCACATTCTGTATTCACTTCTTATTTAAATAATTATTTCTCTTTAGGTTTTAATATTTATGTGTTCTTAAACTTACAATATTAATACATGCTTTGAACTCTACCTTTCCTAACTTAGTTCGCTTAATATATTGAGCATTCACTTTAAGTTCTTGCTATTCTGTCACTAACACTATTTGTACACATCCTTACTGGCTACTCTTCAATATTTGTTCACTGCTTTCATTGTTTATATAACTTATATGGTATTTCATTACTATTTATCACCCAACTTACAAACACTTAAACACTTTTACTATCCCCTTTTAATTACCACCATTTTCTTCTTCTTGTACCGCTTACCCGTGGCTCCTTCTTCCCCGTGAACCTTGCCTCCGCTCCACCTTCATTCATCTCCTCCTTTTGTAGTATGTTGTTTACTATAATAACCATCATGTCTACTCTCTTCTTCATTAGTTGAATGGTTGAGTAGATGTTGGTGTTGTGTTAATGATATGTTTGTGATCGATTATCACTTCCTTCTTCGTTCTTTACTCTTCTCCTTCCCTCACTTTCTTTCTTTCTAATTGTTATGCTGTTAGTTATTGTTTAGCAATTATTGATATAACTATCACCAACTTCTTCTTTTACTCCTCCCTCCTCCGTTTTCCTTCCTGCATCTTTTTGTTCTTTTCTTCTCTGCCTTACTCTCTGCCCTCGTTATCTTCACTACTCCTTTCATTCTCTATTTCCTCATGACCTGGTATTGTATTTGCTGATCTAGCAAGTGCGTAATGCTCTGCGAACTAACTCTGAACTCGTCTGATCCATAATAGCATGTTTCTCGTCTTACGCTCCACTCGCCACCGCCACGGGTGGCCCAGGTCATTAGGGCGTGGACTCGTGAGCGAGAGGTCTGGGGTTCAAATCCCACCATGGCCATCCTTCCTGACTGAGTTTATTCCAGTTTTTCCTCAATCCTCATAAATGGCAAATGCCGGGCAGGTACCCTAAACTGGAACGTTTCTTTCCTCAAGAAAAATCCTTTCCCAATACACCATTTCATCTCTTGTATCATCAGTGTCCATCGCCTGTGGTGCCTCAGTAGTAAAAGCGCCATTTTTAAACACCATTAAAAAACACTCCATTCGCCTACAAGGGCTCAATGCATCGCTGATTTGCAATCTATAAAAAGTATGCCTTCACGAGGAAGTTTTCCCTTTTATACTAATTTCAAAAATGTTACCAGGTGGTAGTCAGAGCTCACGGCTCTCTGAGCCTTCAAAATACTCAAATATTATTGGCGAGTTCTCATACGCGCTTACTTTAAACTTTTCAACTCTTTTCTCTCTGATTGGCGAGTTCATGGTCATCCGATGTGAAAGTAAAAGGAAACCATTCTCGCCACACCTGCGCTACCGTCTTCTTAGGAACATTTAACCGTCCCTATGGGATTAATGTCTTCTGTGAAATATAAAAGTGTTATAGTTATGTATTATCTCGCGTCTCTCGCCGTAGGCTCAATTAGCAACAGTGCCAAATTACATAATCTGTTAACACTTGCTCTTTACAAGGAATTTTCTTACATATTCACAATTTAACTTATAGAAAATAATTATACAATTTATATCAAACCTCTAGTCATTTACTCTTCCTTCTGAATTCATATACCATATCGACTAGATATTAATACTAGAGTATGCTTCATGTTATTTACAATATATGATACATCACTAATATTAATTAGCTATACTTTATTCGATACGCAAATTTGTTTCCTTGTGGGGAAGGGGGCGGAATATTTGTCTCATGACTTTCATTTTAAATGTTTCGTCACTGAGCACATATAGAAATTATCCCTCTCTCATGTGAAGGAAACACTAAAATAAACTAGTATACATGTGTAAGTATTCAGAGGTACAGCAAACAATTATGCAGGTTAGGTTATACTTGAAGAATTCATTGGTAGCAATGTTTACAATTTTTACAACTTTAAATTTCTACTACGGAATTAAAAATTTACACTTTTCAACAATTTTACGAATTTAATCCAAATAAAATAAGTAAATAATATAAGCAGAATAAAATAAAGATATATCGATAGGATTAAATTCCTTAGTTTGCTATTATATAATTTTAGGGTATATCTTATAAGCAGATTTAACATCAAGAGAACAACCAGCAGTTTATCTTCAATTTCATATATTTTGTCAACACAAATTAATGTTTTACTCCCATTAAAAACTGCATTCTGGGACGTACTTGGCGCTGGCATTTTATGTATGCTGTAAACCCTGGATGTAATTCTTCCGCTCTTGTAAAATCAACGTGACGAAGTATTTTTAAGATTTAATTTCTCAGAAAAAAATACGACTTTAAACACAAACTATTTAGATGGATTACAAATTTACGATTATAACCTGTCTACTAACAGAATTTTTGTTTGCTTGGAAATGTATAAAATATTTTAAAACTACTCGCACTTGCGAGGCGTTATCTACAATACTCGGGACTGGTGTTGCCAACTCGACAGTAGTTGCAGTAGAGTTTTGTACCGCTAGGTGGCAACACTAGACCATCTGATGGGCGAGTGTTTAAAGTTTCATGCAGCTGGGTAGATGTATTGAGATTCTATAGTACTTTTCATGATGCTCTGTATGTATGGCGTGGCGATTTTACGATGAACCCAAGATTAGAACAAAGAGTTGCATCAAATTCTGTACAAATCTCGGGAAAAATGCTACGGAGACCCTCGCAATGATTCAACAAGTATTTGGGGGACAAAGCATGAGCCTTACACGTGTGATTCAGTGGCATTCTCGGTCGTACAGCTAGTGAAGACTATACTCACATTGGTAGGCCCGTTAGCTGCACAACACTCGACATTGTTGCCAAAGTTCAACACCTCGTTGGTGAGGATCGACGTTGAACTATTGAAGACGTTGCCCATGAAGTGGGAATTGGTTATGGGAACGAATTTTAACTGACGAACTGGGCATGCATCGCGTCGCCGCAAAATTTGTGCCAAGAATCCTGACTGCTGATCAAAGGCGCAGCGTGTTGATGCTTTTCATGGACTTCGTCAGGCCGTGTCCGATGACCCAGCCTTCTTACCCAGGGTCAGCACCGGCGAGTAGAGCTGGATGCACGCTTATGACCCTGAGACAAAACAGTCCAAAAAAAAAAAAAAAGCGAGACAAGTGAAGAGCAAAATCGAGAGCATGCTCCTCATTTTCTTTGGTACCAAGAGGATTGTGCACAAAGAATTCGTCCCACCAAATCAAACAGTGAATTCCACGTACCACTGTACGTTTTGCGACGGCTCCTTGAAAATGTGTGAAGACGACGGCCCGAACTTTGGCAACAAGTTAACTGGCTGTTGCGTCACGATAATGCGCCCTGTCACAATTCCTTGTTCACCTAGAGCACGAAAAACAGGACGGTTGTCCCCCACCCACCGTATTCGCCCGATTTAGCACCCTGCGTCTTCGTTCTATTCCTCAAACTGAAAAGTTGAAAGGACGTCGGTTCGACACACTTGAGAGGATTCAAGAAGAAACGCTGTCTGTGCTAAACACCCTCAAGGAACATGACTTCCAAGATGAACTTGGAAAATGACAAAATCGCTGGGACCGGTGCATATGTCTGGAAGGGAACTACTTAGAGGGTGACGGTGGTCATTATTCTTAAAGTAAGTTTTTGACCAGATGGAAGACCAGTCCCGAATATCCTGGATACCACCTCGTATACAATAAATGTTAAAATGTATTACACTGAACTCAATTAAACAATTAAACCTCCGTAACACAATATTCTCATATTCATTCACAGTAACTCTTAATGCAAGACATCTTTACTGATATCTTTTATCATAGTTGCGATTTGTTTTGAATTTAACGCTTCACCTACAATCGATCCTAGATCATGAGAGAACGGTTATAAGCTTGAAACATAGAAATTTACTAAGTTTTTTTTTTTTTTATATACAAAGACTATTAAGAAGCATTTTCACGGTTTGGATATAAATATAAGTTAACTTCAGAAGATGTCACCATCTTCGAAGCTGCTGTATTTTTATGTACATATTAATATTTCAATTACTATCGAACCTAAGATGAGAACTAGGCAAAGTTGGGCAAAGACAAGTGGCTCATGGAATTATCGACCGAGATAAAGTGTTGCTCCCATGAATTAAGTCGTATAAAAACAGTCGTGGATTTGTTTGAAGACGTTTATTTTTCGTTTTTTTTTTTTTTTTTTTATTATAGCAATATATATATAGCAACCCGGGATGAACATGGCCTGGCGGGGCTACCTCTGCTTCCTTGACCTTCGTTTTACGATTTCATTGACATAGGGCAGCATAGCAGGGGGGTATGTGAGCAGTATGCCGCTATATGCGACTTTCATGATCGAAGAACGCCACTTCTCCATTAGGCAGCTTCCCAATTGCTCTCACGAGGCTGGATGGACTCCGCTTCCCTAACTTAGAAAAATTCCTGAGTACCGGAAATCGAACACGACCTACTGGGCAGCAATCTTCAATGCTAATCACTAGATCGACGAGATGGTTTCTCTATTTATATATATTATCCTTTTTGGCAGAAAGTTTATGAACACACTATAAATAAATCGAATTACATCTATTAAATATATTCTTATATATATATATATATATATATATATATATATATATAAAGTATATATAGTACATACACTATATTACTATATTCTTATTAGAGTCGTTCTATTTGTTGCTATTGCTCTTATAGAGCTATTGAACATTTCTAATGGAATGTTTTTTTGTTTTTTAATTTTAGAACGAAGCTTTTACAGTCATTAATAAATGTTTATACGCACCTATTTAGAAAAATTTTACTTTAGTTTAATTATCGTGCTTAACAATTTTTCCCCCCTTTTGTGTTCAAAATCGCTGCAACTCTGTGTTCTATAAGAAGTATTTAACTAATTTAGAGCAAACGAAACATGATTGTAAATATAGTATTTATATATATTGCTATGCACTGCTTCTAAACCCAAGATTGTGGATTCAAACCCGGCCAGGACTGATGGATGATTTCGGGCGTAAAAATCCTAAGTGTGGCTTCCTTCGGAAGGGAAGTAAAGCCGTGGTGTCCCGTGTCGTACATTTACGGCACGAAAAAGAACCTCAAGCGTGAATTAGAGGTCTCTGAGCAAAATTTGTCGGCCGTTTTACGCCCTGAATAGAATGGGACGCTGATGACCTGAGAACGTCTGTAAATAAAACAAATCAACAGCACGAGTAGACTATTACAGTATCGGGTCAGGTTATTTATAAAAAAAGTTCTACTTTTTATACTTGCAGCTAAGCCAGATATAAAGATATGACTAGAATATTTTATTTTTATGATATTTTTAAAAATAACAAACTCGTATTTAAGCCAGAACTGAATATCATCACCCATAGATAATGTCAGGTTAGAGTCATCACTCATTACTCTTAATATAATGTAGCTGAAACCTGTCACAGCTGTTAGTAGCGTCTTATCATACTGGGGTGGAAAGCATTAACAACAGGAGTGGATGACGTCACATTTCAAGGAGTATTACCCTCGCCCTGCAAGATTAGGGTTGAAACTAGGGATGGGAAACCATTGGAACAGTTTACATCATACGTTTAATTTAATGCGCCCTTATCAGATACCGGTGTAGTAACTTTAGAGGGGCATTCTTATAGCAAGAGTAATTAACGCAGGCTGAGAAGGTGCAGTAACTTGATGAGAAATTAGGAATTTGAGAATATTTTTTGCTTTCATAAAAAATCATAAATGTTCTTCTATAACCGACAAGAAAGATTAATGAATATTTTCCCTTTCTCGGAGCTAGTAAAATACATTACAGAAACGAAGCAGCAATTGCTCTGACGAGCACGAGAAATTTTGGACAGGACTACGCAAATCCAACCAAAACCATAGTTACAAAAAGGCAAACATGAATTTCATCCTGAAAATGTTTAAATTTTCGTTAAGATTTTTCACCATTACTAAAGATGTATATTACGTGTGATTTAAATGTAGGCCTTCGAGAAAAACCAAACTGTTTCGAAAAGTTAAGCTCATCGTATTTATATTCGTGCTTTGACATCGAAAATGCCTCTTAAAATGTTGTCAATCTGTAAAATTAATATTCGAATAACATTAAAACAATTTAAATGTAATTTTTCACACAAATTATGTTTTAGGCTAATATTTGAAGTCAAGAGTCAGATAGAAAAAATTGAGACAATGGCCGATGCTCTAGTTCCGGTTCCTTGGCTTATGGTGCTGTGGCTGTAACCTTTGTTCAGTCATAATAACGAATCCCCCTATGGCCCCATTCAAAATGAAAATTTAATAAAATATAAAACGTAACACGTAGTATGTAGGTATTCAAAATGAAAGACGCAAACGCATGTGTTATCCAATCAAAAACAAGAACAAACGAAGAGCAACTAACAGCTGATTGAAAATGTCAGCTTCTGAGCAAACGGCGGTAGCGTTTATGCATATGCAAAGTGCAGTAACTAATTTGCTTGAATTAATATAAGCAAGGATAGCTTTCCTATAATACAATTATTCTTTTGTCCATTGACACCATTCGGTCTACAGAGGGTCACTGATCTTCAGCCCTCTCTATCATAACTTGCCCTTACACGGTGTACGGAAAACAAGTGCAACTCTTGCTGCTAGCTGCTGCAAGTACCGAGCGCCAGCGGAGAGAGCCGAACTACTGTCGTGGTCCCAGTGTAAATGTTGCAACGGTGGCAAATCTGCTCTAATTGGCATTCGAGTTAATTCAGATATATATATATGAATTTATTGTTTCTCTCCGCCGTCAATCGAGATTTGCAGCAGCAAGAGTTGCATTTCATTTACATTCGTCAATTTATCGGTAATCTCGGAAACCCTTGTGATAAAAGTTTGCTCTCGTTCCATCCTGGCACATGGGCGTCTTCCATGTGGGAAGTTTCGATTGACCTAAAAGAATTTAGTTGCTCTTACTTTCTTACAGTGGACACAGTGACAAGCCAATCACCCCATCTCAGAAAACTAAGGTATTACTTGGATGTGAAACAGATGATAATTATGCCCTCATTTTTAATGTATAGATTTATTTAACGTGTGGCAAATCTACAACACTAATCCACGACATATTTGGATTTTGCACTCGAGGATTTTGCCTCCAGAAAACTCTACCGACCTCCGCCGGATTTATACCGCGAATTTGGAGTCTATTTATGTTACCCATTATTTGTTTCACAAATTCCTTGTCATGTTTACCTATGATATTCCTTGTTATTTTGTTTCTGCGCTTTGAATCTTCGATGAGGTAAAACAATCTCTAATATTCTAAGTTTTCCTTATTAGATTTATTACATAAAGTATTTGCTCGTTGACTTTTGTTTTAGCTAATTCTGAAATAAAGTAGTTATTGCGATTGTAACTATGAAACGATTTTTTAAAATGTTTCTTCAAATCTCCATCGAAATTTAAAAATAGCTCTAGCGACCGAATTTATATTTTTAAAACTCAGTATAAAATAAAAATAGTTTCTGAAAATCAATGAAATAGGGCCATTGGGATTACCTGAAACCCAATATATCAAAATCGTTCTAGCGACATACATTTGTTTCCTCACAACAAAATTAGGTATGTACCACTTAAATACAATAAGAAAAATATTTTCCCAAAGTTAGGCAAACTGAACCATTAGGAATAGGGGTATAATTGAAAACCGAAATTTAAAAAGCGCTCCTGCATTCAGTTTTTCCTATATTTTTAAAAATAAATGGACTAGTTAACTCACTATATAAACTGTATTTATAGTTATGAATATGTTTTATATTTAACGAAAGCTTTGTCGTGATGATTGCAAATATGAAATATTAATCTAATATTAATTCCAGAATTATACTTGTATTTAAGAGAGCTCTGTAACAACCTTCAGAAAAGGTTTGGTTACGTGTTTTTTCTACAGTAACATTTACATTAAATTGTACAGCCAGTAGCTCGATGAAACCATGGACTGTTTATTGTTAATTGTGTATATTTGCTTAGTACATTGTAATTGTTTTTAAATAGTTACATGCTTTTGTTTTATTGAAACATATGAACTTCTCTTCGTGAATACACAATGCAACTCGAAACGTTCTGTTATTTCTCTCTGCTTTTGTAAATATAAAGACATCAAGGGTTCAGTTCATAAACATGGTTACATTTAAAAAGTTTAAAAAATTCTCACACAGTATAGCTTTGTCTATCAGTGGTCATATATTTCATTTAATTAATATTATATCATTAAATTTTGTGATCTATTCTCAATAAAATAATAATAATAATAATAATAATAATAATAATAATAATAATAAAATGTGGTTTCTCTTTTGTAATACTTATATATTGCAAGAATTCTCATTTTGTTCCCATAACACCACATAGAAATGCCATAAATTATTTCATTTCATTAATTAATAAGGCCATAATTTGGATTTTAAATTATTATTTTAAAGTTAATGTACTAGATGAGGAGAAGTGATTACGTGAAGTAAACAAATGTTAAAATAATTTAAATACAATGTTCTACATTTTACAAATTAAACAATATTTGAGGCTTACGGATCTGTTGAATATACGTCTACGGCATCAGATTGAAGACATTCAGAAGAAAAGACATTGAATTAACGGTAAAAGGTATATAAATAGGGTGCCAAAAATTTATACTAACTTCAAGCAAAGAAAAAACTGTGTTTACATAACAAAACTGAATTCACATAAACAGAAAATGATGAGCACTAATCATCTTAGACTTTTACAGTTACAACAGTTGCTCAAAATGCCTACCGTCGGCGTCGATACACTTGTGAGTACGTTGAACTACTGATTGAGCAACGTTTATGAAAGTGTCCTCAGCGATTGCAGCACATGCCGTTTCAATTTCTTCCCGAAGCGCTGCCAGTGTAACTGGTTTTCTACGGTGTATAACATCCTTAAGATTTCCCCATAGATAGATCAACGGAGTTAGATCCGGAGAACGCGGTGGAAACTCAATCGGACCTCTACGTCCTAACCACTGCCTTGGAAGATAGTTATCAAGGTATGCACGAACATCTCGGTGGTAATTGTTGCTATGCGAGGTCTTCCAAATCTGCCCTTGTAAACATTGCATACGGTAACATGAGTTTCAAATTTGTCTCCAATGCCTGCAATGTTACTCGCGTTGGTGGTTTTGTTCTGAACACACATCTGCATTGCCTTTGAGCTTCAATAACATTCTCGCTTTTCCAATACCACCTCAAAATTACTTTCCACTGTTCAAACGATAATCTTGGCTCTATTTTGTTGTAGCAACGACAATATAACGTAATGCGAGTCACATTTGTTTACAGAACATCATACTACACATTACTGCTGTTTTTCGGTTCAACTTTGAAATATATTAAATAGATATCTCAGAGAAAGTGTTTATACATATTTGGCAAACATTTAATAAATGTATTTTATTTGCGTTCACTATGGATATTAATAATTCATTCTGACTATTTAAAAACTTATGTTACTATATGGCACAAGCAGCAGCTTCAAGCAACCTGTGCTGTGATAGATGGAACAGTACACACTTTATGAGTGGAGTACGCAATATGGGAAGAGGCGGTTGATTTCTAACTTAATTAGTTTAAGTAAGAAATAAATTTATTAATTTTCGTAAAATTACGTATATTCCAATTAATGACAGTGGTAACAAAACTACTGCATTTGTAGCATTTTGCAATTTTTTTTTCCTAAATGAATGAATTTCAGATTTAGAAATTAACCTGCATTTAGGAAATAAATTTAATAATTTTCGATAAATTACGTATATTGAATTAATGGCAGCGGCAACAGTAAAACTGTATTTGTAGCATTTTGCAATTTTTTCCCTAAATTAATGAATTTTATATATAGAAATTAACCTCTTTTTAGGAAATACTGGTGTTTCTTTTAGGTACATTTCGTTAAGGATGTAAGATGATACCCACGTGTGTTTTCCATTTGTATAGGCGAGCCTTCTCTTTGGGACGGTTCTCGATAACTACCGTAGTCAACATTATCACCCAGGTCGCAGGTCTTATTATGCATCCCGAGCGCGAGAAGGCACTTCTGTCTCATATCATTGCTCCTGCGAACCAGCCAATTTCACAGTGGGAAGAAGCTTCGCCCATTCTTCTCTTCTCATATCACAAACACCGTGTCTCTCTCTCTCTCTCTCTCGTTCCGTGTAATGGCATTTTCTATGTGGCAAGCACTGTAGCGTGCGAACTGCATTTCCAAAACGAAACTTGCACAGTTCAGAGCAAATATGATATATGTCCATTTTGTGACAGCAATGGACTAAGGTTCATAATAATCTGTATTTAATTTTGAAAGAAATGCAATCATTTTTCCCTCTAACCTTAAAACATTTCTGTTTTTTTTTAATAGCTTAATAATAGGAATGGTTCTAACCATAATATAATAATAATCATTAGCTAAATCCATATCAATAAACTTGTGTTCTACTATTCATCCAATCGATTGCTATAACAACTTTAAAATTATTACTGTCTTTATAATTCTACGTTAAATATCAAGATACCAATCTCATAGTTTTATTTCATTTTTATTTAATTCAGTTAAGGACGAAGTAAAGAAGAGACCAAAGAAATTACAACGTAATTTATTTTCACATTATTAAAACAATTATTATTTGCAAAGAAAGTTCATCTTTTATAATATAAGCACTATCTACGTTCTTCTCAAAATTGGAGAAAAATGCTACAGATATTGAAATTACGTTTCCCAAAAAACAAATAAATTCGTACAAATCATTTTGTCGTTTTTTTTTTTCGATCTCTCTTATTTTGCACGTCAGTTTTCTATTACTTTAATGAACAAAATTTTTTCCTTATTGAAAAATAAACGGTATACAAAATGTTATTCACAAAATATAAACAGCAAGATTAATAAGTCAGTCGCTCAAAAAATTATGCGAATATCTAACATGCATATCAGAACATGTAACCACCCTTGGTCAGAACCTCTGGCTACTTATTCGAAGGACCTAGGTTCAATCCCCAGCTATGGTTATTTCTATGATAACCTCTAGATATCTGCAGAAGCAGTGCACAGACTAAATAGAAGTATTACTACTGTTGCAGATCATTTGCTAAATTGCGGTTTCAGTACTTCAGGGTGGTGCGATGGGGTGATTTGTATTAATTACTTCTTATGCTACTTTTTTTTTAAGCCTGTACCAGACGCTTATGTTAATTCTAGGATTAATTAAATGATGGACAGCCTTTCTACAGGTACTTCTTAATGCAAACTCAAGACGAGAAAAGGATTGGTTGCATTTGTTTGGTTAATTAAGCAAGATACAGGTGCATGGATGTGTACATCTAACTTTCTGTTAAACAAAATCTATTTCCAGAGCATTTACAAATTCGTAAAATCCTTGTTTACACTTTGAATTAATATGAACACCGAGAAACTCATTTACTTTTTACTTCTATGCGTATAGCCACAAGAAAAACCTTTAAATAAAATAATTAAGGGTTAGTGGCTTACCTATGCTACCAAAGATAGTGTGCCTACTTCACTTACTGCAGAAATTCTCCGGTTATGTATCAGAATCCCTGATATGCCTGTGGATTTTATTAGAAACCATCTATGCGACTTTAGTAAGATTAATATTTATATGTAGAGCAGAAATTTGGAGATGGGAACAAACTGCTGACGCAGGTTCAAAGAGGACACGTTTTTAATGGAATTTTGGGGTTGGGTAGGGCAAATAAATTGCGGAATAGAGGAGAAATGCTGAGCCTACAGCGAGGCCATAGAATGTAAAATCAGAGCTGTGAATTATTCCTGCAAACCAAACTTGAATTAGGGCATTGGTCTGCCATGAACAGTTTGATTTGGGAGAGAGCATGAAATGGACATCAAAATGAAAACAGGGACTGGAAACGATAAGGTTGGGCTTCATTTTAATGGCGCGTCAAAGGAATAGAAAAGAGCGCATGGAGGAAGGCAGAGAACCGCTTGAGGAATATGGATAAGCAGCTGACAATTGAGCAAGGCAGGGGATTATTTTGCTAAAATCTTAATGGGAGTTAAAACAGGAAACAAACTCTACTAGGGGACTCGTATGGTTCAAATTAGGGGCATGACGGATGATTTAAGATTACTGACGAATATGAGCGAAAATTTGCCCCATCTGTGAAAAGGGGGCATCGTTGATACACATCCTGACTGAATGTAAATGTATGGAAGATTGGAGGGAAACATCTACCACACTCCTTTACGGGGCCGAACAACGGAGGATAGTCATACTGGGCTGTGCTGTCAGGCAAGGAAGCAGAGGAGAGATTAGGTAAATTTCTGATGATACTGAGACAGTTCAGATCTGAAAAGGTCGGGAAAGGGGAGTGGGGAAAATTTTTACTGGATCCTTTCAGCTGAATGTGTGTCATTCTTAATGTTGTTTCTACTATTTTTATGGGGAGAAGACACGTTCAAGCGGTGTACAGTAGGAAAGAGAGATGAGAGAATGCAGGTCAGGCATTAGAAAATGTAAACACATTTGAATTTCACTTTAACTATGAACGATAGCTGGGCAAAACACACACGCGTCACAAAAGCAAGTGCATATTAAAAAATATAAAAGTATTAAGATTTTAGCCAAAATACCGGAAAGACGACTAAGAATAATGAAGATCATATACAGAGAGGTTGTTAAGTCTGAGACATGGCCGAAATTTGGGACTGGAAAATTACCGAGAAACTCAAAAAGCTACAAACGCAGTTTCTAAAACGGACGTTGCCTGTAGGGGGGAGTACAGAAAATTGTGGGGTTTTTAAAAGTTTGGTATTTTTAACGAAAGGGTAAATTTAAAAATAAGAAGAATTAAGTATAGGGATAGACCAGCATTTCTTTGAGCAGCTTATCTGAGGAAACAAATAAGGAAAGGGTAGGATATGGGTTGGGCATTAAAAATAAGGAAAGGTTCGAAGATTGCACAATATAAATAGTCAAAACACTGAGACTCAAAGCACAGAAAAGACATCCCTTAACTTGTAGGCTCAAATAGATCAGGTGTGGGGGAGGGGGTATTATCTGGATGTCTGTGGGAGAGAAGCAAGCTCAGATTAGGGGCTTGTAAAGGAAATAAAATAATTAATGCTTTCAGGAAAAGGATTTGCTCACTTGCGAAGAAAGCGATTCTGAAGGTATAATTTGGCAGCATGCAGGGAAACAGAGCTCTTAAGAAATGAGCATTTATCACCGCAATTTCTGAATTCCAACAGAAGTTTGAGCGGCTGCCGGGAAGTGTTGGTGCATGCGAGATACACACACACACATCGGGGATATTTCTAGCAAAGACCCGACAAAGAAGGTTAATGACTATAGAGAAGAGGGGGTTGGCGGGTTGGGGAGGAGGGGTGAGTAAAGGTAAGGGGTCTAAGGATTTGCGGATGTTTGTATATATGTATATGAAATCATTCACAGGAAACGTGTGAAGTAAGTTATCGGTGTGCTTGTAGTATGTATGTGTATATATATATATATAAATGTATAAATTTAATCATAGCAATTAATGTTACCGTTTTTGTGTATTGTATATTTTGAATGTTAAAAGGACGTTGTTAGCATGAACGGCTGAAAGATCCATTCAACAGTTATATTAACATTTGCTTACTTACAAACCTGCCACACTAAAATTCCATTACTAGATAGGCTGTACACTGTCTTCGTAGTTTACTTATGCTCGTTTCTAGGAGCGGTTTCGGATGCTACGCAGAGTAAGTTAATCTTTCCGTGATGTTCATCGGAGGACCTTGACTTTGACTGTTGTATCACGGATTATCACCAGAGGGTCTGAATTAGGATAAATTTACTGGAAAGCTCAGATTCTCGTGTGATATTTATTATGACTAGTTCATGAATAAAATAAAAATTTAAATATACTTCCTCTAGATTTGGCTTACAATGTTGTAATAATTGTATATTTGTACTTAACCGTTGCAAGCAATCTTGCGACCAAAGATTGCCGATTGTCAGTAATGCCAATAAAGAATATTGTAATTTGTATATACTAATGAACATCTATTCTAATCAGAAACGTGAGGCTGAAACGGAACAAACGTCCATAATTTCAATCGCTACCGTTCAATTTTCTAATATCAACTTGGGGAGCAGCTAACATAATAGTGTGGCTATTTTTATTTGTATTCTATGGTTTGGAATTCAAGATCAATTTGTACATTTGACGCATCACCAAAACGCTTTGAAGAACCCTCCATTTTGTGTTGTTATTATTATCGATTGTCCATGCTTTTATTACTATCAATAGCTCCCCGCCGCGTCTAGCAAAAGTGGTCAGTGATGCGTGTTCAGGAATTATATAGTGGAGGTATAGAGTTGGCTGCACTGACCACAAGACAAATGCACGTCACGTGATAAAACGGATTTGACCACAGGAGTGAAATAGAAATAACTTCATGAATATGAATATTTTTATCCAATTTGTACTCATCTAAAAACAACAAATGATCATTCTCCTTTGATTATGTACACTAAAAATGGTTTCAACTATATCTTTGAAGCGTTTTGTAACACAAACACGAGATCAAAAAATTCCAGAACTTTGTGCACAAAAATTTTCTATGTTTATCTTTTACTTATTATTTATGGTCTACTTCGAAATACTCTCCTCCACAATTGATACACCGCTCCCAACGCCGTTTCCACTTCCGGAAGCAGTCTTGGTACACTCCTCCATCGCGCGAAGCGCCGTCTGCGAAGTTTCTTTTATCTCGTCTATCGTTGCAAGTCTTCGTCCTTTCAACGGGGTTTTCAACTTTGGAAATATATATATATAAAAAAAAAAAAAAGTCCGAAGGGGCCAGGTCTGGAGAGTACGGAGGATGAGGCAGCACAGTGATTTTTTTTTTTTTTTTTTTTTTTTTGTGCAATAGTAACGCACTAACAGGGATGAATGTTTATCGTGATGAAAGAGCCATGAATTGTCTCGCCACATTTCAGGCAGTTTCTTTTTCACATTTTCTCGCAGGCGTCGCAATACGTCCCGATAGTAGCATCGATTGACAGTTTGTCCCTGTGGCAGGAATTCATGATGAACTAATCCTTCAAAGTCAAAGAAAACTATCAGCATGGCTTTCACATTTGACGTGACTGACGAGTTGTTTTTTTTTTTTTTTTTTTTTGGGGGGGGGTCTTGGAGAACCTTTCCCGACTCATTGTGAAGATTGAACCTTGGTCTCAACATCATAACTGTAGACTCACCAGTTATGATTCTCTTAAGGAACATCTCATTCTCATTTGCGCGATCCAAAAGCCCTTCACAGATTGCGAGGCGATGGCCTTTCATGTCTTGACTCATGAGCCGTAGGACGAACTTGGCGGCAACACGGTGCTGTGTCAGGATTTCATGACATGATCCAACTGAAATGTTACACTCTTCTGCAATCTCTCGGACAGTCAGTCTTCGATTGGCACACACAATTTCGTTGACGTTCCTGACATGAGCGTCTCAGTAGATGTCGAAGGGGGTCCTGAACGAGGGTCATCTTTAACTTCTGTCCGGCAATTTTTAACCGCGTGAACCACTCGAAATACCGAGTACGGCTTAAGCACTCATCACCGTAGGCTTCCTGCATCATTTGGTGTGTGTCTGTAAAGGTTTTCTTGAGTTTCACGCAAAATTTAATGCAGGCCCCTCTAACTCCGCCATCTCGAAATTCGCAAACTGTGCGACACAACGTTGTACTCAATACAGCACTGAACAATAACTAACAGACATACAATAATGAACCTTCCGGCAGATACACATTAAACACAAGCGTGTGCAGGGATGCCAACCGCATTTCGCTCCAACGCTCCATTGGCGCGAAATTACGAATGTTCCGGAATTTTTTGAACAGACCTCGTATATTGTGATTTTGTTTATCTATCTTTTGTTTTAATAATAACTTAGTGAGATTTAAAAATAAGGAAGCTTTTCCGTTGACTTCCTTTGAATGATAAAATTCTAGGCACTTGCAAAATGCAGTACTTCTATTTAGTTGTGTACTTACTGAAACGGCTGGAATCTTATCACTCGAAAGAGTGTCGGCAACATCTTTCACCTCTTCACACGCCGGACTAATGAAAAGGCAAAGCACTGAAAAGCTCAAGATACCAAACATAAAACAGTGATTCGAGACTTAGTTGCGCTGTGCTTTCCTTGCCACTTAAATCAAGTATCTTCATATCTCACCTGGCACTTCACAAAACTACCATATTTATCCTGTGTTTTCTCCTGGTTTTTTTCCAGAGATTAGATTGATGGTACATGTCACTTAGAAACAATTCCACCCTCTCTTCTGACGCACCCCTCACACAGTGGTATCACATACAAGTGTCACATGTGGGTGGGTCAGAGGGTTGAGGGAAATGCCACAAGCGACGCAGAGGGTAAGAGTCAGTTAATAGAGCTTGGGGAAGCTCCTAGAAGGTAAATATCCATTTTTCAAAATTTTTATCAATATTGCACAGATGGATTCTGAGTCATATAGAAAGAAAGCAGTGCTGTGACTTTTTATGGCATATGGAATATGGGAGGTGGCGGACGGAGGGTGGGAAGAAGGATAAGTGTGAAAGGAAGAGGAGGGAGGGTGGAAAGAGGGTGTGCTACTTTGGAGTATCAGAAAGCCTCCCCCCATAAGGGTATCAAGTCGGTTCTTTTTCTACGCGACTTGTTTAAAACGTATTATATTTTAAGGCGCGGTGTTATTTCTTATGTGACCACACATTGATAGCTACAGACTCTTGTGAAAGCATAGATTGCAGTCTTCAGTAGATGGGATTAATATCACGCTATACGTTTGCAGCTTTTTTATTTATTTGTCTTATTCTTCCTTGTTTTTACAGTTTACTAATTAATGTTTGCTCTAAAAAGACATTGTGTGTTTTGTTTTTTAACCAAATACTAATTTTGGACCTGAAAAACTATTCTGGGCAAACCAGATATAGCTGATATAGCCAAGAAGTGTGTTAATGAATGCAACACGTCAAGTGATAACTCCTTGAAGAAACATTTATCTACTTGAGCAGTTGCAAGGTGTTTGATAGATTATCTCTCATACTTGCAGGGCAGTAGCATACGTATAGTTAAGTAATATGATTAGATAAGAACTCGGCAAAATATTATTACGTCATGAGCAAAGGCAAGTCGTATAATTGGCGAATTGAAATATTTCCTTGTTTGAACTCATTCGCTGTCTACGACATAATAACATATGGTCGAAGGCTTAGATCACCTTGTGCAAGCTTACAAGTCTTAGTCAGGCACAGGGTCTGTCATGGAACTTTTGTTACTGTGTAGGCTAGCCTTGGTCTCAGACCCGAATGTTTTTAGCCCTCCATTTTTAGGGGTTTGTGGAATCTGAAACCGAATGTAAAGACGGCACGCAGACTATATAAATTTTTAATATATTTTTCACTACTTTTGGTTCCATTATGATATAATTATTTTATTTAAATAACAGGGACTATTATTTTTAAATTTTATTTTGAAACTCAATTGTATTTTAGTTTATGCGGGGATATAGATTAGTAACTCTTCATTTATAATTCCTTTTACTCTATTTCTGTGCAATCTATTATTACGACGGAACGGTATGATTTCTTATCAGAATTATATAGAAAGATGCAGTAAAAAGTTACGTGAAACATCAATAATTAATTTCAAAAGTGATTAATGTTTATGCACAGAAAAAAGGGGAAATGACTGAGCTTACATAGCTACAAACAAATTTAAGAATAATGGAATATTAATATTTTTAACATTGCATTTAATTTAATTGTCATTTACGTTGTTTAGCACAAATTGGATTAGATTAATTTAGATTTCCAATGGCTCCTTATCTTATACAAAAATAACGCTTCGCCATTGGTTATGGTGGATCTAAATTAGATGACCGGTGTAATGGTGAGTTAAAGCACATCATAATGGCGCTATAGATTTGTATGTAGCAACCATTGAATATTAGCTTACCTTAAAAGATTTAATTTTCTTTGCTTCTACAGTCGATCTTGGCCACGAGTTCTGTGACTAATGCATTAGGAGGAATCTGCCTTAATTTTATCTAGAATTACTGCATAAAATCTTAAGACTAACAAAGGACTAACAAAAGGAATTTGATATTAGGATAGAGTATATTTTTAACAGTGTTTAACACCCGTTCTAACTAATCATCAAAGGCGGTGGATCTGGTGACAAATGAGACGAAATAAGAAGGTGCAAAGAAAAAAACTTATGAAGGAAACGATGCAGGCCTACGTATAGGATAGCACCTGGCCCCTTCTAGTGAAGAAGACTAAAAAAAAAGCTCTTAAAATAAACTCGGTCAGGAAGAGCTGTACTCCAACCCAAGCTTACCGTTCATAAATCTGTTCCAGTGATTTAAGCACCCTGTCACTGAGAATCGTCGATGTTAGTGCAATAAGAGTAGAACTATTATCTTCTATAATTGAACAATCTACTTGAGCTTAATGAATTATTGATTTAGTGTTAATAAAATTATTTCCAGATATGACATTTTACGTCATAATGTTCAAAGAGTTGCGTTGTCGTTCTGTATCAGCGCTTCCAATCCAATGCGGCAGTTTGCTGTGCTGACAAGTATAAATGGATGGCATTCATAAGCCATTATCTGCTTCGTCTCACGTTTTCTATCTCAAAATATTTTGTACAACCGCCCCTACTTTATTTGCATGCATTTACTGGATTATTCTGTTTATTGTGTGACCAGAACAAGAGCATAGTTTGTGAATGTTGAGAAATAGAATTTGTAGAAAAAACGTAAAAGAATCTACTGTATATATCGATTAAAACTTCAATAAATTATACATTTTATAATGGTCAAACAATTTTCTTATTTATTGTGTTTGGTTTCTATCTTGTCAGCCCTATTTAAATTATATATCTATTTTTATGAGGACATGTTCTGTTATATAATTTCATTATAATAATAATAATAATAATAATAATAATAATAATAATAATATTGGTAATGCTAGAATCATTAGCAAAAGAAAATGCAATTAAGGGGGGGGGCAAAGATAAACGGATCTTAAAAAAGAGAGCTAGAAATCATTTTCTGTAGAAACTGAAACATGCTATATGGTCTATTTCTTGTCTAATACTGCTGATGTTCTAGCTTTCAGCGCCTCGACTTTAATATTTTCCTCAGTAAATTATTCTTTATTTGAAACTATGGATTTTAAAGCAATTTTTTTCTGTTGTGCCTTTGATTTACTTTCCAATATGGCATAATTCTCCAGAAATCCAAACAATTGCTATTGTTTTATGTCATCTTTATTGAAATACTGATGGATATGAGTATTCTAAATTCAGTACTCAAACTTCTAGCAAAAATAGAAGAAAATAAAATAAAATTTGTTAGTTAAATGACCACATGTGTAAAATAAAATTACTAGTCAATCTAAGATGGATAATATGGAAAAGATTGTTAATTCTAATCTGTTGAAAAAAATATTCTTAATGTCTCCTCTTGTTTCAATGCATGCTATGCAACGACATGACCGTTTTACGTTTTCAAAGACCTCGCACGTTAGTAGGAGTATTTTCATGTGCCCAGCCACCAACTTCTCTGCACAAAAACCAAGTGGGATGAGGTAGAACGAGCAGGCCAGGCAACGAATCGTTGCTTACCGAAAGCGCGGTTCAATTGTTGTCAAGCTGAAATAGAAGTACGAGACGCGCCGTCGTTTTGATTCCACATACATCCACTAATGGCATTGGAAACATGCTCAAGCAAAGCTGTCTTGCGGAATTTGCCTTAAGAGACGGCATAGCGTGTTTCACATTGTTGACTTTGAACAATTGCCGTAATGAATTAAATGAGAAGTTTAACACATTTTATCTTCAAATACTTCTCCAGTGTTTTTAAAAATGTTTCTTTGAAAGTTTATGAGGTATTTAATATTACTTTTAGACCTGCGTTTATTAAACAGAAAACTTGTTTTTGTACCTTCTATTGACACTAGAACATTGAGTATTTAATTTAGAAAGACAGTATATTACACTGAATACTTTTTGCAATTATGTTCTTTATAGCTATTTAACATTAAAATCATTAAAATTACTAAATAGTAAATATACCTATTTCAGAAACAGTAACCAAAGATATTTAACAATGCACTGCTTTATTCTGCAGAGTGTTTTCCTATTCCTGCCCAGCAGAAGCTCATTTTCAGGTTGTGGAATGTATTTTGGATATCCCTATTGATCATTAATTTACCGGGATAAGGCGAGAAAGTTACCGCTAATGGTGCTTCTTTTTCATCCCTTATTCGTGAGAGGGAGAAGCGAAAACAAGAAGAAATGAAACCTTGCAAGTACAAGAAAATGTGGTAGTAGTAAAAAGGACAGAGTTCGAACCACAAAAAGCAAAGAAAGAGAGAGAGCGAGAGAAGCGAACATCAAAATGGCATCACATCCAATGTGAAGCAATGAACTGGATAAAAGCTTGCGGAGCGGGAGAATAGAAGAGGAACAAAAAAGTTATGGCTAATAGTTAAGTACATAACGCAATAAAATTCCGCAAGCGGGGGTTAAAAAAAAAAAGCTTGAGCGTGTGGTAGAATAGCAGAGGAGTGGGGGAGAAGGAAGGGGGAGGGGGGAGAGGCTCGCCGCCGTATTTGATAAAAGCAGTTTCCCGCTTGAAAGGCTTTCTACGCGTCTGCCAATTTATGGGATAAAATAACGCGGCGGAAAGTGGAGTACTGCTGGAGTTGGACGGAGAGGGGTCCATTTGCGTTCGCAGTGAATCCGCGGTGCTTCCGACATGGGGTGTGACGAACCACTGCGCTGCCCAGTCCTACATGCGGATGTGACAGACGACAAGCGATGCCGAAGTTGGTTTACATGTGGACGGTAAAATAAGATAATTGAGATGCTGTTATCCTCAATTGGTTTTAATGTCGTTTCCCCCTCAGCGTATACCCTCTTCCTCTACTCCAGCCACAACTCTGCAATCTTACCTTCATACTCCCACTTTGAAACCCAGCTTCATCCATACATATAACTGGTTTGTAAAATCATAATTTTATTATTTTAATGTTACAGGATGATTCCAAACTCCACCTACAAACTTTCCAAGTTGCTCAGGGATCTTTTCTCAGTGTTTTGATATAAGGAACCCATGGTCCCCGGTGACTCATTACTGGGAAATTGCGTTTTGTAATAACTTTTTTTTGTAATATGATTGTTACCAAACAAAACACAACAATTGACTGCTGTAGAGCGTGTTTACGTTACGGTCCGCCAACAATTAACTACTCATCACCTCCTGACAATTCCTTTATTCATTTTTAAGAATAGATGATCAAAGTGTTCAAGTGTAAAAAATCAACGCAGGCTAAAAAGGGATGAGTTCAAGTTTAAACCTACCTGAAAATCTCAGTTTTATAGTAAGCAGCTACCACGGAACAAACATTTGAGGCCAAAAGCTACAAAAAACAGGATAATTTTATATATAAAAAATTAATTTCTCTACTAGTTATCATCCCTCCACCCTTATTGGATGGAACATTACTTATATAGCCACAGGCTCCTCCTACTAGTGACGATTGCATCCCCACCAGGGTGGAAATAAGAATAGCCAACATAACGCGGATTGTAAAGTAATTTGAAACAGCACAAAAGCAATTGTAATTGAGAATTTGTAATAAGTTAAAATACCCACATACTAACCTTACCGCTAACCTCGGGCATATCCTAAGAACCGGTGAACCCAGTGGTTTGCTGTGGCTCGCTACGGCCTTACGGCCTACGCTAGCCTCCTATTCGTAGTCATATATCGGTATCGTATGTTGTATTCGAAGTAATTGCAAAAATTGCGTGGGAGTGACTGGAGCGCTTTATATTGCTGTGGAGGAAAATTTGGTGAAAGTTTTCAGTTTCTGCGACATGGCTGCTTGTGCCTGATGCCAAGGGTGTGTAATTAAATATATAAAGGAAGTTGATACCGATAAAATGGGGGTAAGGCGCTCTTTGCTGGATACCTGTACGAATACATATTCAAGTGCAATTTTTCACAGCCAGAAAGACTTCAATTCCTTGTTCATGCTGCAGAGGTTTATCCGGTCATTGAAGTAATTAGGTAAATGTTCTTTATTATCAGTAGATGAATCGTTGTAATTGTGGCAATACTGCTGGGATGCACATTTAGTGCCATCTAGTGGCAGAAAGCATAAGCTTTAGTTGTATAGTAGTCCCATCTAGCTGCATAACCCATTAGCTTTAGTTGTATGGTAGGAAAATGGTAAGTAAGCTAAGAAAATATTGACGAATCGTTTGTTAATTGATAGTTATATGCCGAGTGTCCAGTGGGTATGATCGATGCAGATTTGGGTAGATCATTAAACATTTTTTTCCATGGTTACTTCCTTCCGAATTCGCTAAAAATAGTCTATGCCAACACTTTGCCATTTAACTGCGAACTCAGAAAATTCAATTGAATTAATATGCGTATGCAATTAAATTACTTTTGGATCAATATGAACGTTCGAACAATGCTCGAATATTAACTGTAGAAGTTATAAGTCGTTTTTCCTATCGAGGCTGGACTTCAAACGACGCAAAATTCCCCCTCAAGTTTCTTAGTAGCATTTCCATTGACGCATACACAAGGCTCACATAAAACACTCCGGTGAATCACACGGAAAGACAAAGCTGTTGCACACTTTACACCATGGAGAGCCAATCCCGGAATGATGTGCCCCCTGGGATAGAGTGAGTGGCATCCATAAACACCGTATTTGCGTACAAACGCACCCCATATCACGGCTTCACCTTTTAGTGTTTCACTTAGCTTTAATTCTGTGTCTACTTTGCACAACCGCAGGAGGCTTCCTTCACAGTTCTGGGGTAACTAGCAACGTACAGAGCATTGAAGAGTAGTAGAAAATCGTACACGTCAACATTTGACTTTTTATTTCCTTTTCCATTCTTTTCTCTCCCTTTCCCTTCACCAGCCGTTCACCTAAAATATTGTGATAATGAGTGTAGGACTAAAGAGTAAAGGGAATTTAAAATATATATTCAAGAGAGATTTTCTTAACTCATAACTATTATTTTAAGCTAAATAAATATAATGCTTGTTTTTTTTTTTTTTATATAAATCATCACAAGTACGAAAGATCATACTGAAAGTAGTGAGCAACAATTTTAAACCTTTTAATATTTATTTTTTTAGATAAACCTATCGTTCTGCAAGTTTGAAAATACTCTTACGAAAGAACTCGGTTTCAGCTGCACGGAGACAATGATGCACTGCTTTTCGAATATCCTCCACCGTCTCGCATCTGTTCCTTAACAGAACCAAAAAGATGGCAGTCGGAGGGTGCCAAGTCGGGACTGTAGGAAGGATGTGTGAAGAGTTTCCCATCCAAATGTTCTGATCTTCCCGATTGTGACACGGGCAGTGTGAGGACGCGCATTATCCTGTTGCAGGATGATGATCTTTCCAGGGCGCTTATTGCGCAATGTACGACGGAGCTTCAAAAGTGGCTGGATATACAGGGCAGCATTTATGGTTTGTCCATGTTCAAGAAAATGAACCTGAATGCTACCCTGTGCATCGTTACCCATCACCTTCCCAGCAGATCGCACTGTCTTCACTTTCTTCTTCGATGCCGAATCCAAATGATGTCATTCCATAATATGGCGTTTTGTTTCAGGCTCGTATTATGGAACCAGCTTTCATCGCCCGTCACAATACTCGTCAAAAATTCATCACCTTCATTTTGAAATCTCTGAAGATGATTTTGGCTGATGGCTACTCTCTGAAGTTTATGGTCTTCGGTCAATAAACGTTGGACCCAACGGGCACCAACTTTTGATAACCTAAGCCTTTTATCATTTCTTGCACTGCATTTCTTCTACTGCAAGTTTTGCAGCGATTTCATCCACAGCGATACGCCTATCCTCTCTAATGAGCTTATCAACTCTTTCCTTGCTGCGTTCCGTGGAGGCAGTTTGCGGGCGACCACTAGGAGGCTCATCATGGATACTCGTTTTCCCAACTTTGAAATGTTTCACCCATCTCCTAACACTGCTAGAACTCATGTAGACATCTCCATAGGCACGTTGAAGTCTGAGGTGAATTTCAGCAGCAGATTTTCCCTCTTTAACAAGGAATTCAATGACAACACGCTGTCGAAACGAAACATTGGCCGCCGTTTTGGAAATACTGCCTGCGGTTACGTGAAGCTAATGACCTCACGTAGCAACATGTGGTGTAAAGTCTGTAGATTACGATCCTGCAATCGTTTTCGTTACATTGTTGGAATTTTAATTTTAACAGTAGGTTGCTCACGACTTTCAGTGTGACCTTCGTAATATCACAAGAGGGTCTGAGATTGCTGATATAAATTCACAAATACTGAGTGAGTTTATCTGGAAAGCTCCGGTCCTTGAATGATATTTATTATAACTATTGCATGAATAAAATAAGAATTTAAATGTAATTCCCGTAAACTTTGCTTACATTGTTATAATAATTGTACAATACATTTATAATATATATATATATATAAATTTATAATACATTTGTATTATAAATACTTAGCATTTTCAAGTCATCTAGCAACAAACGAAGTTAGATTGTCAGTAATTCCGATAGAGAAGAGCCAAATACAGGTTTGGAATAGTTCATGAATAAAATAAGAATAAAAGTAGCATATATTTTAAATTCACGCTCAGATGTGAATTTAGAAACCGTGAGAATGAAATAGACGAAAGGGACTATTACATTTGCTACCGTTAATTTACTAATACCAACTGAGAAAAACAAAACAGAAAACATTTTACC
The DNA here is from genome assembly GCA_030762175.1 of Metallyticus violacea. Classification (NCBI taxonomy): domain Eukaryota; kingdom Metazoa; phylum Arthropoda; class Insecta; order Mantodea; family Metallyticidae; genus Metallyticus; species Metallyticus violacea. Next base: position 90,156,545 of record CM060834.1, read on the forward strand.
ATTCCAAACAAAGTGTTTATTATGATTTAAGGTTGATTAGATAGATATTGTTACATAATTTATAAAATGATTTCAGACCGTTTGGCTGAATACGCAAAAACAATTGCCTGAGTGAATACACATTAAGTTAGCTAAATTTACAATTACTGAAAATACAGAAAAGTGGCCAGTGTTACGTGTTCAGGAATTATATAGTAGAGGTATAAAGTTGGCTATTCTGATCACAAAAAATGCACGTCGGTTAATAAAACGGAGTTGATAAAACTTTTCCATAAGTTCACTGCGATATCCGGCTATGATTTGAAAATTTTGTTTCATTTCATTGGTCGATTTTAAGAGGACAACATAAATGAAACAGTTAAAGACATTTTAATTTTGATACCTAATAATGTGCCTTCATAAGTAATATTTATGTGCTGTATAACATTTTTTTTTAATTCCGTAATGGTTTATCATATGGCCCATTGCTGTAGTGAAGTTCTTAAGTTATTAAAAATATGTCGTTTTTACAAAAAAAATGTATATATCACATGTTATGGCTTCGGAGGAGGAAATTTCCGTACTTCAGCCTTTGTCTTTGATTTTCGGGAGGAAGGGATCAGGTGAGGAAGACAACGGAGGGCCGGGGTCCTTCAAACATTTCGAGAGAGAACTACCCGACTCAGGTGCACTCTTCAGAAGGGCCGCTTCCATTCCAGAGGCAGGGGTAGAAACCTTTCCAAAGGGCAAGCCACAGCTACAAAGCAAACAGCACAAACGAAAAGTTATGGAAAGAAAATATCCATCCCAACATTCAAAGCGACCAGAGGAAACCGGGGGGGGGGGGGAGCCCAAGCTCAGATTGGCCAGTCCCAAGGGATTTGAGCCCGGGACCTTCATAAAATACCACTCCACTCGGTGATGTATTCTTACTGTGGTGCATTGATGTGAATGCATTTTTATATAGCAGAACCGCAGCAAGCTCATTATAATCAAATATCTTCATTTTATCGGATATAATTATTTATGTTTAGCGACTGTAATACGGTCTATTGTACACATTCTCATTCAATACTTTTGCTATTAGTTTATTTAACAAGTTTCAATTATATATACCTAATAGTATTTACCAATTGCTTTGAAATTCAATGTATATACTTAGTAATCCTTTCTTCCATTTACAATTCTCTGTACAGCTATGTGCTTCTTCTTCTTCTTCTTCTTCAATAGTGTTTAACGCCCGTTTTTACTACTGAGGCACCACGGGCGGTGGACACTGATGATACATGACATGAAATGATATATTGGGAAAGGATTTTTTAAAGGAAGGAAGCATCCCAGCCCTTAAGTTTAGGGTACCTCCCCGACACTTGCTAGTTATGAGGAAAACCAGGAAAAAACTCAGTCAGGGAGGATGATCCTGGTGGAATTCGAACGCCAGACCTCCCGCTCACGAGTACGCCCCTTAACGACCTCGGCCAACCATTGCGGTGCTCGTCTCTGAATACGCTACTAAATAAAACTATTATATGTTGTTACGTAAGATGAAATAAAAAGGAAAATGAAAGATAATGCGATTTTTAGAAATAGAATAAATTTTTATTGTAGGACTCAAAGAAAATACAAAAAACAGTTACCTATTTGAAAATACCACGGAAAAAATCGTCTAATTTTTTAATTTGAATTTATTTCTCTTTACATCAACACATAATTTTAAATATTACAATAAGATCTATATCTTCGTTAATTCCCTAATACTAACCAACAATATAAAATTAATACACATTATGACCATTAGAATATTTTAATTCTAAATACTACATTCAACTGTTGTACTATACTTGAGTTACTTATTTCCTTATACAGACTAACATCCAGGTAAATGGTGTATAATAATTCTGTTTCTACTGTCAATTCACTACCACAATTCCCTCCCCTATTTAATTTGATAACCATTAACTATCTGACCATTCTTTGTTATTTCTCTCTCACCTTCCCTAAGTACACGTAATATTCATAAATTATTATACATTTAAAGTTACACTTCTTTCTACATTTCCTTCCATCCTCCCCTTCGTCATTCTTACCTATTTCTCTCTAACTTTACCTAAGACATTTTTATATCCTTCTCTACGTTACACTTAAAATCTTTCTAATTAAAATTTCCCCGTCTAAATTTGCCCATTTTTATTCCAAACCTTTTCTCTCCATAACCTTGTTTGGTTACAATATAACAAACAATGAAAATCTACATTGGATTCTCCACACAATAAACAACTTCCTATTTCTTTGTCAAATCCTAATTCTTTTAAATTCTACCCCAAGCAACGTGTTCTCAAAATACCTTACCACATTTTTCTATATATAGTTTTCCCTGCCCCATACTATTTTCATTCTCGTCTAAGTTAATATTGATTCATTCATTTAAGCTATACCTCTGCATAACAATTCTTGTATATTCTAAGAAACATTGTATTATGAAATCTAAATTATACAAGTACATTCAAGGGAAGAGTTCGTAGCCTAATATATAGGTCTTTCATTTTCAAAAGCCCATAGTCTGAATAACTACCTAAGAAAGATATATTTCATTTAAAAGCAAAAACCACATAAATTGAGATACTGAGAGGAAAACTTAAATCAAATTAAATTTTAGATTTTATTCATTCACACCCCGCATTTTGAAATTGCACATCGTACTCCTAACGTTTAGAGTATAATTTTAAAAAGGATTAAAATATTATTTATCACATCTGTTGTATTCCAGCGTTGCGTGCATTGTTATTGTTTGAATTTCAACAAAATAAATCATAAATAACTTAGTTATAAAGTGAAAAAATAATCTATTCTGATTAAAATTGAAAATACTAATATTGCAATAATACAGTCTATTTCAGAACTGCTCACAAATCCGCCTATATTGCAATTTTTTTTTATTCTTACCAAAACAAAATTATTGCCTAAAATGCTAAGTAGTTTTTGTAGCATCGTTCTGTCAAAATCCCACGATGGCAGTAATCTAAATTCATATGTATTTTGTTTAAATTAAAATCATGTTAAATACGAAGGTAGGTTCATAAGTTTCCGGCATAGCCAATAAGTATTATCGCCTCCACAAAAGCCTTATCTGGCGCCATACCTTATTTGTAAGTAATTAATTCCAGCTGTAACTTCCATTCCACTGTGTTCAGTTGTTCAGATATAGTTACATAAAAAGGCTATAGAAGATTATGACATGTTCCAAATGGAGTATCCAGCTGTTATTAAGTTCTTCACAAAAGAAGGACTTACTCCTAATGAAATTAAACAGCGATAGGACAGTGTATATGGGGAAGCATCCCCTCATATTCTACCGTAAAAGAATGAGCTCAGCTTTTTCGAATAGGTCGAGAAAGCATTGAAGACGAAGAGCGTACAGATCAGCCCTTGGAGATGGTCGTTCCTGAAAACATTGCTCTTGTAGACGGAGAAATTATACAAGACCGGGACTTGAAGACAGACAGAAATGGAAGCAAGGTTGAGTCTTTCTAAAGCAACAGTTCTTCGAAATATTCATGAACATTTAAACATGAATAAGGTTAATGCAAGATGGGTATTTATACTTCCTTCTTCAGTCCTAAAGCAGCAACGAGTCATCTGTTGTCAGGCATTTTTGGAGCTCTGCCGTGGCAACGAGAGAGAAATTCTGCAAACCATTGTTGCAGGAGATGAAACTATGGTCCTCTACTATGATTCCTTGTCCAAAAGAGAATCAATGGAGTGGCGTAAACCTGGCGAAGCACCGCCTATAAAGATCAAGGTTACGCAGTCAACCAAGATCATGGCCACAATCTTTTGGGACTGTGAAGGAATACTCTTCATTGACTTCAAGAAGAGGAACACCACAGTAAATGCGGAAATAGGGAGTACTGTGCTAATCTACGTGCTTCCAAGGCGAGGAAAGCTGAGTGATGGTGTGCGCCTTCTTCACGACAACGCGCCGGTGCACACAACTCTTGTTACAAGGGAAGCTGTGAAGAAATGTGACCTCGAGGAGATCCACCATCCCCCCTATAGCCCAGATCTAGCTCTCAAAACTCAAGAAGGACCTTCAAGGAAGCAAATTAAAGTGTGACGAAGAAGGGAAGGATGCCTTTTATGCACATTTTGCAGACAAGAATTCTGACTATTATGAGGGGAGGCCGAAATGTTAATTTACAGATGTGAGAAGTGTATTGCAATAAAGTAACTATATTGAAAAGCGAAATATAATTTTCGTCTTTATCACACCTAGAAAATGGCTAGCCCGGAAACTAATGGACCTACCCTTGTATGCATTCAGTATATATTTAGGTTTTGAAACGAAAGGTATATATAATTATTATTATTATTATTATTATTATTATTATTAGAAATTAAAATACATATTAATAAAATGGTATATTTAAGTAAAGTATAAAGGATTGAGAATTTAAACAGAAAAACAGAAAACTTTTACAAATGACACTTTTATTAACGTCATGGGTGTATGTAAAATCTGTTATTTTTAGGTAGAGTACTTCAAAGATATTCAGTAAATGATGGTGCTTTATTATGATACCGTGAAGACATATGCTTAAGGCACCTGAATGTTTTTTTTCTCCTCGTTGCTTTTATATACACTTTATTATTCTTTTTCTCTTCTTTGGAAGAGGGGGTTTTTCTTTTTACTATAAAATGTAATTTTTTCATGGTTAACACATTCTTTATTTTTGAAATATATTTATTGCATTTTTTCTTCTTTCATGAAAGAAGCTTACCCGTAACTATTAGAAAGAGTATTTTTAGTGTAGTCATTTCAGCTGCGTTATAAAAAGTGAACCTAGAAAATGGTCAACTGCTGGTCTTCTGCTCCCAGATACAAGTGTCCACACCTTAAACTCCTCTAACTCTGTGAATAAATGTAGGAACTGTTTATGTCATCAGGAAGGAAAAAAAATCTATTGATTAGTTTCCTTATATTGATTGGCGTGATGTACACTGCGGATTTCATATAACCTATAATGAAGACCGCGGGCCATTACGACATACTAGGAGTAGATAAGGGTTCACAGGAGTGGAAAATCCTCCCATTGTTGTTTGATATAACGAAGAACTTAAACGAATAAGGAACAGAAATGATATAGATTAAGACTGCTTGTGTGACAACTTAATTGTTTAAGCAAGGAAAATATGTTCAATAACAGCAATGGACTACATCAGTCTTCCTAATCTAATTTCCATATCAAAAGCATAAACACTATACAATTATATTATGTAACAATGCAGCGGTCCAGAAATCGGGGTGGACAGTGTTAGTTTTGAGTTTCACACCATTCAGAATCATTTCAATAGTGAGAAAAAGAACGCATATCAAGTTCTAGGGTGTCTACTAAGAATACACATGACAAGTACTAGGCCTAACTATTCTATTCCTCAACGAATGTTCATTTAGGATTCTTATGTAAGCACCCAATACAACTGTGCCTTTCGGAAGATTATTTTATTATAAATTAAGAAGTGGTCGAGTCCCAAGTGGTGATACAATTCATAAAGAATTAAGAATGGTAACGGGCAAATGCCAGAAATCTGTGAAAAATGAAGGCAAACATTTCCAGAGTCTCCTTGCGGGACATCAGAACGCATAACTTTTAACTCCATTAGAATTTATTAGTCTGCCATTAGTGATTCTAACACAGATTCATTGCTGCCACGCCCACCTTCCTGCTCAACTATTGTGTAGTTCAGTTGGTCGTGAACGATTACTTATTGACTATACAATTTCCGCCGCCGCATCGGTCATCAGATAATTGGATGGCCTGATATATATATTAGAGACAAAACTATAAACATTTATAATTTAGATACAAATTCGTCAATAAAAACGTGAATATAATTACTTTGTAAATTCTTTAGCATAAAAATGCCATTAACGAAAGTTCCTGCTAATGATTCATTACATTGTGTTATTATGAATTTATTTTTTATTTATTTATTTTTTACTTTTTCTCAATATTCCCTGTCATACCTGCTGTTCAAATAAACATAAATAAAGCGTATATCTTTTCAGGCTAGATTACGCGAGTTCCAGTAACAGACAAACAGGCTCTTCGAAGCAGTTTTGATTAACAAGAGGCGATGACATGCTTAACTACCATTTATAATGACAAAAGGAAAATTATTGCAGAAGAATGGCGGATGAAACTACAGAAATGAGGGTGAAGCGGGGAAGCAAGCAAAAGAGAGCTACTAATGTGTTTTTCTACTGGTTGACGACACCAACGCCAGCTGTCGACACTCACTTGGCGACGTGCTTCGAATGTGGAGGAGGTAAAAAAAAAACCAGCCGCAAGCGTTGCCACCGTCCGTTTGTCATTAATTTCCTCTTCTCGCTTTGCGTTGCAGCACGGGAGGAAATTGATGGATTCCACGAAGGAATCTGAACAGACTTGATAACTATCACCCAAACGTGACCTTCGAGATTACAAGACATGTACCGTGGCAGTGGGATTGCATACAAATTCCATTTGAAACCGGCATCACAAAAGAATATCAGCATCTCTTGGGATTCTGTGCTCTACTCTTATTAAACATATAGAAAATCAGCGAAACACGCCAGTAAGAAATTAGTAACTAAATGAAAGAAATAAGAAATTCTTTATACAGAGCGTTTCTTTTATTGCCGGGCCGTGGATCGCGTGCTCCGCGCACTTGTCAATTACACTGGAGGGTTTTTCGTTCTAAAACTCCCGCGTTACTTACTCATGAGTGGTAGTAACATGAGCTATGATTACTAACCTTGTTATAAGTGGTTTTGAAAGTGGTGAAATTTTCATAAGTTCTTATATTGTCCTTAAGTCCGCCTATGGCGTGGGAATTATTCCTTTTTAAATGAAACCATGCTCATTATGACATTAAATGTGGGTTGATAGAATGCTCCACGATATTTTTTAAAATCCACTTGCAGAAATTTACTCGTTTTTCGCAGTCACAAGGTTGTAATTCATGAACTATAGTCACTTTATAGAGTTTCAATTTTAAAAATTTAGCAGGTCTATGAACAGAGGTTTTTAGAACATCCGCTTGGTGTGCAACAATTTCTTGCCTGTTGATATCCTCTAGCCTTGCAAGTATGTTAACTTCAGCATTCATAGCTAGATATAATGTAAATATAATAGGCGGTGCTATTCTGAATTATTACTGCTGCGCATGCTGTAAGACATCTTTCATTTGCATATTTTGTGCAGCCTGGTATGCTAAACCCTTTAGGATTATTCCAGGAAATTCGTACGCTACTGAATGCATGTGGAAAAAAATAATTGTTTCCCTTACCGCTTTACCCATACTCCCAGAGACGATTGCCTGCCTCTATGCTACATCCAGCCAAAAGCATCTGCACATATTTCCATCGTTGCCTGCTAAGTCCATTAGTAAATCCTTTGCTGTTCTGGGAAGATTTTCTATTCTGCATAGGAACATTTAACAGAGCAGATATATTTTACGGTCTGTATTTCAATGCATCTCAAAATGCACGGGTTTAGTTCAGACCAGTAATTCCCATAGAACCAAACCGTGGCTGCAAAAGCACACTTTATGGATAAAAACATTATCATATTAGAATTGGAAAAGGGCCAGCACCGAAATGTTGTGATATATGGGGAGTTTCTTGGGGATCCCTTCCCGTACCAGGAGAGGTCTATGGAGCCCAGTCGTTTTCTACATTTAGGACGGTACCTGGAGTCTAAACCGACCTACCTTTCGCCTTGTACTTGATCTCGTCGCCCAAGCGCGCTAAGTGAACTACCACACTCTCACTGGTGGATAGGTCACGTCTAGCACAGACCTATCCACTAAGAGGTGAGTCACCCCGCATTAAGGTAGCCACACCCCACACAACAGTGATTCAGGGAAAACTGCCCCCAAGGTACCTGCCTTAGGCACTCCCTTGGGCCACACTGCCGCCGCGGGTACTCATGCCCTTGAGTTACAGGACCCCTGTCACGCCGAGTCCAGCCCACCCGGACAACTCCCTTTAGAGAGGGGCTGGAATAAGTCCGACCCGGCTGCTTCTAGTAACATCACGGGTACTCAGGGTACTCAAGAGTCCCCCCCCACCTAGAGCATCTGTAGAGCAACGACTGAAGTCGCCCCCCCCCCCTTAGGGGACATATTGTCGAGAATTACAATTCAGGGCATTAAGATTACTAGCCCACACTCTGGTCCCACCGCCATGGGTCGCCGAGGTAGCTAAGGCGCGGTTCGTAGCGGGAGTAGTGGGGTTCAACTCCCACCAGGACTGTCCTCCCTGACTGAGGTTTTTTTCATGTTTTCCTCAGTCCTCATAAATGGCAAATGCCGGGGAGACCCTAAACTTAAGCCAGGAATGCTTCCTTCCTTTAAAAAAAAATCTTTCACATTTTATCATTTCATCTCATGTATCATCAGTGTCCACCGCCAGTGATACCTCATTAGTAAAAACGGGCTTTAAACATTATTAAAAACATATATCCTGATCCTAACAGATTTCACATCCAGAAAAAGTTGGTCCTGGTGGTGTAGTGGTAACCATACTTGCCTCAAACCCAAGATCGCGGGTTCGAACCCGGCCAGGGTCGATGGATTTTTTGGGCGTAAAAATCCTAAGTATGGCTTCCTACGGAAGGGAAGTAAAGCCGTGGGTCCGTGTCGTACATTTACGGCATGAAAAAGAACCTCAAGACTGAAAGAAGAGACCTCTGAGCAAAATTTGTCGGCCGTTTCACGCCCTGAGTTGAATGAGACGCTGATGACCTGAGCTGTTAAAGAGCGTCCATAAATAAAAAAGTTTATAAAGATTGTGTTTAGGAATAGAGAGCAATACAGCCAATTGTGGCGTTTTACGGGAATTTAAGCAGCATGAAGCTACTTTTCACTGAGCAGTGAAGATGGATTTTCTAGTACTGTTTGACGGTTGCTTTCCACCATCTAAAACCATACTCCGGCCATAAAAGTCTCCGTTTTCTCATTTTATGTTTAATAGTGGATATTTGATCTGCGCTTAAAATTAGTTTTTTAGGAGTGGGTACACATCGGAACTATGCTGAAGCGATGATGAGGAAATCTAGGATCATAGCTTGATGTAGATTCAAATGAACCTAGGATGTTGAGCATATTATAGCAATTTTACAGAACATTCATGACAAAATTGGCTTAAATACCAATAAGATAAACTACAATACCTTACAATTGGAGAAAGTTTGTAAATTCACTAAAACCATTTGGAGATCATTGTGAGAATATTGAAACAAAAGATCCTGTATAAGGGGGAAGAAATGACAAAGAAACACAAGATCTGTTGGTTACTGAAAATGAAAGTGATGAAGGAATTGTTCAAACAATAAGTTTGCATACATACTCACAATTTGATAGTGACGGTAGATATACCAACACCAACTCACCACCAGCTTAGAACTATTCAGTGTTCACCTGAATGCCATTGATAAATGAAATTCTCTTTGAAAAAAGAAAATATAGCAAAATTTGCAAAAATAGTTCAGAATGTTGAGCCACTTTCGGCCTACGAAGAGAAACAAGATGAAATAGCCTACGTGTAAATCCCTTGGCCTTAACACAGATCTCAGGACAACAAATTCCATTACCTAAAAGTATAATTGCCTTGCATGAAGCTTATGGGAAAAGAATTGGATACTGCAAAGAGAAAAGAATACACATTACTATTGCATTATGTTACCAATAATTTTTATATTACAAAAGAAATCACAAACTCCCACACACTGAACAAAGTCAGTTTAAAATTATATTCATTTCAGTTCTGGCACAGTAAATTATGAAGTGACAGAAGAAGATTTAGAGAGATTCCAAGGAACGTCCAAGAAAAATTAATTTTATGATTTCGATGATGTGGACAATATTCTGCATTTGGACAACCTCAAGAAAATGCATTCATATTCGAAGTCTAGAATTTTAAAGCGATACGCAGAAAGTAAATACTATTTCTAAAGTTTAATAATAATTTACCATCATCGGACCTAGGTGAAAGACAAGACTTCTTTTCCAAGGCCAGTAAGCTGCCTAGTTTAAGAAAACGGTGGTATTAAAAGCTAATCTAAACTTTAATGAAATTGCATAACAGAATGAACTAAATTATAACTTGTGCAATAATTGTGAGGAATCTCAAAGGAATAATAATAAATTATTATACAACTGTGTTCTTCCACACTTTATTTCAAATTTAATTGTTTCAGACTATTGTTGATTCCTATAAATGTAATCTGTTGTGATTACTTTGCAATTGTAATGAAACTGTCATTCTATAATCAAGATTAGATTGAATTTTTCATAAATGTGATCCGTAACGAAGTGAGCATAAAGGTTAAGTCATTTTCTTGAGTTCTTGTTGAAGATCAAGGAATCATTGCGAAGCATTTAGTTTCAATCAAGCGTCAACTTCCAAAGAGCCTTAGATAGATCAGTGAGAGAGATATCCAAAAATTATGCTGCAAATGGGGTGGAGTATTTGGTAATATTGTTGGCAAAGCAGGAGACAATGTTTGAAGTAAGATATGCTAAAAGTAATAAATATAGTGTGAAATAGCAACTATGTGCTCATTATTTTTCGATTTATCGTATTTTAAGCTCATTAAACTGTAGGTGACTAAAGATTAAATGATAATAATTCGCACCCTCTAAAGAAATGAAATGGTTAACTTATTGGTTCATTTGTATTTATGTAAGAACATGCACTGTAAGATTTGAAAACTGAAATAATTACTAATATGTAGGGTTAGTTAAAAGTGTCCTCACTTAATAACTTTTGAAAGTTATGTTTCAGTGTTTTGAACTCTGTGTATCGGGATAGTCATATATTGAGAACTCGGAAATATTATCGACGTTTCCGGTTCAACAGGAAGTAACTACAACTAGGTAATTTTCAATAGAATGCCAATATATTTTTGCATTTTCCAACAACGCTCATTAAGAGTTTTTCAAAAAGTACGCACACTATATACTTCGGCACAAAATTGTTGTTGCTAATTCAAGAAAACAAAAGAGGGAGGACAGTAATAATAATAATAATAATAATAATAATAATAATAATAATAACAACAACAACATAAATACGGTCCTTCGCTTATATTCATGGAATATGTTTATTGATATAGAAATATTAAATCTGACATTTAGTGTGTTAAATAGTTGAAGCAAAATGAAAGAATTCTGATATTATGGAAACACGCAACGATCTCATTGAGAGGGGGCGAATTTGTTTAATGACATGCAATCGTAGTTCAATTCCACATACAACAGTGACAAGGATCTTAAAGAAATTTACTAAAACTAGAAGGTAAAGGACTTACCAAGATCAGGTCGCCCGAAAATTGTAACAGATGATATTTCATTGAATTCTTGTGCAAGAAAATCCAAAAGTTTCTACTGCAAATTTGGGGTTAAAATAAAAAATACGCCAAAATTCTATGATGAAATTCCTTAAAAGTGCCAAAAAAATTCGTATAAAATTCAACTTCTGAAAGAATTTTCAAGAGGACGATTCAGATAGAAGAATGCACTTTTATGGATAAATGTTTGGGCTCATATTCCTGGTAATCATGTTATCACATTCCACGTTTAGAAGTGACGAGGGGAAAACACTCCGATGGTAATGGTTAAACGATACACAAAGAAAAAAAAATCAGATACCCATTTCATAATAATAAAAATCTAATAATATTAATTTCATAATCAACTCACTTTAATTGTTCATACTAATCACGAATCCACCATTAATATTTAAACAATTTCGTTTAATATAAAAAAGGTTTAATAATCTGGTTGAAGGTTAGTTGTGCTATGGTGGTCTGAGCTCAATTAAATACAAATAGATGCAGAGGACTAGGCCTGTGCTAATTGTTAAACTACAAAGAAGGCAGGGGCGCTGTACTGTACTAGGAATTATATACAAAAGTGTAAGACCGCCTTGCGGTCAGAGGCTTGTCTAAGCCGCAACTTGGTGAAACAGAGCTCGTATAACTTGGCCCCGACGTGAATAGAGTCAGTGTTGGAAGGCGGTGTGACGTATAACTCTTGTAACTCCTAGTGACCCATAGTGAACCTTGAGGACATCAATTCTGGTGTTTTTATATTTAGTTTATTCCTTTCGAAGTTTTGGCCCAATCTTTGTTACGAGTGAAGTAAGTTCGGGCCGGTTTTGCGCGGATGCTGAATTAGCATTTCTCTAGCGCCTGGAAGCTACGGTTACCTGATTTCATTGCTGACGCATATTCGCGTGATGTAACATACGTATATTGATGGGTTGTTTCCTGCTGTCTCTGTTTGCATTATGACATATTCTATTTCCATGTCAAGTTATCCATGTGACAGTATTTGTCAGTTCCTCTTTAAGGAAACGCTAACATATATTTGGATTTGCTTAAAATTACGTAGTACCGGCTATCAAACATTTGTTTCCACATGCACTCAACCATGGGCTACTCAGAGATGACAATATTTCCTGCAAGATGAAGCTCTAGGTCACTATGGACAGAATGTTCGCCAGCACTTAGACCAGGTTTTTCCACAAATTTGGATTGGTAGGAGAGGTTACATATAGTGACCAATAAAATAATATTTCACACCTTTGGACTTCCTTAAAGGCAGCAGTATATAGAGAAAGGTCCAAATATTTAAAAATCTGGAGTATTGAATAATGGAAGCGATGCAAGACATTCCTATAGGTCATTTCTTTAATGGTTTCTATCGACTGGCACTTGTAAGTTGCTGGGAGCCACGAATTTTTACACAGAATTTAGGTGTTCAACTTGAATTGTTTTGTTTTTGTTAATGAAGGAGATTTTTTATAATTTTACAACAATAAATTTTACAGAAGTATCAAATGATAAGCTTTAAATGAGCATTATTAAAAAATGTTTAAAAAAATATAACATAAGGGAGTTTCAGTTGCTTTCGGATATCCACAAACGAGTTTCATTTCATTTACACTTTTAATCACGACATGACATGACGTGCTCCTGACCTGTTCACTATATCTCATATTATACGTTTAAGTTACGATGCACCTATAAAAATAATGATAAAAATAAACGTACTTACTGAAGAATTGCGTTCACATATAAACCCTTTAGTTATCTTCTACGAAGCATAAACGTGGGCGCTCTATCATCTGCTTTAGTGCGGATAGTCGTTAATTATTAGGTAATCTGTGTTGCCGGAAGGAAAAAAAAATCCATTAAGAGAAACTAAACTGTACGAGGGTTCCAGCCAGCAACGAATGGTGGTGGAATCTTTCCACAAACCAAATAATGAATTCAGTGGAGACCTCCAATAAAATGCCAGGGCAAACAAGGACACGCTAGAAAGTTAACACAGGAGTCGAGAGCAAGAGAGAGAGAGAAGGCGAGGGAGGTTTTCCCCATATAAAAAGTGAGTCTGTGCGCTATCCCCTTACCCGAAAGAGAAATGAATTTTTTGGGAAATAAAAAAGAAACTTATCGTCTGTTGTACAAACATTACAGATAGAATGAGAATTTCATATAAAAATCTCTCTTGCTGAAAAGGGGCTGAATAAAAAACGAGAGGGAGCTGTTTTTGTATTCATAGAGACTCTATACCTCGTCCTAATCGGAATATACTCAACAGTGTAGCCACAGAAAGAGCTTGCTTCAGGAGTGCCAATATAACTTTCCCAAAGTAAAAGTTGCGTCAGGGGCTAACACACACATTTTATGAAAATTTCTCGCAGCATTGTGGCATAGAAAATGATCATGTGTCCAAGAAAATAATTCCAAACTGATGTCTCTCTAGAACTGTATTCTCTGAATTCTATTGAGATAATACATATACCTCCAGAGATCAAAAATACATTTGTATACAGAGGGTGCCCAAAAAAATGTATTCTACACACTTCGAGCAAAGAAAAAACTGTGTTAACATTAACAAAACTGAATTTACACAAACTGAAAACGATGAGCACTAATCATTTTAGACTTTTACAGCTACTTATGAAAAAGTCTTGGGATGAAAATCTTCAACTTTTCTGTTTTAATAATACGACGTACGCTGTTTCTGCTAATCCCAGTCTCATGTGCACACGAGGACGCGGGGGGCTTGTTGCTGTGCGAGGTCTCCCAGATCTGTCCTTGTGAACATCGCATACGGTACCATGAGTCTCAAATTTGTCTCGAATGCGTGCAATTGTTACTCGCGTTGGCGGTTCTGCTCTGTACACACGTCTCCATTGCCTTTGAACTTCAACAACATTCTTGGTTTTCCAAAATCACTTCAAAATTGCTTTCCGCTGTTCAAACGATAATCTTGACTCTATTTTGTTGTAGCAACGCTATCATAACGTAATGACAGTCACATTTGTTTACAGAACATCATACTACACATTATTGTTTTTGGGCCAACTTTGAAATATATTAAATAGATATCTACTGTGAAAGTATGTATATATTTTTGGCACCTTCGGTATATGACATATTAATATCTATTGAAGAATTTTTTCAACATCTATAAAAATGGCCCGTGTACATTACATTGTAATGTACAGTCACAATTGCATCTCGGAACCAAAACGAGTCTTTCTTCCTTCTTTCCTTAAGAGCTTTTAAAATATTAACATTTTACAATTAAAATTTCGTTTCATTTTAGTAATGTAGCACACGTATGTGGAGTGTGCTAGACCTGTTGTAAACACAACGATTTTTTGTGACGTATAACCAAACATGAATAAATGTAAGATGCGATGTTACAAGAACGCATTTAAATTTAAAGATAATCGATGCAGTAAAAATGTTGCTAAAACATAAATGAAAACTGCATATTAACATTACATCAGTCTATAATTTTGTCGCTTATTTTCTCAAAAGTGTATGCTTCAAAACTGTTTACATCACAGCTTCTACAGTTTTCAAAATTTTTGCAAACAGCTTTGCATCGATATTCTTATTGAGGCCAACAATCTGGGAGACGACATGTGCTCAGTTGTCCCAAGTATAGCTCAACGAAAGTCCATCCTCAAGTGAAATATTTGCCTCCAATTCGTGAAGCATAGCTTAAAAATAAAAGGGTGCCTGAATAAAATCTCCCAAATTTAAAATTCCAATTTTAAGAAAACTCGCACAGGAAAATAAAATTAAATAGCTAAACTCATACTAGACAAAATATTGGCTTGGTATAAGTTTATGTCTTTTTTTTTTTTTTTTTTCATTGTCGAAAAAGTTTTATTTCAGATGAATAGAAGACAGAAACTAATTAGTAATATACTCTCCTGTGTTATCTGGGGAAGTTTTTTTTAATTACATTACTTAAGAAATGTATTTGCTTTAAGATTAAGGAAGTCGTCAATCCCATTTTTAAGAAGTGTTCGTTATCAAAAGAGTTTCCTCGAAGATTGTTGAACAATGAGCTGAAAAGTTCGAAATCTGAGGGCATAAATTAGATGAAAAAAGAGGGGTGTGGAATAACCTCCTAACCAAACTCCTGAACAACTTCTGTCACATTAAGGGAATGATAACGTGCATTATCTTGTTGAAGCTGCATTTATATAATTTATGTAATAAATACCAGCAGGACGGCAATTCGTAGAATCTACACAAAGTTTCCTTTGTCCCACCAAATGTGTAACGTTTTCTATAGGCGAACATTAGCTTTTATAGTGGAAGCAAAGAAGCACCACAGTTCATCACAATTGCCAATTCACGAGTTGTTGAACTGGATCAACTTGGATTAAATTAAAATGGTCTTCATCAAATATATCGATGATATTCCTAAAAGTAGAGAATAACTTATGTGAAAGCGGTCGGTTATCTTGGAAACGAAATAGCTGTGCTTGCAAAAAATGTTTCGAACGGTCTCCCATTTTGTTACTCCAAATGATGAGAACAGTGTTGCTTTGCCGAAAACAAATGCTACCAGGTTATGAAATGCCAACCAAAAGAGAAATTGAGTACCTGTTACCCATTTTATTATTTTTGCTTTGGCATTTAAATAAAATAATATTTGCACTTTATATAATTATATATTATTCCTTAGGTTAAATTTACTTTTTAATTTTAAAAACTATTTTTGTTAAAAATGATGGATGTTAGAACTTTTGTTACAATCATATAAGCTACTTTCATTTTCTAAATGGAGGAAACACTGCAGATAATGAGACTTAAGGAAAGGTCAAAGCATTACATTAATTGTGTAGTAGTAGATTTGTGAATTAATTAGCAATGGTAATTAACATGTGTAGCATGTATAATTGTATTCAATAGTTCACAGTAATGGTTTATATTGTTGCCTGCTTCTATTATCTTATTTTAAGTGTTGAATGAGAGGTAATGTCTTCAAGAGCATCACTCTTAATAAATAAAATAATGGAATATTCTTTAAATGCCATTATTCAATATATTTGCAAAATAAATGAACACATTTTTGTCATCTGTGCACAAGTTTAGCGAAAACATAATACAGAGATATGACAATGGGAGTGAAACATGTCTTTATAACCTCAATTTATGCAATACCAATAAAATTATTTTTAATAATAATAAATTATGGGCCAGATGTTGATTAATTCAAACATGGAAAAGCAACAAGATCGGAATCTTACATTTTGACATACCGAACTTTAAAACAACGGTTAAGGAGACACTACAAATTTTCGCTCGTAACATAACAGGGCCAAGCTACGCGTCACCGCAGCAACAATTGAGACAATGAATCCAACATTTCTGGCACCCTGTGATTGCCATTTTTCCAATAATTTTAAAAAAATCGTGGAAATAACTTTGCATCCATTAAAGAAGTTGAGATGGTGCTTAGGAACTGGTTGCGGAAAAGAGGTTGGATTTTTTAAGTGTTGATCGCTGGAAGAGCTGTATTCAATTATCTGGTGATTATAAAAGAACAGGTTTTACTGTGCAACATCTTTACAAAAATCTAGCTGTCTTCTTACCGATCGTTTGAGTTTGTATTTTTGGAAACGAAATGAAGCGAAATAGACAACTTTTGTTGCACCTTTTTGCACCGTTTCGTGAGACTTATCCCCCTTTATCTATGTTTTGTTAAAAAAATGAACGGAAAAACCAAGATTTTCAATCTTTTTGAGCAGAACGAGAGCTATAAAATGACTTAAAATAACTTGTCTGAACTTCCTTTCCGTGTGTTTACAAAATATGCTCCATTGGTTTCAGTAGATTTTAAGCGGAGTTTCTCAGTATATAAGGATGTCCTGAGCTCAAAGAACCAACGATTTACATTCGAAAACATAGAAATGTGCGTAATCCAGTGTAATATATTGGCTGAAACCCAACATATGCAATGTTTACTTCCTAAACTATGTTTAATAGAGAATTTTAATGTATTTGCTTTAAACTTTAACCATTTCATAACCTTTCTTTCCTCTTTTACATCTTAAAATCCGTTCTCTGGTGATTATATTGTGCTATGTGTACAGGAAAAGCACAATCTAGATATTATTGTTATTATTATTACTATCATCAAATTTATTAAAATAATAATTTTAAATCACGAATGATGCCTATGTATGTAGTTACCCACTTCGATATGAAAAAAAAATATCATAAAAGCGAATATGATAGAAGGAGAGATTTCTTTCTGGTAATATTTTGCTTACAAGATGGGAGTTACAGGGCAAGAATGTAAATCAACAATGCATAATGACAAATGAAAATCGTAGATGATTGAAATGGGTACTGCAAATCAACAGCGATCACAAAGCGTTCCTTGGTTGCTAATTTTAAATCACGAATGATGCCTATGTACGTAGTTACCCACTTCGATATGAAAAAAAATATGATTATAAAAGCTTGTGATGGAAGGAGAGGTTTTTTTCTGGTAATATTTTGCTTAGAAGATGGGAGTTAAATGGCAAGAATGTGAATCAACAATGCATAATGACAAATGAAAATCATATATGACTGAAATGGGTACTGCAAATCAACAGCGATCACAAAGCGTTCCTTGGTTGCTAAATCTGAATGTGTTAAACGTTAAACAAGTTCTCAAGGAGAATTTCGACATAAGTATTATGTGCGTAGTGTACCTAAATACGATTCCATAATGTTACGAAGAAGCAGCTATCTCTGAAGTCATGAACAAGAAGCTATACGAGAAGTTAAAGACTACTGTCAGCAGAAATGAATGCACCATATATGTCCTGTCAGCATATTGTTCGAAAGTACCTGAAACTGTACACATATCACTTAAAACGTCCACAAGTATTGCACCCATAATGTGCCAACGGATTATAGATGATGACTGCTTCTTATTTGGACAAGAGAATATCCACATGTCTCCTATGAGCTTGAAAAATCAAGTCCAAAAGTTAACGTGAGGAGTGAACCGCAATAAAGAGTATAGACCATTCTTCTTTATATAAAAGACGGTAGGATCTAATGTGATTATGTTGCAGTTACTTCTTTTGCCAAAACTTGAAGAAATTGTATTCCAGCAAGATGTCATCCCCTTCCATTGGGCATGGGAACTTCGTCAATTTTGTAAACAATCATCGTACTTGGTATGGTTGTGACGGACTAATTTCTTGGCCTCCAAACTCCCCAGATCCAACCCCTACTGACTTCTTTGTGTGAGGTTTTGTTAAAGACACTGTATGTTCACAGAAATGCAGGAATATCAATGATCTGAAGGTGAAAATTACTCAAGCTTTCCAAAAAAAATCACCCCTCTGATGTTACAACAGGCATGGGTTGAATTGCATCACCGGTATGAGTTGTACAGATCTCGCAATGGGAGCCTACTAGATGTTTTACAGTGTGTTCATTTTATGCATACCTAAACGGATCACCCTGTATTACCTTTCATTTATACATGTTGCAAAAATTGCTATTTTCTCATCACAAAATAACGAATGTGCAATTTTATGAAAACTGAAATATAACTTTCAAGCTAGCCTGCAGAAAGATGCAATACAGCACCGCAGCTCGTTCTTTCTCTGCCTCCTCTATACAATAGTACAGTTAGGTATGTATACACACATCGAATATCCGTATTTTCCATTACCAAGTGGTTGAAAGCAGTCGATTCCATTTTTTGAAACTGTCTATGTCTCTTATCGGAGTCCAGCAGGCAGCTTCACGTTTTATTCAGCCAATACGTTTCTCCAAGTAATTTCACCGCTCCTCCATTCCCTTCCACTTTTGTCCCGAAATCACCTTGCTATGAATCGGATGAAAGATGGAGCAGGGAAGGTGGGGAAAGCGGAAAGTAATTTGCATGAGGCGGATAACAATATGTTTCCTTCAATAGCGTCTAATAATTTTTATTGCCTCGGATAATGCTAACGGAAAAAAAAAAAAAATAAAAAGCAAACACGTTGAGACACTTGCCAAAGGAAAGAGAGAGAAAACAAGTGAAAAGAAGCATGAAATAATGTGCAGTAGTTATAACGGCTCAGGTGGAAATAACGTAAAATACCCAACGGGCTGCTGATTTTTTTTTTTTTCATTAATTATTTGGAAACAAGAAATATAACGGCAATACATGTGATGTCGGTCATTATAATTAAGAATATTAAGTAGGCAGGAAGGTGTATGCTCGAAGTACGAGGGCGGTCTGAAAAGTGATTCGCCTCGAACATAGGAGGCCTAGTGCTTTCTTTATATTTGTACTTCTCTTAAGCGTTAATTTGCAATATCAAGACATAGTTTCAAACAGTGTACTTAATACAGCTTTCTAAGGCAGATGGGTTATGAGCATTTCATAAAATGAATAATATTTAGTATCGGACACCAAAGGAAATTAATAACAAATTATAAAAGTTTATGAACACTTTTCTTTTGTTTTCAACGAATAAAATTGTTCTGAATTCAAACATGGTCTTACTGACACTGAAAATGACTTCCATCCTGGTGGTCTAGTGGTAACCATATTTGCTTCGTAGACCCAAGATTTCGGGCTCAATCCCAGCTAAGGTCAATGGATTTGTTCGGGCGTAAAACTCCTAAGTATGGCTTCCTTCGGATTTACGGCTCCTAAAAGAACGTCAGCCCCAAAAGAGAGATCTCTTAGCAAAATTAATGGGACGCCGATGACCACAGAATATAAAGAAAAGCAGATATAATATATGTTATATATTTTTTTTCTCACTTGGTATTAGAAAATCAAACGGTAGTGATTGTAATAGTCGACTTTGTCTATTTCAGTCCCATGGTTTCTGAATATAATAGATATTCATAAGTATAATATTTTATACAAGTGTTAATATTCTGTGCGCGAATTTCAAATATATATCACTTTTATTTTTATTCTAAACATGAAATAGTCCTAAACCCGTGTTGTGCTGTTCTCTATTGGCATTACTGATAATCGGCATTCTTCTGTCGGAAGATTGCTTGAAAAGTTAAGTACAAATATGCAATTATTACAATTTTATAAGTCAAGTTTAGAGCAATTATATTTAAGTTATTATTTTATTCGTGAAACAGTAATAATAAATATCACTCGAGGGTCTGAGATTGCCGATAAATTCACGAACGGCGTTAACGCTTGAAACTCGCATTCGGGAGGTCTCGGGATCAATACCGTTTGCATTCCATAAATTTTACAATTTCCATTTCCTTTCACTTCATTCTATAGCATCAGTAACAGAGTCGGACGCGTCAGGCGAAGCGGGAAGGTACCTTGCGGTGTGGCGGTGGCTTGCGCTAAAGAAAATGTCCTGTCTAGTGAGCTCTGTCTGGGAACCCCCTTCCACCTCTAGCAAGACCTTGATGGAAGCAGGATAGCTCTCGCGGGCGTCTGCGACATAACTATGGAAACTTAATCCCTGCAAGGCCTCCTCGGATTCCTGGCCTCCCGGTGTATTCTCCAACTCCGGTGCCCCTTCAGGGGGGTATATACTATAGGCATAATACCACCCGCCATGCGAATTCCTCCTCTGCAGGGCAGAAGAGGTTAATCTTATATTACAATTACATTATGTTTGGGCGCTAATGACCATAGCTGTTTTGCGCCCTTAAGTCGTCATCATCATACATTGCATGTTCGTTTGTGCTAACATACCTGTAATATCTAAATATATCGACCTATTTGAACACAAATGTTAAACGATTGTCACTTAGCTGTGATCTACAGCTGCTTTTACAATTTCAGAATAGGTTGACATGTGGTACCAGACACTCATTATTTTTGCTGTATGTTTGTTCAGACTTGGTAAACGATCTTGTGAAACATAATGTTAGAATTCAGCTATATCATTAATATGAACAGAACTGCAAGAAATCTGTCACATCCATTCACTCCATTTGAAGGGTCGAGGTGGTCACATCAACAGAGAATGTGAATATTTGAAAATCCAACTGGAGAGATTTCACTGCATCTTTCCTCAAATGCCAGTCGGTCCTGGTGGTGTAGCGGTAACCATACTTGCCTTCTAAACCCAAGATCGCGGGTTCATACCCGGCCAGGATCGATGGATTTTTTTCGGGCGTAAATATCCTAAGTATGGCTTCCTTCGGAAGGAAAGTAAAGCACTGAGTCCCGTGTCGTACATTTACGGCACGAAAAAGAACCTCAAGCCTGAATGAAGAGGCCTCTGAGCAAAATTTATCACACTTTTCACACCCTGAATAGAATGGGAAGCTGATGACCTGAGATGTTAAAGAGCAACCGTAAATAATACAAATCAACAACTGAAATGCCTCATGTAAGTTATTTAAAGACTTCAAAAATGCAATATATTGCAAATCAGTTATATTAGACGCAAATTTACTTAAAGTGGGAAAATGGTACGGTGCCTTTAAGGTGAATTAAATGACTTGTCACGCCTGTAAGAGAAGCTAAGTGTAAAGCAAGAAGGTTCATCTAACAGAATAAAATATTTTCAGGTCTTCAGAGAAGGTCTTCAGCACAGATTCTCATCACCAGTTACCCTACTAGAGACGTAATGGATTCAAGTTACCAGGAGGTGATAAGCTCTGGATGCGCCTCTATTTTTCTATCACTATTATTAACTATCTCTCTCTACTTCCGTTTATGTAAATAAGCATGTTTGGTAAACTTTTATGTTTACGTTTAGGTTTCCGTCTTTCACGTCAACACTTGTCGAAAATATGTTGTACTGCATCGCCGACTATATTCAGGTACCAGAGTAACCACGTAAGATAATGCTGAAACACAACCATAAAATTCTCACATGCAGCACAGTCACCCTGCGTGTAAACTATGTGCACAAACAGCAGATAGTAACACTCGGTCAAAACCATCTCTTGATGGCACTAATGCCGGTCAATACGCCAACGTATAGCTCAATAACGTCACAAATCACAATATGAAAGTTGCAAAAAAGTAATTCATATTTTAATTCCATAATTGCATACATTCCCATTCTCAAGAATAATAAAAATTGTATGCTGTTGCTGTGCTTAATGCAAGAGAATAAAAATTTCACCTTCAGTTGTGAATGTTTTCTTCGAGGTACCTACGAAAACATCAACTCAGCAACGGACTATGTCGTAAATTAATTGTTTCCCTTTCAACCAGCACTCCAGTTCGGAAATTATATTTCATCATAAACGCAAGCTCTTTTATGTTGTTCCCCTTGTGTCGTTCAGGGGATGAAAACTACAATTTTTACCTGTATTGCCTACCTCTTCTCTACCATGTTCAATATAACAGCCAACTCGACAATGCCAAAATATGGTGGCGTCACTTGTAGATTCCAAAACGGGAAGACATACTTGTAATTGAGCACCTAGCAATTATCAGTCGACATTATTGAAAAGGAGACTATCGAATGTCTGCAAGTATTGTTTCACTTTTTATCTGCACTATTAGCGTTTATTATTCAATATCGTGTACAATACCAGCTAAGACATATGCAATCCACCTTGAAACAATAGAGGTCTACATTATAACACTGTTTAGCATGAAAACTACATTTTAGCAAACTATAAAATTCGATAGTAAGTTGCTCAAAACTAACAAAAAATTAAATTATACTAACAATTAAATAAAGATCTACCTCATTCCACCCAGAACACTACCGAACCAAACACGTACATATAGAAAAATTACTTCAAATTCCTGAAACTGAAACGTCATCCGTGTAATGAAATACACAAGTTTTGTTATACAACGAGGTAGACAAAAATCCCATTTTCGCTGCACGTTTTCATCCTAGCTCCAAGAAATAAAATTCAGGTAACTTTTAAATAGAATTGGTCCTTGATATGAAACGACAGAGAGTTCCAGAGACGAGAAGTGAAGGATGAAGAAAAGTGGGGTGTTCCGTGTAAGGGTATAGCGAATTATTCAAAATGTGATGAGAGAAAGCGGATCGAAATGCGGAGTGGAGGTTGCTAGAATTCCACTCAGAAGAATTAGGGAGTGCAAGTTCCATCTAGCAGTCAATGAATGCCAGGATAACAACTCGAAAGTTGCAGTGATGTGATCTGATAATTTACATAGGCAGCGAACTCGTGCTTTGTGAACCCGTTGTAATCTTTGTCTAAGATTGGTGGTGATGTCAGCTAACAGAACGCTACACTAATTGAATTGTGGCATAATCAATGTTGACAGATGATTTTTTTATTAAACTTTATGTGAGAAAACTCTTAGCCGTTTCAAAGAATCGAATATTGCAAATATTTTTCTTTACAACGTTTTTGTTTGAATTTGCCAATTAAAATTAAAGTCAAAATAGACGAGGAGATATTTTACAAAAAAAGTATTGGTACTTTTGTTTCAAAGTTGCACGGAAATGAATATTAATTTTGTTTAATACTTTTTGCCCCGTAATGATTACGTGTTATTTTCCAGGATTTATTATAAGGTTTTGCTTAGGACATTTGATACGGATTCTTAGGTCTTTCTTTATCTTCAGTTATGTTGTTGATAAGAAAGTTTGGTCGTGATGCGCATAAAATTGTAGGTCGTCAGCATGTACGCGAGTCGGTTCATTAGTTTCGGCCTCACAGATAAGGATTGTCGCCTTCATAAAATCCTTATCTGGTGTCATACCTTATCTGTTAAGTAAACAATTGCAACTGTAACCTCCACTTCGCTGTGTTCATTTGTTCAGATATACGATAGTTGCATAAATGTGTAAAAGATTGTGATATGTTCAAAATGGAGTATAAACCTGTTAAGTTCTTCACAAAAGAAGGACTTACTCTAAATGAAACTAAACAGCGATTGGATGGTGTATGGGAAAGCATCCCCCTCATATTCTAGCGTAAAAGAATTAGCCAAACTTTTTCCAGTGGATTAAGAAAGCATTGAAGGCGAAGAGCGCACAGGTCGGCCCTTGCAGGTGGTCACTCCTGAAAACATCGCTCTTGTGGAAAGCGAAATTATGCAAGACCGGGGCTCAAAGTTACAGAAATAGCAGCAAGATTGAGCCTTTGTAACGCAAAAGTTCTTGAAATTATTTATTAACATTTAAATATGAATAACGTTAGTGCAAAATGGGTGCCTAGACTTCTTTCCTCGGCCCAAAAAGCAACGAGTCGTCTGTTGTCAGGTATCTTTGCAACTCTGCCGTGGCAACGAGAGAGAAGTTCTGCAAACCATTGTTACAGCACATGAAACTGTGGTCCTCTACTATGATCCAAAAGAGAATCAATGGAGTGGCGCAAAACTGACGAAGTACGGCCTCTAAAGGCGAAGGTCACTCAGCCAACCAAGAAGATCATGGCCACAATCTTTTGGGACTGTGAAGGAATACTCTTCATTGACTTCAAGGAAAGGAACACAGTAAATGGGGAGTACTATGCTGACCTACTGCACAGACTACTATCAAAGAGAAGAGGCGAGGAAAGCTGAGTGGTGCTATGCGCCTTCTTCACGACAACGCGCCTGTGCACACAGCTCTTGTTACAAAGGAAGCTGTGAAGAAATGTGGCTTCAAGGAGATCCACCATCCACCCTACAGTCCAGATCTAGCTCCCAATGACTATTTCCTCTTCTCAAACTTAAGAAGCGCTTTCGAGGAAGGAAATTTAAATGTAACGAAGAAGTGATGGATGCTGTTTATGCCCATTTGGAGACAAGACTTCTGACTTTGGGGGGGGGGGATTGAAATGTTAATTCAAAGATGTGAGAAGTGTATTGCAATAAAGAGTAACTGTAAAGAGTGAAATATTGTGTTTGTCTTTATCATACCTACAAATGGTTAGGCTGTAAACTTATAGACCTATCCTCGTATAGGGTGTATGCTGTTGCTGTGCTTAATCCTACGTTAAAATGCTGTCTGCTGCGGCAACTCAGTTCTTTAGTATAAATACGCAGGCTCATTTCACACAACATTTCGAATGTTGAAAGGTATCAATTCAAATGTTTGTTTTATGTTCTAGTATGTGAACATCCCAATAAGTAAAATGACAAAATTTGAAACAAATATCCTTTTATCCGTCCCTATAATGAGAATAACGCACACGCTAAGGAAAAAAAAAATGGCACTATTTTCATTTTTTGATATGCTTAAATCCTCTTCAACACAGAGCGTTGTTCATTAACTGTCCTCGTGGTATCGTGTGACGAAACGAAGGGAAGGAAAACAAATGAGCCTTGCTTTTTATCCAGTTATGCCAAGTGCCACCAGCATTAGTTAACTCTGGAAGCGAAATTTTTTTTTTAACCTTACGTCACTACGAATATAATTTTATCAAAAAACACAGACATTAAGGAAATAAATGAAGCACTAATGTAGAGTTAATAATTAATACGCTTTGAGCTAATAGTTTGGCTCTGAGCATGGGATGGGCTTTGGCCTGCCGCGGTGACCTCCGTCTTACGCCTTCATTGATGGAGCGCAGTATTGCAGGGGAGATATGATCAGCCTAAAACGTGGCTTTCGTTACCGAAGAACGCCATCTCTCCATTAGGCAGCTTCCAAATTGCCTTCATGAGGCTCTGCAATTCTCCCAACTCCTGACCCCTGGGTCCGTAGCGCGAGGTACCTCGGGGTGACGCTGGACCGCTCGCTGATCTTTAGGGAGCATATTATCGCTAAAGTTCGGCAAGGCCATGCTGCCCATTGGCAGTTGTACCCCATCCTGAGCTCTCGTTCCATGACCTTGAACCAAAAGCTGCGCGTCTACTGTGCCATAGTACCGGCCGATGGTTCTGTAAGACTGTGAGATCTGGGGAGCCGCGGCCCCGTTCACGAACCGCAGAATCCAGACCCTGCAGAACCGTGCGCTAAGGATTGTGTACGGCACCGACGGCCTCTTCCCAGCCCACATCCTGCACGATCATTCCAACGTACCATAACATCATTGACGTCATACAGGAGAGAGCACGGACGTTACATGATATAATCCCGAACCACCCTAATGAACTGGTCAGAGCACAAGGGGACTACGATCACAAGGCCCCTAGACAATGTAAATCGTACTGGTTTCCCAAGGACGTCATGGGACTCCTTGGTTAACACACACTGGCCCATATACAAAACTAGCTCTTGAGCCCGAGGTTGTTCAACTCCTCATTAATTCCATTCCCGAGAACCAGCCAACGGCAAACCAGGCTGAAAACACCGGCTGACAACAGAGGTTAAGCAGCATTGGGCGTGGTCAGTGCTTGGATGGGTGGCCGTGCGAGTACTCCACGTGCCATTGGCACCAAATTTATCATATCCCTCTTCCTGGTTTATATAAGAACTACGTCCATTGAGCAAGTAAAGCCGCTCGCGGCTAGTTACTGCTGACTAGGCATTCACCTGGGAAAACGTTTTCCCAGGTGCCCCGAACTGGTGTCTGGCTTCTGGCTGTCTGTAGTCGGAGAATCGAGGAAAGCTGCAAGTTAACCGCTACAGTAGCATAATAATATTTCTTGTCACACGCTGTCCTAACACCTGGTTTGAGTGGCCATAGTGGATGTATCGTTGGGAGCTGGAGATATGCCAAATAAAATTACGCACTGCATGTGTATCATGCATTCAAACACTTGCGGCGGTCCGTTTTCATTGCGTTAACGAAAGCAAAACATTATAAGTGAACAGTTCGAAGTTTTAAATTGCAAAATTATACATAGTAAAGCTCGAAAAATTGAGAATATTAATAGCTGCAAGTGACCAGTCGAGGTAATAAAATTTAGATTAAAAGGTGAAATTATGTGTACCCCTCTTTGCCGCTGTTCCAGTGAAAACAAGTACCAGAGTAAGAAGAAAAAAAAGGGAGTCGTAGTCTTCTCTGTCTATTACAGGATACAGACCGAGCGCACAAAAGCGAATTCGAATGTTTTTGTTAAGAATGGGATACGAATTTTATTTTGTGGAAATGGAAGTGCTAAATATGGATTTTTATATATATATATTCGGAAAAGACAGAATGGCATTTCCTTGAGGTTCCACTCTCTGAGATGAGTTCTTAAAGAAATGAGCTACAAATAGAAAAAAGTGCAAAAATTAAAGGAAAATATTAATTAAAAAGCCAAGCATAAATATGAAAGCAATACGCCGCTTTAGGGAACAGAATTGTACTATTGTATATACATATATAATCATAATATTATATATAATATATTTCTGCTTCTCTAGTTGTTTTATTTTACATGGTTGCAAGAGTTTTTCATTTTAATATATATATATAAAGCTTAATAAGCAAACTTAAAAACAACACCAGAGGTGCAAACAATATAAATAAAAAATAAAAATTAAGTAACACTATTAACAACGTAACAAATTAACAGTAATAATAAAAGTAGATATGGATAAAATACATAAAAGTCACACTTGAGATCGCTATATTTCGAACTCGTTGAGTTCTTCTATAGCAAGAAGAAAAGTGAAGGTGATAAAAGTAAATATTGAGTATCGAAGGTAAAGTTATGCATGGAAACAGATGAAACTAGAAATGAAAGTGTGGGAAGAAAAAAACTAATATGTAAGATTTAAACCAGGTGGTATACGCGCTTTATGTAAAAATATAGCTGCCATTTCTCTATCTCTGAGTAAACTTTCAGAGCAATGTGGAGGTAACGCATCAATAAGTGTTAGATTAAAAGTATCATCAAAATCCTTACAGTGAGATAAGGCATGTTGGGTAACCGGCTAGGGAGACTTGGTTTTAACAGAACGTCTATGATTGTTCATGCGTAGCGAAACAACAGTAGAAGTTAAACCAATATAAAATGCTTTGCAAAGCTTACAAGATAACATATATACGACATTTTTGGAAGAACAAGTAGCAAATGAAGAAATGTTGAATTCTCTGGATAAATTAGGGCTGTGGAATGAATTGCACGGCATAATTAGTGCATTAATATATATATATATTGGGACTTGGGTGGACAATAATTTAAATGCTGGCAAAATGAAAGTCAACCAGCTGTATTGACCAAGCCGAATTTCGGTAATTGTCTCATTGTTATTTATGCAGGATACAAAATGTTTGTGAAGAAGTCATCATTCATTTTTCAAGCAGGCAAAGCTCGAGAGATTATCATGGTCAAATCAATTTCATAAACTTTAAGAGCTTTGGATTAACAATCAGCTTCTTTCTAACCTTCCAGAGGAGAGTATTGTGGTTATGGATAATGTTCCCAATATTCAGGAAAAGCAAACACTATTCTAATTACGCCGAAAAAGAAGAGGGGAAATTGTGGCTACAAAAAAGCATTTCTTGTTCGTCAAGAGACACGAGAAAATCTAAACTCTACATATTGATAAGGATTCATAAATGGCAAGAAAAAGTGTTCTGCTTTGACGAAATGTTAAAATTACAAGATCATGAAGTATTAAAGTTTTCCCACATACATGGGTGAACTGAACCCCATTGAGCTTGCGTGGTTCAAAGTAAATCTCTTGCTAACAGAAAGCTGTTAGTGGAGAAATTAATATACAAGCGTTATATACACTTGTAACTTTTTCTTCCTTCATGACCTCTCATTATCTATCCAAGATGTAGGAAATGCTGTTCTATTTGCAGATGACACAAGCATATTGATAAATGGAAAGAGCCTTTAATTGTGCCATTAAATTAAATTTGGTTCTCAATTCATTATGTGGATGGTTCAAAGCAAACAAATTGTCTTTAAATCTATATAAAACAAATGTTATGAAATTCATTACTCACAGATCTCCAGATCCACAATTACAGATAGGATATTATAATAGTGTACTTTCACAAACCAAATATATTAAATTCCTTGGTTTAATAATTGATAACCATCTGAATTGGAAAGATCACATTGATCTTATTACACCTAAACTAAGCAGTGCATGCTATGCAATACGTGCATTAGTAATGTTGGAGTCAATTAAGACTTTAAAATTAGTTCATTATGCTTATTTTAACTCAATAATGAAGTACGGTCTAATATTTTGGGGAAATTCAGTTAAAAGTGAACGTGTCTTCTTGTTACAGAAAAAAGTCATATGAATAATCGCTGGTACACACAGTAGACATTCATGCAGAAACCTCTTTAGGAAATTTGAAATTTTAACTCTTCCTTTTCCTAAACCCAAGATCGCGGGATCGAACCCGGCCAGGACCGATGGATTTTTCCGGGGCGTAAAAATCCTAAGTATGGCTTCCTTCGGAAGGGAAGTAAAGCCGTGGGTCCCGTGTCGTACATTTACGGCACGAAAAAGAACCTCAAGCCTGAAAGAGAGGCCTCTGAGCAAAATTTGTCGGCCATTTCACGCCCTGAGTTGAATGGGACGCTAATGACCTGAGCTGTTAAAGAGCGTCCATAAATAAATCAATCAAAAAAAAAAAAAAAAAAAAATAACTCTTCCTTGCGAATATATTTTATCCCTCATGAACTTTTATATAAGAAATAAACAAAAATTTGTTCAAAATCAAAATATACATGACAAGAATACCAGAGAAAAAGCAAATCTAGATCGCCGAATTTCAGCACTTTCATGCCATCAAAAAGGCGTTTATTATGGGTGCATTTTAGTATACAATACTCTTCCCTCTAGCCTAAAAGCCTTAATAAACAATGACAATTCCTTTAAATCTGCTCTTAGAAAATACCTATGTAAAAAGGCCTATTATTCTGTAAAGGAATATATGAGTGACAATATTATACTGCACAGCATATGAATGTATATGTAAATATGTATTAATAAAAGTTGTATGATTGATTTGTCTGTTTTTGGTGTTGGTTGAGTTGTTCTAAGTGTTCTTTTTTATTTTTGTTGTAATTATTTATGTAG
Source organism: Metallyticus violacea (assembly GCA_030762175.1). Classification (NCBI taxonomy): domain Eukaryota; kingdom Metazoa; phylum Arthropoda; class Insecta; order Mantodea; family Metallyticidae; genus Metallyticus; species Metallyticus violacea. The sequence goes on from CM060834.1 coordinate 90,186,675, forward strand.
ATGTAAACAAATTTTTGTAAATACAGATTGAAAACTACTGTGGTATTTGTATATGACAAGTTCAATGTTCGTAGGTCTCTGTGGCTGCTTCACGAACTCACTGAATGCTCCGAGAACTAAACTAAACTAAACTCCTGAACATAGTCGCCGACTTCTATTATATATTGGGGCGAGGGGGGCAACCTCCCTTTGTGATATCTGTAAATACACACGTCAGAGGTATTAACCACAACACAAAATGTGTAAATGTTCATCTTGCTGTAATTAAAAATCATATTAAAAATCAAATTAATGTATGCCTTAATAAGTGGACAAATTAATATAAAGTAACAAGTTTATGATATGTAGTGACCTGGAATGAAGTCTATGAAATTATTCAATAATATTTTATTAATTGATTATTAAGTTAGGAAATGTTAAATATATTAACTTCAGTCCGTAAGTGTCGAGGTTTTCTAAACGCATCATAGCACAAGCACAGGCTATTTACATGTGCACTTGGTGAACAATGCACTTCACTGACACATTGCATTATCAGCACATTCCTTTCTCCAGCTCCCAACGCTAAGCGTTCAGCGTGCAGGGGAAAAGAGTAATTTACAACAGATATGAGAATAATCAGTGCGTTTACCTGATTTCGAACTTGAAAACCGTATAATTCAAGTGTGCAAGGAAAAAGAAGGGGGCACATGTCTAAAAGGATTCCTTATTTAGAAGTAGACGAAGCATTTTCTCAAAGATATTCTTTAAAAGTTATATAAACATATTGAGGGAGATAATGAATTGATATAACTTACTATCAAAGGCATTTCTAGTCTATGGTCGGAAGGGAGAGGGGAGGGGCCGGCTCCCTAGTTTTATTAAGTAATTTTGGATTACTAATAAGAATACTCTTTTAGTTTAGTTTGTAATTATTTAATATAGACACACAAACAACCGAAAATTATAGAGAAATGTAAATCTAAACCTGAAAGGACGTGTTATGTAGGCCACAGGTCAAACTTATGAATAAAATATATCTGAATCTAGCGTCGGAGTGTTACTAACTAATAAATCCAAGTATTCCAGTAACATATTTATAAATAAAAAACGTATACTGTTTTTATATTTCTGACTGCCATACGTTGTTCCTTGTACCAAACTGAGTTTATTTTCAGGAATGTTTTCAATTTCATTTTATCAATTTTTACCACGAGTTTTCGCCATTACCGCCTGCAAAAGCGATAAATGTATTGCATGAACCATAGGAAATGGTAACCAGTCAAAAATTCCAGCCCTTTCACTACTTTCAGTGTTCAATACATCATGCTCTCTCTAATTAGTAATGTATACTTCAAAATACAGCAATATCCTGCTTTGTTTTAACTCGTATAGTACGTAACTGTATATATATATATGAAAAATAAAAATAAAGAAACACTATTAACAATGTAACAAATTAACACTAATAATAAAAGTAGATAAAGATAAAACACAGAGAAAGAGTCACACTTGAAATGGCTATATTTCGAACTACTGCGAGTTCTTCATGGCAAGAAGCTAGACAAGTGAAAGTGATAAAAGTTAAGTGATAAAGTTAAGTTGCATAACGTTACCTTCGATACTCAATATTTACTTTTATCACTTTCACTTGTCTAGCTTCTTGCCATTGAAGAACTCGCAGTAGTTCGAAATATAGCAATTTCAAGTGTGACTCTTTCTCTGTGTTTTATCTTTATCTACTTTTATTATTAGTGTTAATTTATTTATATATATATATATATATATATATATATATATATATATATATATAACATAATTTTTATATAGAAGCAAACCATACACTCCATTTTAAATCACCCCCCACAACTGATGTTCTAAGCACATTATGTTATTTAGTACTACCTCCCAGCTCTTCTGTACATTTTGGAATTTCAATTCTATATCGTATACTTTAAATTAAAACGTCCCCTTTCCACTGTTTTAGTTTTGACCTAGTAAAGGAGCTTACCTTCTCGCTGTGTATGGGTTTCAAGGACTTCTCTCCACACTGCCTCTCTTTAACGCTTCATACACAGGACTGCATACAAATACAAATGACATATGACGTGCGCGGCGTAGGACTGTGGGTAATACTGCCATTATCAACGTAAATACTAAATTTATAGGCGAACTTTTTAACTTACAATGGCCATGAGGGTATTCTGTTCCACTCTATCAGGCAAAAATACAGCACAAATACAGAGCACAGTGCGAATAAAATACAGAAAAACTAATGAATTCCACTTGTTCTTCAATAATTCTTCTCCAGTAGGAGGGGGAGGAAGGAGGAGAAAAAGAAGCGATAGACTAACTAATTCCTAAATCTAAGATGACAATTTAATCTACGTTTAAATTGCTTTATTGTCCGACAATCTCTGACTTCAGAAGGAAGGGAGTTCCTGATTCTGGGAACTAACACGCTGAATGAAGTTGACTAGAAATGTGTTTGGTGACAAGGGATAGATAGTAAAGTCATATTACGGGCTCAAGGCAGGAACAGATGGGAATGGAGGATAGTCATGCCGTTCTTAAAGTTGATTGCGTAGGGGTGTCACACGATCAAATTTATGAGTGTTGGAGACGAAACATATACAGGCATTGCCTAATTATTTAATTATTTTATAGTTGTATATAAATGCTTTATAACTTTGACCGCCACGGATGGCCGAGGTCGTTAAGGCGCGGATTCGTGGGCGGGAGGTTTGGGGTTCAAATCTCATCATGACCGTCCTCCCTGACTGAGGTTTTTTCCAGGTTTTTCTCTGTCCTCATTACTGGCAAATGCCGGAGAGGTACCCTAAACTTAGCCCTGGAACGTTACCTTCCTTAAAAAAAAAAATCCTTTCCCAATATTTCATTTCATGTATCATCAGTGTCCGCCGCCTGTGGTGCCTCAGTGATAAAAACGGGCGTTAAACACTATTCAAAAAAAAAAATAATAATAACTTTGAGGTCTCACGTCCATTTTGCTCAAATGATATGTAACAAATAGATTAAATTGACTTCACTCTTTAAAATGAGCTAGTTTTTCCCACTCTGATAAAGTACTACATTTTATTAGATCAGAATTTCATAATTTCTTTCTTTCACGTTTGTACATGTAATAATATAATGAAGCAATTGAACGCGTATTTGAAAGTGTAAAAGTATCCAAGAAGCACAATTTTAAAAATAAGAACATACGAACTGTTATTTCACTGTGGCTAATATAGCAAAGCAGTTATAGGGTATTTAGCGAAACCAGGTAAAAAATATGCTATTTAGTCAGAATCCAGGCAAGAATGCTACCTTAAGATGCTTAGTCAAATTTAAGTATTAAGATTAGATTTGGAAATTTTAGCTTTTCTTTTCTTTACTTTACTTTATAATTGTAAATTTTTTTAAAATTTTAAAATCACACCAGAAAAGCAAATATGGGTATATTTTAAACTGTAAATGCGTTTACAACACTCTTCATGAATTTTATTGAATACACCACTACCAAATGCAAATAATTATTAAAGTAGCACTGCATATTGCTTAGGAATAATTAAAAAAGATTATTGAACAATTGTATAATTCCTTCTCTCTCGTTTGTTTTTACTTTCTCACGATATAATTTTAACATGAAATGCAAATAAGCATAGCCATTTAAAAACGCATACTTTTAACACTAGCTAAAGCAGAAATCTACAAATACCTTCACACATTTAAATTCCTTTTAGAACTCTTATTTCTTCCAAAGTGTGCTTCTAATATTTTGTTCGTACAACCCGTTACAACAATTTCCCTAACTTGGCCCTTCTAGAAGAGATTTAAGCCTCTTGCTTTTTGTTGGGCATCTTCTTTTCAAAGTGTGACTGACTCGTGACCGTAACAAAATAAAACCCTCTTGCCTTTTTGTTCCCTTTGCAATTTTGCTAACCTAATGGCTAGCATTCGGTCTATACACATGTATACAATGTCTTTGTCCCTTTTCTAAGGTTTGTCACAGGTGACTCAGGTCAGCAAATTGAACAAAACCTGAAAATAACACAATGCCTCTTCCAAATTACTGTTACCTCCCAAAAACATACACATATCAGATCATATGCACATACAAGAAATAACCATATCAATCCATAGTAAATGTAGTTCTGAATCATCAATAATATAAATCCCCATCGCTTAATAAATATAGCTCTGAATCCTCAATCCTTATGCAATTAGTTCTAACACCCACTCATTACCATAATAAAGGTCGCCTTGAATTACGGCTAGAACAAGAAGCTCATAAATATTTATATAAAACATCAAGCTATATATTGCTCGGATTTTGAGAAAGAATTTTATTCCATGGCAATTTTGAATGAATGAATGAATGAATGAATGAATGAATGAATGAATGAATGAATGAATAAATGATGTTTAACGCCAGTTTTTCCTTCAGAGGCACCACAAGCGATGGACATTGATGATACATGAGATGAAATGATACATTGGGAAAGGATTTATTTTTAAGGAAGGAATCATTCCAGGCCTAAGTTTTAGAGAACCTCCTTGGCATTTACCATTTATGACTGAGGAAAACCTGGAAAAAACCTCAGTCAGTGAGGCCGGTCCTGGCGGGTTTCGAACCCCAGACCTCCCGCTCACGAGTCCGCACCTTAACGACCTCGGCCACTCGTGGCGGTAATTTTGAATGAGAAGGAGACAGAAACCATATACAGCTAGGCAATATAAGCACTAAAGTGTCCATTGGAATGTATGCAATTTGTATTAATATCGATTAGTGAGATGAAGTTGTTGTGAAGAAATTGTTGTTTTCTTTTTCCACTCCCCCTGTACCAGTCTCCTTCAAACTTTATATATATTATTATTTATAACTTATTATTTTTCATAATATCTGATCAGAAACAATGTTAAGGAACAAATGACAAGTCACTTGCGGGCTGTAGCAGAATAGGATAGCTAAAGTGCGGATGAAAAGACAATGGAACTTACTACTGGATAAAATTGATACAAGAAGAGTATAAAAGAATCAGTGACATTTCTTTTTTCATCCATAAGGAAGCTAAGATTAAAAATGAAGTTGGAGTATAAGAAATACATTAAAGCCATATCTAATGAACGGCTTATGATGACGTTCAATACCTGACGTTTCAACTGTTCTCGTTAGAGGACGGTTTAATACAAAGTAGATGGAAACCTGGCTCTCCCTCAGGGCCCAGAAATCTATTTATTAGCGAAGATTACAGATCAGATAACTGAAACTGTCAGCTTCAGTTTACGACCTTGTAGGGAAGACATGTGATCAATCATGCATAAGACATAGTGGCTGTCGAAGTAGTGACTTATTTCCTCTCAGTGCCACAACCAAAAAGATTGAAATGTCTTTTAATTATCTTTATGTGAAAAATAAATTCCCATTTTAGTGAAACCTTTATGTCAACGGTCAGGTATACCGTTTTTGGGGCATGTCATTCACAATTTTTTTTATTTTAATTTCCCTTGAATTAAATTGTCTGGATAACTATTGTTCCAGGGTTTTCCCTCGCCTGAAAAGACGATACTTAGACATCAATAACAAAAATATTTTCAGAGCGCAGGAAAAATCTGAAAACTTAATATTTATAGGAACTACAATTTTAATATTACAAACATCCAATGCAAAAAAAAAAATAAATAAATAAAAAAAATAAAAAAAAATAAAACTAAATTTACTTTTAACAACAAAATATGCTCATAAACCATTATGCTTTTCCACAAAATCAAACACCAAGAGTTGAAAGAAAGATTATTCTTTAGAATTATGACCATTTTGTCTAATCTTGCTTATGATCAACATAATACATTGAACGTTTATTAGTACAGTTAGATTATTTGAGTTACGGTTGGCAGTACGCGGCAGCGTGTTGGGAAAATCAGTCGTCAAGGTCATGTAATGCATGTGCAGGTAGCAATTATAGTTTGAGGGAAGTTTTGTCAAAGAGTAATGGTGCGTTCATGGGTTTATGCCCAAAAAATCCACCGAAACTAACTGGATTTTAACCCACTGGCTTGAGTCTATGTTATCATTAGATCTCTCTTTTTATCTTTGCAGTGGTTACACTTTACCAGTAAGCAGGCTCACTCAGGCGGCCCACAACTTAAATAAACTCACTGTATATTTGTTTACTTAGTATTATTGTCCTGTGACACTGACTAGATCTTGAAATACTGGTTTCAGGGCCGAAGGCCATAAATGTAAAAACTGTCTTATATACCATTCAACGAACAAAGCTCGGATTTATACATTAATGAGACGTTGTTTTATTCAAATTGAAATCTGAACCTGTGCCCATCACTTTATGCACTTGGCTTCGGATAGGCTATTTTTCAAGGATACGTTTGTAACGCTCTATCCCCTGCCAAGGTCTCGGAGATTATGTACATCTATAATCATAATCATAATCATAATTAATGGATTAATCATGATACAAATTAGGCACATTTCATGCGATCAAAGATATTTCACATTCGCCAACTGCACTTCGAATTTGCCTCCTGACTAAGATGTTTTTCTGAGGTTCGATATTGCATTAAATAATTACGAATACTATGCAGAAGTGTAATAATTCTAAAGACATGCTTTTCCTCGGCAATTCTAACCCTAGCCTTAATACTTAAAAATATCCTTATGGTGAAAACATCTACTTTGGTCCATATACTTACCTAAAAGGTACTAAAATTTTATAAGTTGGCATGAGAAACAGAATACCTTGTGCAATTGAACATTTTTAGAACTGAACCCTTTTAAAATTCTTGTATTTTTAGAAACAATACTGGTGAAATAATCTAAGCTAAGCAATAGATGTACGTATTGCTAAATTTTTATATTTTAACTGCTCAAATATTTAGCGAAAGTACTTGAATTTTACATAGGTAATAATTTATGATTATTCTGTGGGATAGCAGTATATGCTTTTATTAATTAAGGCAGGTGTTATTTTAATTCCATAATTAACACGTTATTTCATTCATTTTAATAGTTAGATCCTATTTGAATTAATTACTGACTCGATAAAGTTCCTAAATTCTGTTTAATACGATCGTAAACAGCAGAAAAAGCTACGACAGTATAATCTATATAAACAAATTAACTATGAACACAAATATATTTAAATACATATACTAGAACAACACAACTTACCCATTTTTACACAATCATTCACATAGTACGTTTTTAACAATAGAAGAATAGTACACAGCAATATTAAAATGTATTTTTAACACTATTGCGAAAACTAAACGACTTTTAATTGTATAGACAACTGACAAAAGATACATGAATTTCGTAAAAAGTAAACAACTTTCAACTGTTCTAACAATTGACAAACGATGATGGCTGTATTATAGTAAGAGAAGACAAAATGCATCACTCCAATTTATAAACGCCAAACAGTTGCCTAAAAGTAATGCTGAATTATAAACAGTAGCTAATTGTGTTTATTGAGATATTTGTAAACGAGGCCTATCTTTCAATATTTGCATTATAAATAACTATTTTAACATTAGATATAATTATAAGAAATTTGTACCCAGTATGGTCTCTTTACTATATCTAAGAAGTTCTGATGCAAGTTGGATAGCTAGTGTTGGTAGTACCTTTCAGGTAGTAATAAGATCGGTTTTCAATCGTTAACCGGCAAAATGCAACTAAGAAAAATTTAGTCAGCAATATTTTGTCAGTCATATGTAAAATAAATACGGGTTTTGATTAATTCTGCCTCAAATTTAACTAAATTAGTAGCTTATTGTTAATTATTTAGCCCATTTTCTGCTCTTCATATGGTCTAAATAGATTTCACTCTGTTAATTTTTCTCTTTGAATGGATGAATAGTTGGGGCGTATGAAAAATACCTCAAGACTTGAGCCTTGCTTGTGACTGGACCTTTGTGCCTACACCTCCAATAGGGGTACCCCCGGAAGAGAGCCATGTGGCGAGGGAAACACGAATACAAATGAAGTCCCTAAAAAGATTCCAGATTGAACACCTCTACACCGGTATAGGTTCGAGCCCCCTAGAAGGTTTGCTTCCATTCTAGACGCCGGGGCAGAAAACTTTCCAAAGCGCAAAAACCACCGTCACCCGTGCCAGCCCACCTCGCCCTGGCACTTTCTGCCCTATAACAGAACATACGGAATGAAACTGTATTGTAGAGCGGATTATTCGTGGAATGCAAATATTCATTCCAGCATTCGCCTAAGTGACCAGGGTAAACCGCGAAAAAATCCAAAGTCAGAATGGCAAGTCAAACGGGAATTGAACCCGGAAACTTCCGAATGCACCCAACTTGGTAACTTTTCTCTACCTTTTCATACAAGTATTAGCATGTCAAACTGAACCAATGGGCCAGATATTGGTTACACACTGAATGATAATTATTCCTTAGGCTTAGGTATTAAATAAAGTCTATAGCATCATGTCGAAATGAAAAGAGAAGAGAAAATTTGTCTCAAAATGTGCTACAAAAAGCAGTAGAATGCGTTATGTCTACCTTTAAAGCAGCAAAGCAATTGGTATTCTTCGAAAAACAATTGAAAACTTATTGATAATCCAATGATTCGAGGGCAACGTTCTATTGTTGATATTATTTCAATTCATCTTAAGAAACTCTATTATTAAATCTAAGTAAGAAATCTGTTCTCCACACAAATATTAATTGAGAACATAAGAAAAAATTTAACACATGAAACCCAAAAGTAGACGGAAATATCCCAGTATTGCTATATTTAACAAATGACAGAATTACTGACCTGCGTATATGTAATATTTGTGGAGCTTACATCCATGAAGCCTGTATTGGACTTATTAAGACAAAGTTTATGCCACCTTTTTTATGTTAGCATTTAAATCGTTTTTAATAATTTATCAATTAATTTTGTTCGAAGAAATTATAGTTCTTTGGTCTTCTGGAAAATACGTTTATTACTTCTGTTCTTGTATTAAATTTTGTTACGAACATAATTTTATTCGTTAGTTTTTGTGTATTCATTATACTTACTCCAGTCTATTGGAATACTACTATAAATAGATGAAAAATTATATAAATACACGTTTCCTTTTAATTATAGTGTCTGTTATAATTATAATATCAATTTTATAATTTTTTAGTTCTCTTTCTAATTCTTAATGTTTATGATTCATTTTTCTCACGTTCCAATTTTCCATATGTTCATCGATTTCCAACCTTCGTTCAACTTTTCCTTTGTTGGAGAATTTTAGCTATTGAAATGCTTCTTACCTTTGACAGATTGTCTGGCTTGGGGTCCTCATCCATTACTCAACGTAAGTTATTTTTATATGCACAACAGTTTAATTTATTATATATGGGAGCTGGATTTTTAAATTCAGCTCTTTTATTTGAAATAATATGTCAATGATTATAGAATTAAGGGATTTAAACATACACTTAAATTTTCCACAACAATAAAAATATATAAATTATGGAGAAAGGGCTAAAAGTCCCTGCTTTTTTTTTTTTTTTTTTTTTTCCCCCAGCTCATACTGCTCCGTGATTTTTTTATTAAACCGAAAAAATAAGAAATAAAATTTTCATAAGAATGTGGTTTATAATGTTTAATATGTTTTATAAATCACAGTGCTCTTATTTGTTACGGAGCATCAAAGCTGAAAATAGAAAGGTAGAAACTTCAAAACCAAAGTGTTAATTTAAGATTTGTCGATGTAAGAATGTTTCCCAGCACATCTTAGTGGTAATGTTTTCAATTTGCTCATCTGTTTGCTTTAATCTGTGAAAAGATTAAAAATGTTTGTCATTGTACCCAGTAAATATTGTATTTTATAATCAAGATCGTATTTTAGGATTTAAAGATCCAATTACACACTTTCTATAACGTATGACGTCACCGCTTTCTTTTGCCAATCAATTTTTAATTCAAGCTGGAAATAAGAATATTAGTCGCGAGATGGCAGCATGCTGCAGGCCTAAGCTTCTGCCATCTGTAAACACTGGAATTTACTATTAGGCAGTATGAAGATTACAAGTATTACCAGCAGATAGCGAAAATATAAAGACACTCTTGTCATTTGTAAATATACTTTAATGACACTTTTATTTTACTAGTAACTGAAGAAGATAATGCACATGGAACGTATTAACCCTTTCTTTCATATAATCTAAAATCATATGCTCTTGCTACAGAGTCATATTTGATTTAGTGGCAATATTCACTTCTCCCATGAATTTTACTAGTAATTTCACTCATACTAACAGATGGCACGATAGCATGCATGGCACGTGTCTCTACCTGGTAGTAAGTTTCAAAACTACGTTCGTTTCAGTTGTCTCAGGGTCAACTACCTTACCGCATTCCTCTTGTTTTTTCACCTTTCTCTTTTCTCTCTCTTCCTACCATCCCCCAAACTCGTGTGTAGCTGATAGGCCTCTCATATTTTTATATGAGGTGAATAACGGACGAGGTTGGGAGCATGAGCAATAAGGGTACAGTCAAGGAAACAAAAATATAAAATAAACAAATGAACTTATAAAAATACAACACAGTATCATAAACTTTTGTTGGCCAAAATTTTGTTTGAATAGTTTAAACGCTTCCATCCACCCTGTCCGCCCCCCCCCCCCCCTCTCAAGTTCAGATTCTCATGTCATCTATGTTCACCACACTTGAGCCTGTAATTCTGTTAACTTATACTATTTTCTCAAAACCATGTTTAGCATGAGTTGTAGAATTCATGTATAGTGCCAGGAAATTGAACTTGGTATAACAAATTATGTAATAATTTCCTACAGAAAAGCTTGATCTTCTTGTTCTTCATGTGAGCAAATTTCACAGCACTTATTCACATATTTTTATTATTATTTCACACCATAATTGATGCATGTGTTCGTTTGTCTCTTAATAGTTAAATATTGGTTTGTGCAGTTTCATGTATTTCTTAGTGGATTGGGAAAGCACAGGACTGTTGCAAAATGAATGAGTTACATTCTTAAAAATATATTTTGTAAATAAATACACTGCTATACACAGACTATAGAATAAAATTTTCACTCCACAAAACAAGTTATTACATTTGACTGCATTTTCCACACCTGCCACTTCTCAAGGAATTTCAGAAGCACACTGGCAATAGTAAATTGGCAATGCTCTTCACTTGAGGTCATTGAGTACTTTTTGGAAACATATGATCATAACTTCCATTTGCAATTGGGAGAACACCGACTATATGACCTTATGAGAACTGACTCTGCTTTATGTACAACACATAATAAATCTTTACTCTTTTCCCATGCATTATCAACTAACGGCAGCTATTATCTCATCTTCAGACCTGGAGGTCTAGGATAATCATACTGCCTCATAGATCAAAAGATTGCAGGTTCAATCTGGTAATGATCGATGAATTATTTTGGACTTAAAAATCCAGAGCATATGACTTCCTTTGGTGGGAAATAAAATTGTGGATCTCAGTCATAGATTTACTGCATGTAAAAGAACCTCAAGCCTGAAAGAAGGGATCTCTGTGCAAAATATATTCGCTGTTTCATGCCCTGAATTGAATGGGTTGCTGATGATTCTGAGATGTTAAACTACTGCATAAATATACGAAATAAATAAAATAAATCTCATCATTAGAAGAAGAACTAGCTTGTTCTTTTCTATTTCTGAGAATTCTATCTTTATATTTTTCTCATTCCTTGCACTTCAGTTTTGGAATTCTTACAAATTTCTCAGCATTTTGCTTTTTCATTCTGTTGCTTGGCAGTTAGAACTGAATGGGTGTCTTCAAAGAATGTCTATTAATTTACATCAGCATTCATGTAACTAATAACCAATAACACCTTATCTGAGGTGCAACTTAACTCAATGATAAGGGGAATATGTATTCTTCAATTATTTGCATACTGTTTCATGGATGAAATTATTTCCAATTATATTTATTTTTAACAAAATATACTAGGGCTGATTGGAAAGTTTCAAAACTGACTTTGTTTTATTCAAAATCAAATGACTCTACAGGATCTGCAATTTGTGTTTAAATTTTCAAATTATCATTGTTCACATACAATGTTTTACTAATATTTTGTAACATTCTTTTCAGCACAGTGGATGTAGCATATTTAACATCATCATCGTAAGAGAACCTCTTTCAATGCATTGCTTTTTAAATGTTGAGAATGCCCAGAAAGCACATGGTGCTAAGTCCAGGCTATATGGAAAAGGTTTCAGTGCTGTCCCACCAATTCCAGTTACTGCTTCCAATACCACACCAGCCACATGTAACTAGGGATTGTCTTGGAGCAAAAACCACTTTTTTCTTAAGTCTTTTCTTCCTCATAGATCCATACAAATGGGTTTTCAGGACTGCTTAACAGTCACCATTGATTGATTCCCAAAGAAACCCAGTGCTGTAGGGTAATTCATGTGCATCAAAGAATAGTAGAAGTATGACTTTACCTGCTGAAGGAGATAATAGAATATTTGGGATAGAAGTGTTTCTACACATTGGATTGCCATTTTTATAGTGGATATTAATGACACATCCACAGTTCGTAACACATCAAAATCAAGGTTAAGAAATCCAGAATCATCTCTGAATATGAACAGGGCTTTCACACAAACCTGAACACCACCACAGGTGGTAGAGTCGTTGAGGTCTGGGGTTTGATTCCAGCCAGGACCGCCCTATCTGACCGAGTTTTTTTACCAGTTTTTCAATCCTCATAAAAAGCAAATGCTGGAGGCACCCTAAACATAGGCCTGGGCATTTCCTTCCTTTATAAAAATATCCTTTCTCAATTTACCATTTCATCTCATATATCACCAGTATGCACCATTCTGTGTGGTGCCTCAGAAGTAAAAAAGAGAGTTAAAAAAAATACTATTAAAAAAAACCAACAAAAAACTGAAATTGTTGCATTTTCCCTTCTGTGAGATTTCTGGGTACCCACCTGGTTAACACATGACACATTTGCAGTATCTCTGTCACAATGTGTTAAGTGTGTTCAAAGGAGAGGATGAGTGAAACTGAAAGTTCCTGCAACAGCCATTGTCTAGCAATCCACAGCTTGGCAATGTTGACATCTGTAACTTAGTGGATGCCCTAGCAGAATGCTCTTTATCCACCATCTACTGTTACTTCCACCACTGAAATACTGCTGCACAGCTAAGTTTCACCAATTTATGCTTGCAATAACATTTGAAGTGTTTTGTTACTGCTCTTTCCACATTTAACACAAACTTTAACCCCCTATAGCTGTATATTTTCACAAAGATCTCTTCCTTGGCCTCCATGACAAACTGCAGGCTCATACACATCTATGCATAACCTTCACAAAGCCCAGTACCGCCACAAGTGGCCGAGGTGGTTGTTAAGGTGCAGACTCATGAGCAGGAAGGTGTGGGGTTCCAATCTTCCATCCTTCGTCACTTAGGTTTTTACAGGTTTTCCTCAGTCCTCATAAATGGCAAATGCCAGGGAGGTACCCTAAACTTAGGCCTTAAATGTTTTCTTCCTTAAAAATCCTTTCCCAATTTATCATTTCATTTCATGTATCAACTGCCTGTGGTGTCTCAGTAGTAAAAATGAGTGTTAAACACTATTAAAAAAAAAATAGTAGTGTTGCCACCCATAATATAGACAGAGAAAGTAAAAATCATCCTTGTACCTTTTCAGTTAACCTGGAATATATGTTAGAACTTAACTAGCAAGAGAAAAAAATTATGAACAAGCCTCATCAGCTTGAATAGAGATTTTAGGACTCTCTGGAGGTAACATATAATGTTCATGCTTCACTCCAATTATGAAATAAATCATCTTATACAATATAAAATTAGGAGATTGAGAAAGAAAATGCTCTGTTATTAATTTTTTTTATTTGTTCCTAAAACAGTGGACAAAAAACTATGTTTTGTACAGAATACTCTTTAAGTACAGCAGGTTATACCCATCGTAGGATATAATTCAACTATACATAACATTATCTTAGTGTTTCTACACATGAAGGGCAGAGCGCAGTAATTTTTTTACATTTTTCCATGGAACAGAGAAACTTATTATTGTTTATATTTGTACATGCCCCATAAAAATCACTTATAACCTACAATAGAGGAATTTACTGAATTCTATGGGTAGATACAGGATAGGCACTTATTTCCACAAGCATTAGATATGAATTTAATGATTTTGAAAGTAAGAAATAATAATGAAAAAAATCAAATTACAGAATGTTGGTAATATCAGAATGGGTGATGAAATATTAAAGCTTAACTACAAAAGGTATATCACAAATAGAATTGCATTTACTTAGAACATTTTTCAGGGTATGACACATTTTTACTGAACAGTTTGTGGCCTGTATTCAAATATACCACCATCTTAATTATATTCAAGTAAGCGTTTCTCATGTGTGCTAGGTTCAGTTTTTTAAAAATGGCACTTGTTTCAAGTAACCAACATTTTATTTATGCAGTTGGTAGATGATTTTCTTTTTTTATTCATTTTCTAAAATTTTTGTATAAAACCATTATGTCTATTTGTTATGAAGAAGTATCCTTGAGCAAAATTGTTAATGTCACTTTTTCCTCAACTTACTAATTGCACTTTTATAAAGTTTACACCTTTCACTGATGCTGTCCACTGCTATCCAAAACGAGATATTCATTACTAGGCAAAGCAATTGATGTCTGTACTATCTTTTTGATTATTTATAACACATATTTACACAAATTACATTTATTTTGTTTTCCATTTTACGTATTTCACATATGCACTTTCTTTCATTATGTACACACGCACATACACACGCATACAGATAGTTACACACTTATGTATAGTTCTTCCTTCTTCCTTTAATTTGTTCCTGTTCACACATTAACTAATTTTGGAGTGTTCATGGCACTCAAATTGATATATTGTGGCAGCAGAATAAATTTGGTTAAATCACTGATTTCTAGAGCATTTATGCCCAAAGACTGTTAGCTTAACACATTTTCATGGTATCTTGTTTTACATTTGGCAATAAGCATCAAATAATTTGTTGCACATCTAAATTGCAAAGAAAAAATATTTCCTTATTTGAAGAAAATTTATTATTATGAATTACAGTTTCTGTACTGCATATCTGAAATAACATTTAGTAAAGGTAATTATTCTTAATAAAAATAATTACAAATGCAGTTCTCTTGTATTTTACTGAATTTTGCATTCTTTGTTTAATTTTGCCATGTTTTTCATGACACATTTTTAAGGAATTAGATGTTAACACAGTGCTATAATATGAGAAATGAAAAAAAATTTAAACTTTATTTGTAAGGCAGTTGCTTACCCAGAAATGTTATTGAAGAATTATTTGTGATATTTTATTTTTACTATTAAGTATAGCTCAGTTTATGCAATAGTGTATCTAAAATATAAAAGATTTTATTTAATGTGCTTCTATGCATTACTTCTACTTTCAAATGCTCCTTAAATACAGAAAATTCCTTACTACAATAAAAATCCTGATGATTTTAGACGTGCCTGATATTTTAGACCTTTCCTATTCGGCAGTGGCACAATAATCTGACTAGCTTATTGGCTTTGTCAAGCAATGGAGTGCACAACACCATGCTTTTATGTTAGAATTCCGTTTTTATAACTGGTGACTCTGTATTTCTAACTCTATAATTGTTTCATTCATAGGGGGCTTATTACCATAGTCACAACAGATTCACTTAAACTCAGTTCAAAGAAAGAAACCCACGAGACGATTGTGCACTGTTTGTGTCCCGGAAAATGTGAAACTTTTACATCAAACAGTCATAGAAAGTGCCTCACAACATGCCACTTCTTTGTTACGCATGTTAGACTGCAGGGATTAATAGTGGAAATATTTCGTTCCAGAAAGATTGCACTACTGTGCATACAGCAAAGTTGTCAATGGGTGTGATCCATACATGGATGTCTTCTGTTAGACCTTCCTTAACCTACATCTTCCCATATCTGAGAATGTGCAATTATCTGGGGCTTCTTCAAATCAAGGGTGTATGTTGGAAATCTCACATTATTGCTAATCTGAATCTAGCTATTTGCAATAAAATAGCAATACAATAAGCTTGTGAGTGCATCAAGAAATTTCACCGCAAGACTACAAGAATGTTTACAAAAAGGCAGTTGTCATTTATCAATACAATTTTGAAAAAGAAAGAAAGAAAACAATAAGCACTGAAAATGGCAATTATTATTGTAATAAATTTGATTATTAAACTTTCTATAGTACATTTATTAATTGTATGAGAATTTCAAAATCATCAGGTTAAGCTGCCAGTCCCTAGTATAAATGCACAAAGAGATATTATTACATCTGCAACAAATTGTTTGACATCTCCTCAAATACATTAGGTACTTAGGTTTTTCAAATTAATAACTAAATTCTGAGTTCTGTCTCTGCCACAGCTGTCCTATTGGGCTGCTGAGCTTGCCGCACATGATGTGCTGTGGGTACACCAGGTGTGACAAGAGGTGAGATTGAAGGAGAACGAGTGGCAAGGGGAGAGAGGGATGGCGAGAAGCTTGGCGACATGGCAGCTGATGTACTGAAACCTGCTCCAGAAGCATCATGGCTAATAGGCGAGCGAGGCAACATTAACAACTGCTGCCCTGCAGTTTGTCCAGATGTAGCAGCAACTACTGGGGCACTATGATGACTAGCTGAAGATCTTGGCGCCAGAACGGGCGCAGCTATAGATCTGGGTGCAACGCTGGTAAGCAGAGGTGGTGGAACTGTCTTGACGACAACTGGTGGTGCACCCATTGTACCACCTGCCTTACCTTTACCCCCTGCTGAAGAAGATGCTCCACTGTTAGTGCTTTGAACTGAAGCCGTATCATCTTTGAGTCGTGCTATCTCTGAGAATACATGTGCTAATGGCTGATATTGAGGTCCCCAGTCTAGCAAGTAGTCCCAATTGTAGCTACCTGTCAGTTCTTCCTCACTGTGCACAATGGAGCTCAGAGAGCCCGTCATGGAAGGTTGGTGAGTGGCAACAACACCCCCCACTTCTCCAAACACCAGCACATGCTCTGCAGCTGACCCAAGAACTCCTCCTCCTGCACTAGCACTAGTGCCACCACCACCATCTTCTGTTGATGAACCACGCTCGCTTGAACCACCAACATCATTTAATTTGGCATAGATGAGGTTGGTGATATCTGCCTCTCCCCCTCCTTCCTCATCAAACATGTGCAAACTGTCCATGGGAACACCCTTTCCTTGACTGGAGGAAGGACCTCCACCAGCACCTACTCCAGCTCCAGCATCTACGATGCCCAACCTTGCCAGGTACTCTTGTGTATTATGTACTGAAACATCTGATAAGTTGTCATCATCTACATCATCTGTCTGTCGATGTATTCCTGAATCACGCTGCAAAGGTCCCTCATTAATCATTCGGATTTCCTCATCCTCAACATCTTCACCATCCTCAGCTGAACCCCGACCAGAAGATCCAGACTGTTCAGAACCAGAGAGCTCTGATGTTGTTGCAGCACCAGAATTGGAACTGCTGCTATTATTGTTACGATGAACTACAGGACCGCCAACATATGGTGGTATTTCATCATATTTTGGCGGACCAAACTGAGCTCCTACAGAACCTTGCACCACACCACCTCCACCACGGATTGGAATTGTATCAAAGGCTCCTGGATCCACAAAACTCTCAGGACTGCCAACTGCAGCTCCTGAGCTCAAGGCTGGCTTGTTCACTTTCTTTTGTCGCCGATTGCGCATGTGCAGAAAAAGAAAGACAGCACCAAATGCAAGCACTATAAGGATAAGAGCTATCAGTAGACCCAATGCCCAATCAGCAAGACCTCCTGAAGTTGATGCAAGGGTTGTATTGTTACTTGAGTCCATGGAACTGCTTGCCAAATTTGTTCCATGTTCTGCTAATGAATCCAATGCCAGTTCAACAACTGTCATGTTAGTCAGTGAACCCTGCCGGCCTGAACTTGCTGTTACTACTAAACTTATATCTCGACCAGCTTCCAGTGCAGCAGCTGCATTATCCATCTTCTTCTTTACCATCACAGCTCCTGTTGTGCGGTTTATTTTGAAGTAAGGATGCTGAGTAGTTAGCTGATAAACAACACGGCCATCTGGACCCTTATCACGATCTGTAGCAGCTACATGCCCTACTACATACCCAACTGGCAAGTTGCCAACTCCTGACATTGACAGAACAAAGCGATATGTCCTCTCAGTGAACTGTGGATGGAATTCATCTCGACTCTCTATCTCCACACGGACTCTCACACTTGCAGTTTTTCCACCTACATCACTGGCCCGTAAAGTAAAAGCATATCTGTTTCTTGTTTCATAATCAAAGACACTATTTGTAGTTACAAGACCAGAAATTGGATCAACTCTGAAGAGCTTCCAAGAATCTTCAACATCCGTAAATCCTGAGGCTGCAGCAGCAGAAGCAATGGAGTAATTAAGCTTACCATAAACACCTTTATCTAGATCAGTAGCTCGAGCTGTAAACACTGCTGTGCCTATGGGCTCATTTTCTCCTACAAATTCCAAATATTCAGAAACAGGGAAACGAGGAGCATTGTCATTTTCATCCTTGAGAAGGATATGTACCCTCGTCACTGAAGATAAGGGAGTATCTTGTGGTAATTGTGCACTGTCAGTCACACGCACAACCAACAGGTATTCTGTGATGCCTGCATCATAGTCCAGGGTCTTCCTCACACTCAGCATGCCACTCTGTGGGTCAAGGCTGAAGAGGTCGCGATCATTGCCTGATGTGATGTCATAGACAAGTTCTGCATTGGGGCTTCCAGACTGGTCAGCATCCACAGCTGTTAACTTAAGAACTGATTGCCCAATGCTTGCACCTTCACTCACAGTGATTTTGTAGCCCTCATTAAATTCTGCTCCAGACACTTGGAATACAGGTGCATTGTCATTTGCATCATCTACTGCAATGTGTAGAAGAACAGCAGTAGAATTGTTTGGAGGAGAACTTGTATCACCAGCCACAACTCTCAACGTATAGGAATCTTCAGTCTCTCGATCTAGAGGTTTCAGGAGTATTACATCTCCACTAGGGCTGAAACAGAAATACATTTAAATCAATAATTTTGTTATAATGAGGATAAAAATTCTCAACATTACTACTGATAAAGCTAAAAAAATATAATGTATTAGTTATCTCAGAAAAAATGCCTAACGCACATCATTTGCTCTTATCGGAGTATTGCAAGAAGCACAAAAGAAAGAGAAATATAATTATCATTATTGCCAAGCATGAAAATGGTGTCTAGCTAAATCAAGTAAAAACATGTACTGAAAGAAAATGGTAATTGAAAGAAACAAAAAATATTTAGCATAAAATCATTCACATACATTATAAGATTGGGAAGACAGTATTTTTAGAGTAGTTTTGAAAGGAAAGTTAAAAAACTTACAAACCTGGAACAAGTAATAGAATAAATATATCTGAACTAATTTTTCTGAAAGTAGAGATAAGTATATGCAAGGGAGAAAATGCACATAAAGGAACTCTGATAAAAATAGTTGAATGAAGATGGGCAACTATATTTTGAATTTTCTGTCCATTTTTCTTTTTCATAAAGTTCATTGCGAAAAATATTTTCCAAATAACTTTCTTGATATTTTATGAGAGTTTAATCTAAAACAGCAATTCAGTACATTGGTAGTAGGCTACAGTTAATTCATGAAACTAACCAATTTGTACATATAGTATGGTTCAGTTGCTTTCATTGTTAACCACTGGTATCAAAGCAGACTTGTACTGTTGATGTAACAATATGCTCAACAATGCAACAATCATTGTAGTTAAATCACTGAAAGTTATTGGTTAATGAAAGTATACAGATGCTACATGTTTACACTTATTTGCCTGTTCGGTTAGAATACCTAATATCTCCCTAACTACAGATATGGAAGATTTTTTTCCACACTGCATAACTGTTTACCTAATTTAAGAAGTTTAAAACAATAAAACTACTGTACAGTTCATATTTATAGCAGTATGACAGTATAACTGTTTACCTAATTTAAGAAGTTTAAAACAATAAAACTACTGTACAGTACAGTACTGTACTGTACAGTTACATATTTATAGCAGTATGACAGACTGATTAAGAGTGAAAGAGGAGTCTTTTGACTATGACAGACACAAATCTGTGCCACTCAATTATATAATGAAATGAGGAATTTTTGGTTCATTTGGTATCTGCAGAGGAAGGATGTTTCAAATTCATATTTTAGCACAGTATTTATGTATGTATTTCTACCCATTCGAAGACTTTTATTGTTCAGTATGCTCAGACAATAAATGTGTGCTTGTCAGATAGTAGGTCAGGAATGAGGAAAATTTGCTTAATGTGGTTTATTTTTTCAGGAATTTTCCCATATCTCATAAAGCTGAATGTCAAATAACTTTAGGCACCTAACTCTGTATTCATTTAATCATTATTTCATTCAAAATATCTTAAAGACAATGCTGATTACTACAGAATACTTACAGCAGTATTGTATTCTATTTATTTAATTCATGAACTTCCTTAAGATATAAGTACAAAGGAATTTGTACACACAAATGCTTCTCTTCACCAACTGTTCCCTTATTGTCCAACTTCTCTTGTTATCTCATAAAAGTAGTTCTTACAAGACAGTACAAACATTTAAGGATATGTTCCAATTGAATTTTCTTTTCATTAGTGAACCTAGCAGATAAAATTGACTCAAAATCGAACATTATGATTGAAGCTTCTTCGCAGGAGCTTATTAGATACAACCTTCCAGATATATTTTTACCATAAAATCTGACACAGATAATCAATTAAAAGCAATGTTTTCAAAATTATTACTCTAAATATGTTGTTGATATTTCAGTTTTACTTGTAGGTGGTGTTGTCAACCATCCAGACGTTGGACTGTGCAGATTTTATTATTGATATCCAGCATCCAACATTTTCTGATTCTGTGTCTAACTATCATTTCAAGACATGAAAAACTATTATTTTTATTAAAATTAACAAAACAATTCCATGTCTAAGGAAAAAAAAATCAGGGGATTACCAGATTAATTGTTGGGAATGTGAAAAAATCTACATAGGAAAACAAAAACAGAGAAATATAGGTATAGATTTAAGGAACATACAATACAAGGAAATAAAAACTCCGTAGAGGCAGCACATTTTGGGAATGAAAACTATGAGATAGAAAAAGGTACCAAGTTATTAAAGAAGATTCAAAATCCTAAGAATTAAACAGCAGGGAAAGGATTTATACAAAAAGAAACTCAAGCGGCGCTTAATGAATTTGACATCTCAGAAACCAACAGCTCTATCACAAGTAGGCTTACCATATTTATTGGGTCCAATCCAGGATGTGTTTTTGAAATCACTTAAAAGTCTTAACAGTTTATTGAACCATTCAACATTATTTATTAAATGACATGCCTTTTTTAAGAAATGGTTTGTTTGTTTTAATTACATTATAAAATTCACAATAAGGAGGTTCTAAATTAATTTCAACATTTTGCAAATGTTTAACGGTAGATACTGAAAGTCTAACCCTTTCTGTAGACCACCCATAGCTGAAAAATCTCTCAACTGGAGGTGATGTTCCAGGCAAATATATAACAAACACAACCATTTTAGAAATATTGCAATACATGAAATATCAGTCTTTTGAAATGCCTTAAATTGCTTTCCCCTTCCCTTGAATAGTACTGGTACTTTTTCAGAACTTGAATTGCAATTACCCTTTGGTTTTGAGTTACCTGGTTCAACAATGTACGTTCATCAAACAGGTCATCAATATTTATTCCTGTTGCAGGTTAACATTAAACACATTTGCTTTTGCCCATTGCTAAATGATGAGACAAAAATGAAATATAAATAAAATTATCAAAAACGTGCAGACGAGTTACTTCACACATGAAAACAACATAAACAGATTGCCCCTGTTGCATTGTCAAATGACTAAGTAAAAAGTTGTGGCAAGAGTGGTAGCCATATCTCTGTCAAAATCGATGTGAGCACTTGCTCCAAGGCCACCTGAGAGATACATGACCATAAGAGAATGATTAAAACTGCAATGCCAAACATATAGGTCTAAAATTAAAAAAAAATTCTTAAACCCAGGTTGCAATCCCAGACAGCATTAAAAAACCAGGACTTTTCCTGGCTAATCCTGGATATATGGTAAGCCTAATTATAAGCCCATCAAGGGTCAACTCAGACATCAACTAACTCAACTCCAACAATACAACTGTCGTATTATAGCTGAGGATGTGGGCATGTCCTCATTTAATGCCAAAGAAGTGAAACCAGTAGTGTGTTTTTTTTTTTAAAAACTAACAAAGAGTTTATTAATGTGAGTTTCACTGTAATTCCAAATTAATTAATACTTAAAATGAAGATATAATTTCTCTGATTTTTAGATTTGATGCTATTTGATAAAGCAACTCATGAAATCCATGGATTGAAGTTGAAAGATTGATGGCAGTCCTGCTATTCTCTTGAAAAATTATTATTGTCCATTATACTTTCTATCTTGAGAAAAAAATATTTAATATTTATGAGCCTGTTTTCTATATTATGAAATACACCTTCAAAAAAATTCTTGGTAAGAACTTACCAGCCCCTTTCCAACAAAATATCTGTCATTTTGACTTATAAAAATAGCCACTCAACATGTACGCATCATAGCCAAGTGAATCTGGATTTGATGCCGGTGTGGAAGTAATAGAAGAAAGCTACATAAAAAGAAAGCAAACTCCAGATTTTCCTGTCATCATTTCATTAATTATATAAAATTTCATGCTCATCTCCATCATAGCATAATATTGTCCGATGAAATTTATGCATAATCTGAAAAAGGCATATGTCACTTATGCACTTCCTTCTACAATATGAGAAAGGAATATCAAGTCAGGCTAACAACAGCGAGTTGGCATTAAAAACCAACACCATACTTTAGTTTCATGAGAGCGCGTTAAATTGCTTTTAGAACAAACAAGCCTCACTTTGCAATTAAAATAATTTCAACTTAACAACAGTGAGCATTAGATAGCTACCTTTAAGAAAAATATATTTAGATCTCCAGTAGACAAAATATTTAAAATGCTAAAAACATTTCTGTGGCTTCACTGTAGCAGTCTGAGTTAAAAACATTTAAAATATTAATACAATGATGAAACACTCTTAACATTTCACTCTCAAAATTAAAAAATTTAGCAATGTTTTATGAGACCTTTGCTCACAATGGAAAATGTTAAACAACTGATTTCATGAAACATGTCCTGAATTTTTTTATTTTTATTAAGAGTATTTTATCATTGTATCAATATTTTAAATGTATTTAACTCATACTGCTTCCATGTTCATTGGAAGTGAACCACAGAAATGTTTTTTATCTATTGGAGATCTTATACCCAAGCTGATTCCTAAATATATTAAAATTAAAAATATATTTAACTTCTTACCTCATGATTTCAAAAATTCCATCATCATTGCCATCATAGATAGAGAATACTATGTTGTGATTTGTATCTTCCATGCGAGTCTCTGAAGCAGCGATTCTGACTACTGTAGTACCACATGGAGAATCTTCTCTGATATGAACCCTATAAATATGAAAACCATGTTTCAGATGAATACCGAACAATGTACAATACAAGATTTATTTCACTGTAGCTTTACCCATGGTTTTTGGTTCAGTATATGTATGACCTTGGGACACAATATAAGATTGCCACTGGCTTCTGATAGGAGTGTTTCAGCATCCGTAGCTACTGGAAACTATGACTTTCTTCCTATCATGTTATGACCATTAATATTTTCACTTGAATGCTCTGAGGTGGATGCATCATATTGTTTGCAGTATTGCCATCTTCTTACTATGCACCATTTGGTCACTAACAGTTACTAAAATGAAAAATTAATGTTCACCCAGTGAATGAAAGTGAATTCATTTATCCATCTTCTTTGAGATGATTTGATACTGGTTTCCATTTAATGGAATTGTGAAATATAACTTTATCTAATTGATAATGCTTCTACAAAAGATTAATGAATTAACTGCAAAGATATTTCTACTATTTCTACAAAATTATTTTTTGGAAAGGTTAACAATAAGGGATAGAAGTTGATGCATGACTTTAATAGATGATATAATGTGTAATCAGATCTAAGGAACTTATGACTGGAGATAACTTTCAGAAACATTTGGAGCAATAGTTCTATAAATAATTTTGGATATATTTTAATAAATCTGTGTGATGCAAACCATTATTAAGTTTTGACATTTTCTACAGCAGCCAAATAACTTGTTTTTGTTTTAATTAAACTGGCAGTACTGTTGAAGTTACTAGGTTTTCTGCATATTTTGACAATTTGTGGCAATTTATGCAGTAAACATAAATTATTGGAACCTTTTAGGTTGTCTTGATTATAAGATCTTAATTCTTCTCTTAACTTCATACGTTTTTTTACACATTTTAATTACTGTATTAAATAATGTTAAGTTTTAATGTTAGTTTTACCAAATATGTTTTATAACTATTTTTAAATCTGCATTGCATTTGTTTTTAATAATTTTGAGAGCTTTAGTAAGAGTACTTCTTGTATAGTTGATTAAATTGAACTACAGTGGTCTGAATGTATGTTGCAATTTCCCCTATATCTTTTAGGTGCAACTGCTTAAATGAACACAATTAACATTTTTGTCTTGTATTATTTATGTTGATTAACATTTTTTAAACGATATGTGTATGGAAGGCTCTACTATTATTAGTATAAGCCCAAGGTTAGAGTTTTGGCAAGTATTGGCTTTTCAATTTTAATTAACGGTTGAAAAGAGAAGCCGCAGACATTGTCCAGTGATGCAAAAAAAGCTTTCAACTTCAAACCTCAAACAGTAATACATAGTAAGTTTAGAATAACTGAGTCAACTTTGTAACACTTACATCACTAATAATTTTTAAAAGAAGAAAACTAAGTTTCTGTAGCTAATAGCTCCCATCTTCAGTTCCAGTTCGACTGCCAGCCTTGTTCTTCGTGGTGGTTTGGTTTGTCTCTGGTGGCAGTTGGATGAACTTCTGTATTAGCTCCAGAAACTTAGTTTTCCTCTTTTAAAAACTATTAGTGATGTAAGTGTTACAAAGTCGACTCAGTTATTCTAAATTTATATTAAACATTACTGTTACAAACGTTCACCATATGTCAGTGATAGCCACTGATTATGTTGCAGCGATACACAATGACCAAATTGTAATTCATAAAATATTTCATTTTTAAAAAAGATAAATCAGAAACTTTAGATTTTCTTCCTTGTAAGTATAACAAAACCATGAACTGTTTTTCTAAATATTTCGAAGTCCCAATACAAAACTGAGCCCTACAGTAAGCGAGCAAATTATAAGCACATAAGTGGTGGTCATTGCTTGAATCACACAACAGTCAGATTCCTGCAGTGGAAGTTATTATAGAGAAGCTCACAAAGAATGCTAGATAGCAACGTGAACATTCTCTTTCTCTAACAAAAAGCAAACGGACATCATTAGATAGATGATTCATGCCCCACAAAAATTTCCAGTTCTTCTGACACATTGATCTTTAATTGTTCTTTTTTCTTTTGTTTGCACATACTTTGAAATGCTTGATGTATCACTTTATTCAAGTTTCTAATTCTTTGCAATTCTTTAATACTGATTGTTTTGTTTAAAATTAATTAGTGTGTAATGTGTTTTGCTTGCAAAATTGTTTTTAGTTTATAAAGGTTGTGAATTATTTAATGGAATATTGCCTAGCCTGCTATGAATATGGTAAATAATTTACAAAATATATATTTTTATGAATTTTCTATTGAAGAGAAAATAAAAAATTAAAGAACTTGACAGATCTTGCCTGGTCTAGGGGAAGGGACATTTCAAGAGAGTTTTCAGAAAAAAAAATATATGACAATCATTACTGACTTTGTGATGTGAAATAAAAATTGCATTGTTCTATTTTCATTGTGCATGGTTGGTTGCAAACATTTTTGCATGAAAATTGGTGTTACTAACATAAATCACTATAGCATTAAAAACACAAATCATCAGCCCTTCATTTACAAAATGTTTCAAAACTAACTATTCATGGGGGAGCAAGTGTAGCTTTATAGTTATACAATGCATATACAAAAAAGTTAGCTGAGGATAATGAAAAAGGAAACAAAATAGATATAAAAAGAATATTCTAATTAACTGTATCACATTTTGTGGTGTATTGGGGTTAGAATTAAGGGGGCATAACAAAAGTGACTCCTCTTCAAACACTAGAGTTTTTAGAGAATTAGTTCATTTTCAGTGCAATAGATACTGCAATGCAAGGCTATTTAGAAAAAGTCATTGTTTTCAATAGAACCTCCAAGATGATCCAAAATAAACTGCTTCAAGAGATGCTTGAAGTATACCAAGAAGAGATTTCAAAATTATTAGCAGTAAAGGGTACATCGAGTAAAGCTTATCATGGGAAAAATTGCTTCAAACAGGAATGTGAGTTTGCAAGGAATTTTCACATATTTTTCTGAAACTCATAGTGGACTGCAATTCTGGATTCTATAGTAAACAGAAGTTTACTGCGGGCCATTAACACACATTGGAACTTCTTATCCTCCATGAGCGTGTACACTGAATTTTAGCACAAGAAGGATTTTGTTAAATGCATGAATGAAATTTTGAAGAATTATCAAATAAGGAATATAGGAACCATAGACCAGCAGCTGGACATAAGAAGATGCTTGTCAGTTAAAAATTAAATTTTTGGCTGTCATTTTCAGTAAAATCATGCCATTTGTGGTTATATTGTTTAGCCAGTTACAACAGAGAGAAACTGACACCTTCTACCCAAAAGACTATTTCTAGTTTTGAAGAAAATATCCAACAACTCAGCAATAAGTCAATGTTGACTTGCAAATGTCAGCAAAAACTGCTTGTACTTCAACAATTAAAAAGAGAAAAACTTACAGCACAGATTGGAGAAGATGGAGAAGTTCTGAAGATAAAGTCTCCTTTAGTTTCTCTGGACAACTAGTAGCATCAAATCTGCTTTCACAAGAAATGTTTCAATTCTATGCCTCAAAAATTCCTAAAGAAGCAGTGAAGTAAGTGTGTTCAATGAAGAAAAGTTTTGATAAAATAAAGCTTTCTCATGAGCACATGAAGCAAATTTGCTTCATTTACACAACAGAGAAATTTCAAAAACTATCACGATCTATGAATTTGCTTCATTTCATAGTGAGCAATATTTTGGAAAAAACATTCAGTGAAAGAATAAAACTTCTGCAGTTCGTATTTACATCAGAGGAAGCAGAGTGGTGCTTCTTTACAGTCAAAAGAATAAAAACATTTTTGAGTTACTCTATGGGTGAAGAAAGACTGATAGCTTCATCAATGCTTTCAATTGAGAAAGACCTCATTATGGAAATGCCAAAGTTTAACAAGTGAGTGATAGATAAGTTTGCTGAAATGAAAGAGAGGAGGAAGCATTTTCTATTTAAATAAAAATAAGCGCAGAGTATATTTATACAAAAAAATGTATTAATTATTCAAATATAGTTTTATGTTTAGCATTGAATGCATTGATAACGTTCATTAAAACTTAGGCAAATACCCAAATCCTTTAAAGGGTGTGCAATACCTGAAATGTAACTTGACAGGTTGCCACTACATAATGTATTGGGTTTGGCATTTATGTCTCTATTGATCAGCAATGACTTTCCAAATTCAATGCAGATTTTAGTAATTTATTAAAGAATGTAATTTGAAAACAAACAAAATAGCAACCAAACTCAACAAATAGAAATGAAATTTATGATGTTGCTTTGGAATGACTATCACTGCTCAGATTTCCACAATAAGCAGCTAAGCATACCATTCTAATTCCTAAGGATAGTTTCATCACCTGGTTTCTTACATACGGAAGATGTTTGTAATTTTATTAACTGCAGAGAAGTGGTGAAATCCACATTTTCTTTAAATTCCAGAATGATATTTATGCAAATTCTCTTGAAACAAGATTTTTACTCCCTCTCACAATTTGTTTTGTAGCTTCAAAAAATATTATGTAATATCAACAGAACAACATGTAATTTGTGTCCAACACTCAACATAAGTAGTACTTAGAATTTAGTGCATTTGCCATATTATGATAAACAAAGTTCCAATTAATTAAAATATAATTGGAAATTCCACTGTAAAGCCAATCATATAATTGATATTATTGTATGATTAAGCACTACACACTCTTAATGCTTCACTTATTTGTCATAATATATAGAACCGGTTTTGAGAACATTTCATTCTCATCATCAACGAGGCTAAAATTCAACTATTATCAGACAGTTGAATTTTAGCCTGGCTAATGATGAGAATAAAATGTTCTCGAAACCGGTTCTATATATTATGACAAGTAAGTGAAACATCAAGAGTGTGTAGTTCAACTAAATCATACAATAATATCCATATTCTAATTGTTTGATTACTGATTTTGCCTTCAAGTAAATGTGTAACGCTAGAAAAATGTAATTGGCAACATGTGGACTAAAGCTGTGGGTCTAATATGCAATTCAGGTTGATAACACAATTGAATATTACTTCAAAGATTTTGTACTTAAGCTGTCAATAAGTGACAGATAATAATAAGTCATATATAGAGTAATGAATAGTTTTTATCTTAATTCCTGTGATAAAGCTTAAATTACTAAATGACTTTAGACTTTTCATCAGGCAAACTTTGATTCTTACTGTCACTAAGTGTGGAAACAGCAGTGGAACATCACCACATGTTTAAAAAGTGCAGCTCTCATAAAACTAGATATATTATGGGACAAGCCTTGATTGCCTTTTTTCCTAGAACTGAGATTACAGTTTTTCCAACTGCTTATTTATGTTGTGTTGATATGATATGCATCAGAAATTAAATGTACCAGAGTTCACTCAGGAAAAAAAGTTGTTATATCATTGGAATCTCTTTTAGTATATGAGGGTAGATTCATAAGTTTCCAGCCTGTCCAATAAGGATTTTGCAAAACCCTTATCTGGTGTCATAACTTATCTGTTAAGTAAATAATTGCAGCTGTAACTTCGGCTCCACAGCCTTCAGTTGTTCAGATATAGTTGCATAAAAAAGACTATGTGTAGAAGATTGAGACATGTTCAAAATGGAGTATCAAAACAAGAAGTTACTCCAAATGAAATTAAACAGCAATTGGACGGTGTATAAGGGAAAACATCCCCCTCGTATTCTACCATAAAAGAATGGTCCAAACTTTTTCGAATGGGCCCAGAAAGCATTGAAGACAAAGAGCATGCAGGTTGGCTCTTGGAAGTGCTTATTCCTGAAAACATCACTCTTGTGGAAAGAGAAATTATGGAAGACCGGCGGCTCAAAGTTACAGAAATAGCAGTAAGATTGCACCTTTCTAAAAACACAGTCCTGCAAATTATTCTTGAACATTTAAACGTGAATAAGGTTAGTGCAAGATGGGTGCCTAGACTTCTTTCCTCAGTCCAAAAGTAGCAACGAGTCATCTGTTGTCGGGCATTTTTGGAGCTCTGCCATGGCAATGATAGAGAAGTTCTGCAAATCATTGTTACAGGAGATGAAACTACGGTCCTCTACTATGATCCATTGTCCAAAAGAGAATCAATGGAGTGGCATAAATCTGGCAAAGCACCGCCTTTAAAGGCCAAGGTCACTCAGTCAACCAAGATTATAGCCACAATTTTTTGGGACTGTGAAGGAATACTCTTCATTGACTTCAAGGAGAGGAACACACAGTAAATGGGGAGTACCATGCTGGGCCTACTGCACAGACTATGTGCTTCCATCAAAGAGAAGAGGCAAGGAAAGCTGAGTGGTGGTATGCGCCTTCTTCATGACAATGTGCCTATGCACACAGCTCTTGTTGTAAAGGCCTACAGCCCTGATCTAGCTTCCAGTGACTATTTCCTCTTCTCAAAACTCCAGAAGGACCATCAAGGAAGGAAATTTAAGTGTGACGAAGAAGGGATGTATGCTGTTTATGCCCTTTTGCACACAAGACTTCTGACTATTTTGATATGTTTAGTATTAATACAGATTCAGTAAGGAAGTGAGAGTATAACAATTTATTCATGTATTCTTTGTTTATTAATTAAGACATCATCAGATATTTTTAATAATATGAAAAGCAAGAAATATTCAAGTTTCTGCTTAACCTTTGATATACAAAAGTTGAGAGCAACGCTGGAGAATAACAGCTATCTCATGGCAGATAGTGTATTACTGTTTAGATAAAAGTGATAACACATTAGGGTCATCAGACATACCCAAAACAATTCCATGTTTTATCGCTTTGTTCCATGTACTGTTCTAATCATTGACTGTATACCAAATGTTTCATTTTTAGTTTGATTTGATGATGTATCCAATTTCAGATCCTGCCATTGGTAACTACCCATAGCATCATTACAAATTAACTTGGAGTACATTCTTTACTATGCGTGTCACAGTTGCTTGAGTGAATGCAAAAGAGAAAAAATGAGTGGAATGTCTGTATCAAATAGTGGTCATATGTTGTACATTTGGTGGATGCAAAAATTTCAACATTGAAGATTATGAATTTATATACAACGGCATAAAATGAAGAGACAAAATAAATATCATTTACTATAAAAAGCATGAATTGTTTATATATATTAATTACAAGTAATCTTGCTGAGAATGGGTCATTTAAGTGAAATATAATTGTAAATTTTTGTAGTTTTATCCATTGTTTGTATTAGATATTATATTTTCTTTTTAAGTGTGTGTCAATGTTATGCCTATACAGATGCATAACCTTTATTAACTTGTTTGAACACAAAACATTTCTGAAAATAGATCATTCAAATGAAAAATATTTATAAATATTTATAGTGTATCCATTATATTAGGTATATTTTCTTTTTTAAATGTGTTTCAATGTTATATCTAAGTAGGTGCATAAACTTATTGACTTGCTCGAATACAAAACACTCCTCTTTTTCTTTCCTGAAATCTGGCAACTCTAATGAACACTAGACACTCAGACCTAGTGGAATGAATGGAGGTTATTAAGTTTTGTCTTGCACTTTAAAGTATATATTCAGTTAGAATCCAAGGGTTATAGAAAATTAGGAATAAATTAACAAGTGAGCAGACTATACTCTAGTGGAAAGAATATATAGAAGCTACAGCTTCGAAACACTGTTTAGCATATAAGCAAACCCAAAAAGTATGAAGCATCATACAATGTACATTGTTTCCAGTAAGTTTAATATCTGACTACTATTTACTGGGGAGAAACATTTAGAGGATCAGTAAATATGGTGAAAAGCAAGACGGGTAAAATGCCAGCTCTTCATACAGATGCCCCCAAATAACTTTTACTTCATAATATTTAAGAACTAACCTGTACTCATCTTGGGCGAAGCGAGGATGGCTACTACTGCCATCGTTCACGTGAATGCGAACTGCAACAGTTGAGGACAGTGGAGGGCGACCTCCATCTGTGGCCACGATGGTGAGCTGCACGTCGCTCTGATGTTGCTGCCGGGGAATGGCACTTCGATTCGCGT
This sequence comes from Metallyticus violacea, assembly GCA_030762175.1. Classification (NCBI taxonomy): domain Eukaryota; kingdom Metazoa; phylum Arthropoda; class Insecta; order Mantodea; family Metallyticidae; genus Metallyticus; species Metallyticus violacea. Next base: position 90,218,326 of record CM060834.1, read on the forward strand.
ACAAGGTACCCGTCGTCTGGTCCACGGAGAAACCCCTCACAGGCGTCAAAAGAGAATAGCTAACTTTAGCGTTGTCGCCGGAGTCTGCATCGCTGGCATTCACTGCGAGAACTGCGTAACCCGGATCACGATTACCCTCTGTAACAGAAAGAAACAACAACTAAATATTCATCTGTTTGTGCAGAGTTTAAGCATTCATTTGTTGTGTTGTTTTGTTTCAGTAGTTTGGCTGTACTGTTAGAAAGGATGAAACAGATGATAAGAGAAAACAAACGCTAATAAACAATCCTGCTCTTATGTTTTTAAGCTAGAGAATGAGAAGAATAGCTATGTATTATTGCACTAGAGTGTGTGTTTATTTATTTTTTTTTGTTCTTGCTTTCATTCTTTTTAATGTGTCTAAAATGATCTACTGCCCTATTATTGTTAAGAGACCTAAGGTTTTTAAAATTCTTCCACCACAACTAAAACTACGATGAAGAAAACACCTATCAGAACAACAATGAAAGTAGTTCGTAATTAAAGAAACTGAAGATCAAGGACACGGTAAGTAACATGAACATTTGCAAACTGATATTATCTGTGTACCGTAATTACGAATAAAACCAAAACAATTGTTATAAATATCACCACTTTAACAATTTATCATTTTCATATCAAGTTGCTTGGCATAACGAACGTTAATCTGTTAAATACTGTACCAGCATGTTTTTCAGTAGTAACAAAGAAATTCTAAGGACTGAGAGTTTTAATTTTACTCTGGTGCTCTAAATTTCACATGCAAGTCTTCTGACTTTAATTTAAGAGAAAGTGAAATAAATTTTCACAGTCTTATGTGGAACTAAACAGATCATGTTCTTTGGAATGATAACACAAGTCTCACTAACGGCAAATTTTAAGATACTTGATTTTCTTTTAAACAGAATAAATCCTTTTTAACCCTTTTTGAGACTGTCCATGAAGAAAAAATTTACTATTTGTAACTAATGCGAAGCATTAGAAGTCACGTTATTGCTGACTGCTACTGATCAGTTATAATGAATGTATTAAATCACATTTCTGATGTACATGATATCCCATAAGCAAGACACATAAAATTCTACCAGTTTTTTATGAACAGTTTTGATAGATAGTGACAAAAACAAGTGAGAGATGAGAAATCGTAGTTTAGCTTCGGGAGAGGTAACAATACGATCTGCTTGACATCTATGCAGTTCCTAATATTTCAAAAGGCATAACATTTATGTTCCATTGAAGTGATGAAAGCCGATAAATCTCAGTTGCAAGACATATTATATGGATATGTATTCTTGGAATGTTCCAGCAGAAACGCATAATGGTGCACATTTCCCTTACACTATTAATAGGAACTTAACACACAATAAGACCTTTATCTAATTCTTAGATGCGGTATTCCACGTTTTACGGGCTTATTATTTCTTACGAAATAAGTTATTAAAAAATAGATCGTTAGGTTCCGTTTTATAATTGATAAAACACAATTCAAAATCCTTTCAGCGGAGCAAATTATATATTGCTATTGATTTTATTGATCTCTATAATCAAATAAAAATAAATAAATATAAAACAGGTTTATAATGTAAATATAAGGCACATTTCCAACACTCGACGACACAGTCTGGTGTGTAATGGAAAAAACAAATGACATTCATGTTCCGCGTCCCTAATAGCTCAATATTATCAAATTTAATTCAGGGGTTGGTTCTTCTCAGTCGCTAACCTTTCATTTCTCTAAGGGATGAAAATGGAGAGAAGAAAGTAAGGTGGTTAAATACCTGCGTGGTATTTTAGCGTGATTGAGAGAACACAAGAACTATTATTTTTCATATGTCAGATAGAATGAAATAAGAACTAAGGGTCGTTTATCGACATTTAAGGTGACTGCGTTAAATAGTTTGATATACAACTTCGTTCAGATCGTTTGGCAGTGTGAAAGTTCGGAGATAGAAGCAAAAGGATTATGACTTGTGAAGGCTTGTAAGAACACAAGGCAACAGTTTCTTGATGTTTTTGTGTGCATTAAACGGTTATAAATAAGTTCAACATCGATACATTACTACCAACATTTATCAATGTTTATTTGAATCATATTTTAAGGTAGCATATGAGACATAATTGTGAAGGTATTATTAACACCAATAACAATCGAAACTTTCTGAAAATTGCAAAAAGGATAGATACGAGGGTAAATCCATAAATTTCCGGCCTCGCCGATAAGAATTATCGCCTTCACAAAAGCCTTATCTGTGTCATACTTATCTGTTAAGTAAATAGTTGCAGCTGTAACTTCTGCTCCGCTGTGTACAGTTGTTCAGATATAGTTGCATAAAGAAGTCTATATGTACAAGATTGTGACATGTTCAAAATGGAGTATCGAGCTGTTATTAAGTTTTTCACAAAAGAACGATTTACTGCAAATGAAATTAAACAGCGATTGGATGGTGTGTATGGAAAGTATCCCCCTCATATTCTACTGTAAAAGAATGGGCCATACTTTTTCGAATGGATCGAGAAAGCATTGAAGACGAAGAGCGTGCAGGTCGGCCCTTGAGGTGCTCGCTTTTGTGGAAGGAGAAATTATGTAAGACCGGTGGCTTAAATTGACAGCAAGGTTGGTTGCTTCTCCCACCAGCCAACAGGCCGTCTCCTGGTCCGGACCAATCGGTGGGGAGCGCTGGCAGTATAAATAAAGCGACTCTGATAGCCAACATTTCAGATGCGGTGTTATCACAGAGGATAACACCGAAGATATCTGCAGTAGTTGCAGAGGAAACGTTTGGAATATTCATCTCCAGCAGGCCACGGCAAAACAGCCCGGAAGAATACAACTATAACTCCGGCCATGAGAGCCTATGTTCTCTCATTTATAAATCCATTGGTAATAAAACATAACAAGGAACCATAAAGCTTTACTACAGTAAAACTACAACAGACTGCAGTGCTTTTATAATATATGTACTAAGTGTGTTTGATTTAATTGAACATATTAGAATAGATGTTCCACAATAAACATATATATTCAACAATAAATAAAAATATAAAAGTGAACAAATAAAAGAAAAAGAAATAGTATTAGAACTGACACACTGTTCCCCCCACTTCCCTCTCCAGTTATCAGACTTTTCAGACCTGAGCTGTCTCACTTTCAACAGAAATTAACCTAATCTCTCCTCCCCTTCCTTTCCTGCCAGCAAATCCCAGCATGACCATCTCCCTCTGTTCTATCCTGTAATGGAGCGCGGCAGATACTTTTCCCTTCATTCTTATGTACCTTTACATTCAACTAGTACATGTGTCCTCCTCACGGTTGGGGCAGGTTCTCTGCTCAAATTCGTCAGTGACTTTAATCATTCGCCACGCCCGTAATAATAAAATAGTGACAGCTATTGCATTTCTTTAAACTTTTAAAGAAACAAAATGTTCTTTCAAAAACATTTGGCAATGCCGCTGAATTATACTACTACAGCTATTTTAAGATCAGTGAATATCTCTTCTCCTCCAATATTTTATCTCGATATCGTCTAGCACTCAATATCATTGTAATACTTCCGTAAATAGTATCACTGCCCCGATAAAACAAAAGGATCTCTTTCGTTAACTCCGTGATGCCAAGTCTAATAGATTCGCACTAAACTCTAAGGTTTTTTAAAATAGCGTTTAACCCCCTTTTGCTACCGAGGCACCACAGACGGTGGACACTGGTGGTACACGGAATGAAATGATACATTGGGAAAGGATTACATTTAGGGTACCTCCCAGACTTTTGCCATTTATGAGGACTGAGGAAAACATGGAAAAAATCTCAATCAGAAAGGACGAACCCGACGGGATTCTAACCCCAGACGAGTCCACGCCTTAACGACCTCGGCCATCCGTGACGCTAAACTTTAAGATGAATTTACATACATAATTTTGATTCGAGTTAAAATAAACTTGCACAAATGCTCCAAACATAGCCGGGATGATAAACCGACCTAGACAACGACGCCGGAAGAAAGATTTTTGGATTATATAAAGAGTAAAGTCTCTTTGAGGCAGTGAAAAAGAAATAGGATAAAAAAAAAAAAGAACTAAAATATCAGAAAGAAGATATGGACGCATGGAATTAGTGACTACAATGATGTAGAGTATACAACAGCTGGAATAGCTCTGTTCATAAGAAATGAAGCTTCAGATTAAAGCTGGATAAAGGTTATTTGACATTAGTCGATATATACACACCAGAGGAAGGAAAAACTGAACTCTCCAACCTTACAGGAATATTTAAATAAGATAAATGAAGCAGATTGTACCATCAAAGAGGGAATAGTTTCATAGATGGATTAATCAGTTTCTTTGAGAAAAGTGTTATAATATATAAAAAAGAATTAATGGAAACTTATGCTATAAATTATTATTCACAATACTTTCTAGTACATCATGCTAATAATACGGGCCTCAAGAATCCTTCTATCACTAATTTATCATGTTGCAGTTAATAAGTGCCACTTGTACAAGATATCCGAGTGTACACAGAAAAAGATATATCTACTTAGTAATTTGCAAACTTTAATTACCAAGAAGTAGATAAAATACAAAAAGCATCAACAAGATGAGGTATTCAATTACATTAATTAAAAGATAAAAGCATAAGAAACATACCCGACGAGATTAACAACACCCACACAAAAAATTACTCTATTAAGAGAGAGAAGGCAGGGGGGAAAGAAATCAAGACAGGAACTGAAATTTCGAAATGAAAATTATTGACGATACGAAAAATACTTTAAAATTCTATCTTTGATCACTTTAGATACATTAAGTGTTCGTCAAACACAGAACCTTTGGTTTGAACAGAAAGCATGGTGAATCAAACCAGCTCAAGCTACAGTAAAGGCCAATTTCTACTAATTTTAGGAAACTTGTGTAAGTGAGGTGGTTGCCGCCTAGCAATACTCCATACACTGTAACACCGTTACGTATTGCTTGGAGATTTTCGGTGTCCAAACACAGGGTTCACTAAAAGCATCCCAAGCCTAAGGTTGCCATTGATGAGGACAAAAGAAAGCCTGGAAAAATCCTAAGTCCAGGATTTCACGTTCGCAAGTGCTTTTAGTGACCTCGGCCACCTGCATCTGTAAAGTCGAAAAGAAACCACAAAGATTTATCTTTACATAAACCGTATTGTATAAAGACTCGATAGAAATGAAACCAGAAACAGACAGCGCTTTATTGAATCATATTTATTAATAATATTTATAAAAAGTGGATAACTGAGTCGAGAAATATTTCAACTTTCTTACTGGCGGCAATGAAAATGTAGGCTGACAAGATTTCAAGGAGATACTAGAGGCAATTAACAATCTTCGAGGTAGAATGACACCAGGGTCCTGATCCACAAAGGTTTGGTTATATACATCACAAATGTATTAGATCAAACCCAAGATCGTGGGTTCAATCCCGGCCAGGATCAATGAATTTTTTCGGGCGTAAAAATCCTAAGTATGACTTCCTTTGGATTGGAAATAAAGCTGTGGGTCCCATGTCGTAGATTTACGGCATGTAAAAAGCTCAAGCCTGAAAGAAGAGGCCTCTGAGCAAAATTTATCGGCCGTTTCACGTCCTGAATTGAATGGGAATGTGATGACCTGAGATGTTAAAGAGCGTCCGTAAATAAACTAAACCAAGAAAATCAATCTCACAAGTTAAAGGGAATTTTCTTTGTTTTGGTCCACAGAAGTATTATATTAGCCGTGCACTTGTAATAACTTGTATAGATATCTTTACAAGTCTAGGGATACTGGTAAATGCAAATACTAGTGAAAGTTTAATATATTTTTAATATTTTTTGGAATTTTAACCTGTATTGGCGATAGTAATAACAATGAGTAGGAATATATATATATATATATATATATATATATATATATATATATATACACATACACACACACGCAAGCACGCACACACACATTATGCCGTGCAATTCATTCCATAATTTATCCTCCAGGGAATTTAACATTTCTTCATTCGCTACCTGTTCTTCCAAGAACGTCGTATATATGTTATCTTGTAAACTTTACAAAGCATTTTATATTGGTTTAACTTCTACTGTTGTTTCGCTACGTATGAACAATCATAGACATTCTGTTAAAACCAAGTCTCCCTTGCCGGTTGCCCAACATGCCTTATCTCACTGTAAGGTTTTTGATGATGCTTTTAATCTTAACACTTATTGATGCTTTACCTACACAATGCTGTGAAAGTTTACTCAGAGATAGAGAAATGGCAGCTATATTTTTACATAAAGCGCGTATACCACCTGGTTTAAATCTTACATATTAGTTTTTTTCTTCCCACACTCTCATTTCTAGTTTCATCTGTTTCCATGCATAACGTTACCTTCGATACTCAATATTTACTTTTATCACTTTCACTTGTCTAGCTTTTTGCCTTGAAGAACTAGCAGTAGTTCGAAATATAGCAATTTCAAGTGTGACTCTTTCTCTGTGTTTTATCTTTATCTACTTTTATTATTAGTGTTAATTTGTTACATTGTTCATAGTGTTACTTTATTTTTATTTTTCTTTTATATTGTTTGCACCTCTGGTGTTGCTTTAAATTTGCTTATTAAGTTTAATTTGCTTTTGGGTGTTTTGCCTTTGACATCTTTACTATTTATCTATTATTATTTTAATTTTATTTCTTACTTTCTCTGTGTTTTCTAATAGACTTCATTGTTTAATACATGTAATACAATGACATCTATCCAAGGTAATGTTATGAAATTTTGGTTCAACAAATGTATGTACCATTCTAAGCAATTAGTTAAATATACAGGGCATGTTGACTTTCTTTCGCATTGTGCTATTACTGGTGTTTGTCCTAACGGAATATATATATTCCTATTCAGTATTTGAGTACATTTAACACGTTAGATTAAATGCAAATAAAACACAGCATATGACTGATATTGGTCTTTCCTGTTTTAAATGATTATTTCAGTTCGCATCTTAATTTATGTATTTTTTTAAGGTTCTTGCCACATGCCATTAAAAAAAGTGTTATTCCTAATTTTCTTTTAAAATAATTTATTTTGAGACCATTTTCACGATATTTGCTTATAGTGAAAATATAATTGTTGTCAATATAAACAAATTTAATAATCAAAATGGACTAATGAAATAAATGACCTATTGAAGCTCGATTCTTCAGGCATATCTCCACGACTGAAATTGTGCTATGTGGCAAACAGCTGTTCATATATGTCACTTGTACCTTTCTACTAATTTTTACAACTGTTGCACATTCCTTCGTGGAACAGAAAGATTCAAGTCCATTCTTTGCAAGGATTCAGCACAGTATCGTAATGGTACGGTACCTACCGTATGACTTTTGGGCGCAATTCTGCTCTTTCAGATATCTAAAATATAATGCAACATAATAAGCTTTAATAATTCGCACTGAGAGTTAGAGTGAAACTTGGAATTAAATGTCTGCTTTGGGTTAAACAACTTCTGCTGAATATCTGTTCAGTAACCAGTGAAATAAAGATTTTTCTTTCTTTCCCTTCTTTCTCACCCCCCCCCCTCTTGGAAGTTGGCACAGAAAGTATCAAGTGAAATGTAGAAGATTGCAGTAATTTCCCAGTAGATATCTATTTAATATATTTCAAATGTAGACCGAAAAACAACAGTAATGTGTAGTATGATGTTCTGTAAACAGATGTGACTCACATTACTTATGCTAGCGTTGCTACAACAAAATGAAGCCAAGAATAACGGAAAACAATTTTGAAGTGGTATTGGAAAACCAAGAATGTTGTTGAAGTTCCAAGGCAATAGGACGAAGAGGTTTCCACCGCGTTCTCCGGATCTAACTCCGTTGGACTTCTACCTATGGGGAACTCTTAACCGTAGAAAAGCAGCTACACTGACAGCACTTCGGGAAGAAATTGAAACGGCGGCATGTGCTGCAATCTCTGAGGACACTTTCGCAAACGTTACTCAATCAGTATTTTAAAGCACTCAGAAGTGTATCGACGCCGATGATGGGCATTTTGAGCAACTGTTCTAACTGTAAAAGTGTAAGATGATTAGTGCTCATCATTTTCTGTTTGTGTGAATTCAGTTTTGTTATGTTAACACAGTGTTTTCTTTGCTTGAAGTGTGTATACGTTTTTGGCACCCTCTGTATATAAGGGTTTGACGCAAGAATTTAAATGTGTATATGATTAACTCGATCGAGTCTCAAAGAATGCCTTCCAGGGTAAGACAACTTTGGTTACACACATTATTTCCTCAATAGCAATTGGCATAAGAGATTACTATCCGCAAGGGAGGAAAGAGCTTGAAGACGTTACCGTAAAGCAAGTACTGTAGAGGAGAGTTGGGAAAATTATAAGCCGAACCTGGCGGGAAGGGGAAGGCAAAAGCAGAAGCCGGCAGTACCATACGTAATTCGAGTGGAAGCAGAGCAAAGGAAGAGGAGGGAGAGAGCGAGACCGTGGACTAGTAGGACAGAAATGGAAGGCGATATGATCGGTCGCACGCCGTACCATGCTCACTCAACTCCCTGAGGCGACCGATCATGGATCCATTCATTATGCGGCCCAGATAGTGTCAGCATACCGCCTTCCTACTATAGACTGGGCCTGACCAACAAACTCAAATAATGCTACATTAAATTACGTTAAGCGACGGCTTCAGCAAACACTTGCTTTAAATACATTTTTAACGTTCTCTTTTCAACACCCAATAGCAAATAAAACTCCTGAATTATTCAGAACTGCTTATACGATCTTAACCTCCCAAAGCAGTATCAGCTCTTTTTAGTGTTTTAGTGCTGAATCAGTGACGTTAACAAAGGAAGTTTATAGTTGACCCATGGTTTTGGTTTTGAGGAACAAAATAACGCACAAAACACAACAATTATCGCCAAATCTCTACGTAAATTATATCAAATATTGGAACGGGCTTATAATGTCAATGCAAGCAATTAACAGCTTTCTCAATATGTGAAAAATATCTCCCTATTAGTAACCCAAAATATAAAATATATTTCTTATTTTGCTCTTAACCCCTAGGCTTACAACAGGGCCCACAAGACGACAAAATCAATTAGGATGTCTCTTTTTTTTTTGTTTACTTTTTTAAAATTTGCTGTTTTAGATCTGTTCTTTATTTCACTATCCATTTTCTTATATAGTACGTAACAGTAGGCGAGACAAAAGAAAATCTAATAGCATAAACAATTTACATTCGATGCGATGTTATTATGCTTTTCCCTCATACTTGGCACAGTTGCCAAACGTATTTCCATGTTCTTCAATTAGCACTACACAAATTCGCGTTATCTACGATTAACATTACACAACATGAACAGGGAATTAAATTATGTTCATGAACCGCCACGGGTGAATGAGGTCGTTAAGGCCCGGGCTCGCGAGAGGGAGGTCTGGGGTTCGAATCCCGCCTGGATCATCCTATCTGACCGTTTTTTTCCAGGTTTTCCTTAGTCCTCATGGCAAATGCCGGGAAGGTACTCTAAGCTTAGGCCTGGAACGTTTCCTTCCTTACGGAAAAAAAAAAACCCTTTCACAATACATCCTTTTATTTTATAGAACAACAGTGTTAATCACTATTCAAAAAAAAAAAAAAAAAAAAAAACTGGGTTCATTTCTGAACTTCGATTAAAACTGAACCACAGATGCCGTTTTTTATGCAACCGGCTCCAAGCTATTTTTTTTTTTTTTACTGCTTTATGTGTCGCAAAATAAGAAACGTCCAAACTTTCTTCGAATGATATTTCTTACTTTCGTTATCACTGGGTCTAGCAGTTCTGGGGCTATATACATAAAATTATTAAAGCACCGATTTATAAAGTGATAGCAAAATGCACCTCATTCTGTGAAAGATCTATCGCCCACTTAGCATTACGAACATAGATAATGAATAGCCTTGTGAGAAGGCTCACTTGTAGGAAAAAAAGAAAATACCAACTCATTAGGCTGGGAAACCAGTTACAAAATTGTTGGTAAATTCTCTTGCAGGGATTTTCCCTCATGGCATTAGACACCAACGAACTATGGACTTACATGGGTTATAAATAATTAATTCACACGCACTCGTCTACTCAAAAACGTTGATATTTGGCGTGGGATGCTAAAACAATTATAGTAAAATATTACACAGGAAGAACTGCACCATGTTCTTTAAATCTCTATGTTTAAAGTAGAGTATTAATTTTAAGAAGACATATTATTTAGCATTATGTTTATAATTAATGCACATTCTGAATTTCCTGGGTAATAATTGCAGGCTCAGTTAAGCAACAATTAAGCGACCCGAAAATGACCGCTAACAGGGCATCGCAGAGAATAGAAAACCAAAATGAAAACAATAGTGGCTCAACATTCTAGTCAACTCCACTCAACCTTTGAATTTTATAATAGCAGCCTCAATTTCTGGCATATCATTACTAAACACCCGCAATATCAGAAAGAATTACGGCATTTCTACAGACATATCGCAGCTCTCAATAATCGAAAAAGCATTATGAACATAGTTTAGAACCCAAACAGTACCACAAAGACAAGTGTGGTTTTTAATGATGTAAACAGCATACCTCAGTTTATAACTTCAACACCGCTACCTGAACAATTTTGAATAGTAACGTCGCTATGGCAAGACACTTTCAATGTAAAATCCATAAAGCCTCAATATTCTAACCTCCACCAAGTCGCGATAAGATTCAGTAGTTACAGTGACTATAAACAAATAATTTTATATACCGAGGGTGCCAAAAATGTATACACCCTTTCACAGAAGATTGTATTTAATATATTTCAAAGTTAAACCGAAAAACAACAATAATCTGTAGTATGATGTTCTGTAAACAGGTGTAACACACATACATTACGATAGCGTTGCTACGTGACAGGTAAATCAACAATGAACAATTGAAGCCAAGATTATCGTATGATGTTCTGTAAACAGGTGTGACTCACATTACGTTATGCTAGCGTTGCTACAACAAAATGGAGCCAAGATTATCGTTTGAACAGCAGAAAGCAATTTTGAAACGATACTGGAATACCGAGAATGTTGTTGAAGTTCAAAGGTAAAGTGGAGACGTGTGTACAGAACAGAACCGCCAACGCAAGTAACAATTGCACGCATTGGAGACAAATGTGAGATTCATGCGATGTTTACAAGGGCAGATCTGGGAGACCTCGCACAACAACAAGCCCCGCGTACTGGATCCAAGGCACTGGATAGGATTTAGAGGTCCGATTGGGTTTCCATCGCGTTCTCCGAGTCTAATCAGTAGTTCAACGTACTCAGAAGTGTATCGACGCCGATGATGGGCATTTTGAGCAACTGTTGTAGCTATAAAAGTATAAGATGATTAGTGGTCATCATTTTCTGTTTGTGTGAATTCAGTTTTGTTATGTTAACAGCTTTAGGAACCAAAAAATCATGCGTTAATTTAAGGTATATATTTATCATAATTGAATATAATCTCAAAAAATATACATTCATGTCTTTCGGCAATCAAATGCGTAGGCTGTGGCTCGCCTGCCTCTGAGCTTTTCCAGGACTGTCAAAGGTCATGAAATTATTATTGCCTTTTGTAACAACTGACGTGTGAAAAATCTTCCCCTGCACTCATTTATATAAAAACCAAGTATAGAAACAGTTTGGAATCAGAATGAAAATCTCCTCTATTAAGCTGAATATATTACAGCTTGTAAGTAAAACCTCTCTCTCCCATTCAGGAATTAAAATTAACGAATCATCATAATTGTTAATTATTAATGTTTTATAGACGTTTAATGTAGCATCACTGTCATAACACTGTAAAATTTGAATTTATTTGATTGTATTATTAACTTTATTAAAAGCGATGAACTTTAAGCAATATAGAATGCTAATTTAAGATTTAAATATTACTTAAACTTTCAAGAATAGCGTGAGAATCGCAACTCTAGAGGAATTGTGCAAGTAACGAAGAGGCGGAGGGATTGCGGTATGCATAGAAAGACTTCTCTGCAGCGAAAGGGCTTGGCTTTTAAATATCGAAAGGAGTTTGCCATAATATATTTCCGTTTTGGACTAGCAAAGCTAGCTAGATGATCTTTAATAAAACATGACTTCTTTCTTCTCACTCTTTTCCTTGTGCTATAAATTTTCCTATAATATATTTTACCTCCACGGAGCAAGCGGCTAGGCTGCCAACGCAGCGTTAAGCAATGAAATGGAAACGAATTCCTCCCGAAGCATGCATATTTTTAAACGTTTGTTGTACGCTTCTCGACCACTTTTAAACTGGCCATTTAATTCATGGCAGTTTTTCTGTAACTGTTCTATATGAGAATTTCAGGAGATAGTTCCAAGGCGCTCTTATATGATACTTAATAAATATTAAAGACTATTATACATATATACGTAATACACGTCCCAGCCTTACATACTCTGAGGTATATGGGTTGGTATTACACTCTCATAAAAACATACTAGACTTAAGTCTCACAACAACATCAAAAATCTTTCTGCTGTTCTCATGATGAATGTTCATATAATTTTATGTCTCTGACTATGGCAAGTTTATTTTCTTCGTATCTTTCTATTTCGTCCTCCTAATCACATTTTTATTTATTAATTTTCTTTCCGCAACATATGGAACGTCCAATGGTTTGTTTTCGATGGCATCATCACCTTATTTTTTCTTCTTTTTCTTTTGTCACGTGAAGCGAGTAATTTTATACTTGGCCAATATTCTCATATTGCACAAAATTCCAATTTTCGACACAATACTATTTTACAGTAAGAGCATACATCAATTATAAATCATCTCAGTTCTTTACGTTTACCTACATGAACATCCTCTAATGAAAATAACAAACAGTCATCATTCAAACATATATAAATATATTTCTAATATTTATTATTTTTACTCTTCTTTCATATTTTGTTTGTTACGAGTACTGTGCGTCATCAGACGTGTATTCCATCTGTTGTTGATGCTTTTTACCTTTGTTCAAACACTGTATCATATCATATTTGTTCTTCATCTAAAATTGGATACGAGAGTAACTTAACGAAATTATTAACAAAGATCTGAAATGCATTATAAACTTAGGTGAAGGTAAACACATAGTGCACATTTTACGTTAAATAAAAAGTGAATACCGGAACATAAAACTACTTCTGACTAATTTTCGAGATTTTTTTTTTTTTAATCCTGCTAATTTTTGCAGGCAGTGTGATGAATTCGTGTTCATGGATTCTAAGCACGAGCCGCCACTGGCTGGATTCTAAGTACGAGCCGCCACTGGCTGAAAGGCAAGCTCCCACATAGTATTGTTGATTTTAAGAGGGTGATTTAAATGTGTGCCCTTTTTGTCAACTTGCTGAAGACCTAAGAACTCTCTGTTTTGAGCAGTTCGTAGCCATATTTCTGAAAAGAATGGTTGACATCAAAATATTTACCGCACGAAAGTAGATGCTTTTAAGTCTACAACCTATTCATATTTCTAGATGCCTGAAAAGACACCAACTCTTTCCGATCAACTCTTTCCAGACAAGAAAGGAATTCTTTTTAATTTTAGCATCCATATTCCAAAATATTCGAAAATGATCTCTTTAGACATGTCCTGATTGCAAATTTTAATACATTTTCTTACCAAAGCAAATTATTTTTCTGCTTTTTCGGTTCCTTTAGAAGTCGGGTATGATTAATCACTATATCTATTACTCTTCCATTCTTCCACTTGTTTTTGTTCAACACTTTCTTTCTCCTATGTTTTCACACATGGTTTATGTATATCACAAGAGACACAATGAACAACCTGCTTGAATTGACTAGTTAGAAGAAAAATTATTCGTACGTGGAGAATGGGAACACGTGCAACTCCTATTGCTAGTGCAGCTCTCGCTGCAAGTCCCGAGTGACAGCCGGAGAGAGCCGAAGGTAGTGCCTTACACATATATTGCTAGATAATAAGGCGTCCATATACAACGGCATGATAGCTCAGATGGTTAGAGAGTCATGCTATAGTTGTGAAGAGAATGGTTCGAATCTTCTTTCTTTTTTCTGCCGGAGTTGGGTAACTTAGCACCACATACAGAATGCAGTGTAATTTCATATTTATTTTTTTCTGTTGCAATCAAAGATGATATGCCACCATTATTGTGATTTACCCGACGCTATAAATTTATATTTACAAAAAGGAGACGAGCGTATGCCGTCAGGCCGTAGCGAGCCGCAGTAAACTACTGGATCAATCGGTTTATAGGATTTACCCCATGTTAGAATTAGGTTAGTGTGTGTATATGAATTAGTTGCGAATTGGAATGAGCAGATTTCCCACCGTTACAATATTTCAACGCCCTAACAATGCCCTATCAATTTATATTTAACAGTTACGGAGAATAACTCATAGGTTACATAATTTTTAACAGAAAAAAGTTCATCGACTATTTAGTTATAACTCATTCAGTCTCATTCGGCTCTCTCCATTGTCGCTCGGCACTTGCAGGGAGAGCTGCACTAACAATAGAAGTTGCCCCATAATTTCCGCCATTCCCGCTCTGCCGTTCTGCGTGTACGGGCATGTTAGAAGAAATGGTATACTCAGTTAGATTGATTCCCTCACAACAGAACGACAAACCACGTCTCCTGTCGCACGTAATGAACCTAAATATACAAAACAGTATGGCGGTATACGTGCTTATTCGGATCATGTCCTCAATTATAAAGTAATTAGCGCATTAGATATCCTAGTCTGATTTTATGATTTATTGTTACTATTTTAATTATTCCTGTTTTAGGGCTTATGGAGGATGTTACTATATATCAACAAACATGTAATAAACATAAACATAATTTCCCTTAAGCTTCTCGAAACTTTAGACTTAGCTTTGTCCATGGTAATGTGAAATAGAAAAACAGCAATAAACAGTCGTTTTATCCCGTTATACTGCGCTCAGAAATAACCTCTGAAGAATAATTTCTGCCTGGAAGAAGAGGGCGAAACTTGCGAGATATTTTAACAATCGAAACTTAAGTTTCTCAGACATGAAGTGATAATATTCGTCTTCTTGTCCGGCCGCCCTTTGCAGCAATGTTTTCCATGCGACAAGGATTAAATCCGTCGACTGGGCAAACCGGTATTGGTGCTATTTTAACTTTCATCAAACCCTCTCTCCCCTCCTGGTCCTCCGCTCTGGTTCAGGCTCCTTCTTTTGGCTCGTACCACTTGGAACTCTTCTTTCCATACGAGGCCATTCATTCAGGAAATGATGTCATGAGCACCTTGAACGTCAACTATTTTAGCTCATGCCTGATTCAATGGACAAAAATTTTTTTCGTCCATTATGTCAAGATAGAATAATAAAATAGCACGCGTTGATTGTCTGGATAAGATTCTGCACCAGTAGTATCTTGGTTATTTAAAAGCATGGATATTACAACTATAGCGGTGCAAAGTGTTTATAGAAAAGTGTTAATAGAAATGTATATTATTAGATCTAGACAAGCATTGTATAATTTTGAAAAGTATTCTGAAAATTGGAAATAAAAGAGAATGGGAAGTGCTAAAAGTAAAAGCCATTTTTGGCAAATATCCTCCTCACAAAATAAAATCACTTTTAACAAGTGATTTATTAAACAGCTCTTAATACAGAGGGTGGCACTCACTTCAAGCAAAGAAAACACTGTGTTAACTTAACAAAACTGAATTCACAAAACAGAAAATGATGAGCACTAATCATCTTAGACTTTTACAGTTACAACAGTTGCTCAAAATTGTCATATTCGTTCTTCATTTATATAAAATACTGGTTAAGACTTAGGATTGAAATTATAAAACAAATCATTTAAAAAAAAATAGCCACGTGACCTCTCAGGTGGTGTAATATCTATTTCTCGTCTTCTTGTTCAGTTGACTAAATGCTGATTAATATAAATAAGAACATAAATTAATTTCGGGTGTTTTTAAATCGATAAATTATATAATTTCCCTGCTTCTTTGTGGACACAACGAACAGTAAGCAACTTTATTAATTTATTAATCACAGAAACGAAATTGTATTTGAATGCTTGTCTTCATGACACAACAACGAAAATTGACGTCTGATCAAGAGATTTTCTTAAACATATAAAATAATGTGCAGTATATCTGCTAGCACTGTACAAACTATACCTGCTGTACACTACACAGTACTCCCTATAAAATATCTAACCGAACAGATTAATGTTTTAAAACGATAGTAAGACTGGTAGAGCAGTGACATATGCCGCGTATTACCGTGCTTTATTGGTAAAGGACAACTAGCTCATATCCAGCAGAGGACAAGACCCCCAAACGTGCTAAGTTTTTCCACCTCGGAGGGGTGTTGCCCCAATCTCTTAATAGTGTTGCCAATGTCTGCTGTTCCCCAATAGTAAATAATATAAATAAATAAATTGTAAGAAAAACCCGAAAGCGAACTGGGGGAAAAAAAATAAAGTAATATATTTGAAAAAAAAAAGTATTGTCAAATGTATAATGTACGAGGTAGGTTCATAAATTTTCGGCCTCGCCGATAAGGATTATCGCCGTCACAAAACCCTTATCTGGTGTTATACTTATCTGTTAAGTAAATAATTGCAGCTGTAGCTTCCGCTCCGTTGTGTTGAGTTGTTCAGATGTATTTGCATAAAGAAGGCTATGTGGAGAAGATTGTGACATGTTCAAAATGGAGCATTAAGTTCTTCATAAAAGAAAGAATTACTCCAAATGAAATTAAATTGGACGGTGTATATGGGGAATGGGGAATATTAAATGTGAGGCATTGCATTATTACCTAACTCCTTAAATCCTTTTCCGGAAATTTGAGTCGCCTTAGAAGTATGAATGTCTTTTTTTTTTTCAGTAGTGTTTAACGCCCGTTTTTACTACTGAGGCACCACAGGCGGTGGACACCGATAATACATGACATGAAATGATATATTGAGAAAGGATTTTTTTTTTTTTAAGGAAGGAAACGTTCCAGGCCTAAGTTTGGTACCTCCCCAGCATTTGCCAGTTATGAAGACTGAGGAAAACCTGGAAAAAAACCCAGTCAGGGAGGACGGTCCTGGCAGGATTCGAACCGCGGACCTCCCGCTCACGAGTCCATGCCTTAACGACCTCGGCCACCCGTGGCGGTAAGTATCAATGTCTCACATCCGCGGGCACTTTTAAAGTTTGCGTTTGTGGTGGATTTTACTTAAGACAATTTTTTCACTTGGCGCCTTAATTTCACAAGAAAAGAACTTACATACGAGCCAGTCAACTATTTGCCAGCGAATCGATAACGTAGGAAATTTCCTGTCGGCCTAGTAATAACCATTCGATGTTAAAAATCTCAAACACCCCCATGTGTAAGCTAATTTATACCCTGAAAGGAAGTTACAGCCTTTAGTTACAAACTAAAACATCAAAGTTTTCAAAATATTGTTTGAATGATACCTGTGAAACGATTTAGAGACATTGAGTGACTCCTGTTTCTCTCGGATTGAGTTGATTTGTTTTATTTACGCACCCTATTTAACATTTCAGGTCATCAGCGTCCCATTTAATTCAGGGCGTGTAACGACCGACAAATTTCGCCCAGGGGCCTCTTTTTTTATACTTGAGGTTCTTTATTGTGCCGTAAATCTACGACACGGGACCCACGGCTTTACTTCCCTTCCGAAGGAAGCCATACACTTAGGATTTTTACTCCCGAAAAAATACATCGCTTCTGGCCGGGTTTGAACCCGCGATCTTGGGTTTAGGAAGCCAAGTATGCTTACCATTACACCACCAGGATCGACTTCCATGGCGAGTATAAATGGACATTCCAAAAGTTGAATGTTTGAATGTTTCATTACATACTGAATAATACAAAAAAGTAAATTATTGAAATATAAACGTTATTTGCATAATAGCACACTCGTGTAATTCTCACAGACTTAATTGTCAATGTCGTGACCAGGAAAAACTGAGTATTAAAAATTTGCTGGCCATTACTGTCACTGCTTCATTGCCAAAAAATCGGACAGCTAACGGTATGATGTAATACCGCTCGGCTAAGTTTGTGTGTACTCTTGCTCCTCTAGGAACTTTACCAAGCTCTCGTATCTTCGAGAGCTTCCTTCGCTTACTGCTATGTAGTGTCATGGTTTGCTATTCCTTGTCTTATCACTGTATGGCATACCTACGAAATTCATCCTTAAATTTTGATAAACAGGTAGGCTGAAAGAGAACACATTTTCTACTGCTATTCCCTACTCAGTTATTAGTGTACCCATTTTAAATCCTAAAATCACAAAACTTTATGCTGAGTCTGCATGAAGGAATTTGTGTTTTCAGTTATACTTTAGAAAGAAAAGTAAGCTTACCTGGTAGGGAGGCTTGATAAGAGTGTTGCGCGAATACAGGAGGATTGTCGTTCACATCTGTCACTCTGATGGTGAGGACTGTGTGGGCGGTATGAGCTGTGTCCGATGCTGTCACACGTAGCCTGTATTCACGCCTGGTCTCGAAGTCTAGCCGCTTCACCAACGTCACCTTTCCGCTGAACCGATCGATGCTGAAGACGCCAAGACCATTTCGAGTACCTCCACCGTTTTCAGCGTCGCCATCGGAAGAGAAACCGTACGTGAGAGCCGGGTTTGTGTCTACGTCGTTGGCAGTTACAGCTGTGAGAACAGTTCCGACTTCTGTTCCTAATGGACGTAAAAATAAACCAGAATTAATTGCTGCAAATCTGGCATAATGTATAAAACTTAAACAATTAACTGAAAATAAAATCGTTACTTTTAACAATAGCTTTCAGGACGTTTATCAGGAGAAGTCAGAAAAAGATGGGATAAAAAAAGGTCGTTCTCAAAAAAGTGGGGCAATAACGTACAAATTTAATAAGATTGTGAAAGTCAACATTGCCGAAAATACGATAAACGAAACGCTGGCCAGTAGACACTGAGATAGAAATTAGAAATGCGGAATTTGTCGGGAAAAAAAAGGGGAAGAGAAGACAGGACACTGTAGGCAAGAATGAAAACTAAGAATGTTGAACGAGAGAGAAAGAGGGAAACGTGGATGAAGGCCATTGTAAAGGGAAGACAATATTTAATTATTGTATAACTATACATGAATTTTAATGCAAAAAGTATACAAATTAAAACTAACACTATTACTTATTTTAAGACTATCTGCGAAATATTATACAGGCATGGTAATGTTAAGAAACATTAAACATCATTATTTAAAAATAAATATAAAAGATGTACCTTGGAATGTTAAATGCTCAAAATAATATGATCTGTTTAAAATAACACGTGATTTAAACTAAGGCAATTGAATTATTCATATCGTATTTTTAACAGTTAAAACGAATATGCAACGTATAAAACAATAAGAAAAAGTTAAGGACTGCCCAAATAAAGTAATATAAGCAAAAGGCATAGTAAATTTGAAATATATTTCAAAAGTACAGGTAGAAATTATGCAATTCTTGCGGCAGGAGAAACGACGATCAACCAATCAATCAATCATCAATCAATCAATCAATAATCTCATGGGTGGTACATGGAACCTAAGAGAATCTGACCATCTGACTCTGTTCTTGACGAACTCTTTAATCGTACGCTTCCATGTTATCTTACGACATTGCCTATTTCTGCACTACCTTCAAGAGCTTTCCTGGCTATGTCATTTGGAGATCGCCGAAGTGAATGCCCCAGCCTTTTCTAATTCCTCTGCCGAATTTAATCTGAACAGACCAGAATATTCTTAATATGTTACATAAACATCTATTAACAGAGACTTTTAGTTTTTTTTTTTTTTTTTTTTTTCCTTTCTGTTTCACAGCTGTGCTTTAACATAGGTATTAAATATCCTCTATTTCGTGTATGTTTCTTATGGCATCAAATTTAAATTCGAAATCACAAGTTGTTAAATATAAAAATAATACATCATACAGCTTTGAAGTTTACTCTGGTGTGCCTCAAAGCTGAAATTTAGATCCACTATTATTTCTTTTATTTATTAATGATATATTATTACTTGTTAATTCTAATATTCTACTATTTACAGACGATGTAAAAATCTTTAGCTTTATAAAATCTGTCTCCGAATGTGTTAAACTCCAAAATGATCTGAATGCCTTAAATAAATGGAGTAAAGCAAACAATCTTCCTTTTAATACATGAAAATGTCAGGTTATGTCTTTTTCTAGACTCATAAGTAATGTTGATTTTATTTACACTATAGACGAAACAAAATTAAATTAGTCGAAACAAAGAATGATCTCGAAGTAATTTTCAACAAAGAATTATCAATTATTAAACAGATTAAAGCATTGTTAGTGCAGCACATAAGAATTGGGATTTATTATTAGCAATTCGTCTTATTTTAATTATATAAGAATTCTATTTATTTTATGCAAATCTTTTGTCGGATCAAAACCTTGAATATGCATCTATTATATGGGGTCCTTACATTAACAAATCTGTTAAACTAATTGAAATAGTTCAACGCAAATATCTAAAGTATACATTTTTCAAAAAATATTTGTTCTTTTCCTAATTTAATTTCTTATGACACTTCAATTATTTCAATACCAAAGTTCATCGTCATTTGTTATTTTTCCTTTATAAACTATTACACAACAAGGTAGTTGATTCAAACATAAGAAAATCAATATGCTTTAATGTTCCAAATATCACACCAAACACATTTCGTAATATCTTTTTAATTTCAAGAGTACTGATGCATTTAAATATTTTCCTGCGCTTAGAATGCAAACATTATAATAATTTGTATGATTTAATTATTGATGTATTCAATATGAATCTTTACACTTGTGCTTTATCCTGTGACTATTATTACCAATTTTTTATCTTTTGTTTTTGTAACTTTTTTGTCATATTTGATTTATTGCATTCTGTTTTTAATTTGTTTTATTTTTTCATTGTGTTATAACTGTAAGGATTGTATCTAATTAAGTGAACATTGTAATTGGAAAATATGCAATGTTCACAAATAAATATATATGTTGCAACAAACAACGGTATAATAAGAAAATATTTGTAAGAATAATGCTGTGATATTTGACAGCTAAGAATAGTTTTTAAAATGTTTCAATGTAGCACCAAAAATAGCACATTTTGAATAAAATTGAAAGTAACCGATGCACATTCAGTACCAATAAATATGATAAAGCATTAGCCTGTCTATATATAAGAAATATTCAGTAATGCTTCTTGCTGTGGTTAGTAAATAAGTATCTACACATATTCTTAGGACAATATAATGAGTAAATAAAGTGTTATTTATCAAGAAAATACATCGAAGTCTATGGCCGTGATTTGAAAAAATCAACAACAAAAAGTAAAAAACTACAGCTTTTTTTTTCTTCTTTTTATCAAGAGAGGTTTACACATATTTATTTTAAAGTTTTGCAGTGTATAAGGAAATATGAATTCCGCTTTCCGTGTAGCAATAATATAAAAATGAAAATTCTCTTTTAAAAGAGAAAGGAAACGTTTTGTTTTTTTTTTTTTATTGATTTATTTATGGACGCTTTTTAACATCTCAGGTCATCAACTCAGGGCGTCAAACGGCCGACAAATTTTGCTCAGAGGCCTCTCTTTCAGGCTTGAGGTTCTTTATCGTGCCGTAAATGTACGACACGGGACCCACGGCTTTACTTCCCTTCCGAAGGAAGCAATACTTAGGATTTTCACGCCCGAAAAAATCCATCGGTCCTGGCCAGGTTCGAACCCGTGTTCTTGGGGGTAGGAGGCAAGTATGGTAACCACTAAACCACCAGGAGCGACTGAAAAGGAAACGTGAAAACTGATTTAAATGTCCACGCATGTAAAACACAGACAAGTGAAGCGTGCAGGATTGAAGTTAATATGTTGCGCCTCGTTACCTTACTGTTTTATCACTCCATTATGAGTGCCAATACGGCTGATGCAGCGATTACGGCACTCGACGCTGGGAAGCCTTACAAATGATTATAATTATTCGTGGGACTTAGCCTTTAGGTATCAGAGCGGCGCCCCGTTCAAACAGCGATTAACTATAGTGACTATCATTTTGTCGTTAAGCACGCCACTTTCCCTCCGAGGCCCTTATCGGAGGCAGGTTTGACTCCAGCCTATTACATGAATATTTATCATCCGGGCTTGTATGGTGCAAAGTTTACCGATTAAAACGCGCAACAAAGAAAAAGGTAGTCCACATTTGAATATTATAAATGTGATTTGTGATTACTGCTTCACGGTACAGAAGTGAAATATTAGGCACTGTTTACATTTCATAACATAGTTTTATTACGTTTTTCTTATTTTAAACGGTTAAAATAATACCAGAAATGAAAAGTAAACAATAATTTCCATAAAAACAAATTTCGAAGGTGTAATTGCTTGGGGAAACCTTAGTTTGTTGTTATGTAGTGGCCATAAAATATCTTTCTAATGTAGGCAAATCTTCAGCAATTATTCATTTAATTGAAATAAATCATAAAATTTCAGGTTATTAAATTCATTACTGAAAAAGTACTTTTTAACTGTTTTTAAGAAAATATCCAAAAAAAAAACCTAATAAAACACCAATTTATTGACTCTTTTGAAAATTGGATTATTTTTTAACGCATAGGAGGAAACACATATTTACGGTTAATATAAGTAATGTCTATGATGGGGGATTAAAACGTAGATATGCAGTAACCGTGCATTTACCTAATTATAAAAAATATTTCTGATATTGTCACTAGAGCAATGCTGCTCAAAAGGTGTTCCTCGAGACACTCCCAGAGATTCACAAAGCATTAGAGTGTTGTATTATAACAGTATTTATTCCTGACTGTTACACAGTATTATGATCCACTTCACTGAATTACAAATATAAATTGTATGTTGAAAATTAATTATCATAATATTCCATGTATTGTAATTAGTAATGTGGATATCATATATGTATAATACGGCATAATGTTAGCACGTGGCTTGTATGTTAACAAAGAAAGTTTCTGGTGTTTTTGTTTTGTTTTTGTTTCTTTTGTTACAATAGGGTGGAAAGCCAGGACGGTCATAGAACGCTATACAATATAAAGAAACCCGAGGATCGAATGTAACGCTACGTTTAAAAGACTGCTGTTGCAGGGTTAATAAGCACAAGGACTTTTGAATCCGTTTGGGGCTTTGAACCCGACAAACTGCTGTACTGTTAGCCTTTAAACTAGCCAATGTCAATAAAATGTTTTAAATTTTAAAAAAAAATAGCGAATAACGCATGTGGCAGGTAAACTTAATGATTATTTGACTGGAATTTAATAAATATATAAGGAAGCGTTTGTCCTGCTAAGACAAACAGTTATAAGATCTACACGCGGCTAGATAGAAACAGCTGAAGCATGAAGTTCACAGATAACAAGTTCTGCTTTGGACGCGAGCACGCAGTTCCGATACCTCAGTTAAGTAGTTTTCAATTTCACACGCCGCGGCACTCATCTGTAAGTTTTACACGCGGCGAGAGGAACTTGTTATTCTGATTCCAACGCAGATACTCAGTTGCAAGGTATTCACCACGACGCATGCACACTTTTTTTGTTGTTGATTTGGTTTATTTAAGGACGCTCGTTAACATCTCAGGTCAAAGCGTCCATTCAATTCATGGCGTGAAACGACTGACAAATTTTGCCTAGAGACCTCTTCTTCCAGGCTTGAGGTTCTTTTTCGTGCCGTAAATTTACGACAGGGGACCCACGGCTTTACTTCCTTTCCGAAGGAAGCCATACTTAGGATTTTACGTCCGAAAAAATCCATCAATCCTATCCAGGTTGGAACCCAGTTCTTGTTAACATTGAGATTTCCGTCAATAAAGTGTGACCCAGTAACACCATGTGCCTATATTGCTCTTCATTTATTTACGCCGGGTTGATTTAACGCTTGCTGCAAGTAACATGAGGATTTTCTGCGTGCCAATAAGTACTGTTATGTCGGTTTACCTATCTCGATAACTTAAAGGTGGCCTCATCCGACCACACAAAGATATTGCGATCATGTTGATACTGGTCGAGTATAATCTCCGCCTGTCTGGATCATTTTCCAACAAACCGTGAGCCAGATGTGGAACTTCCGCTGATCTTTGGATTGACCGACGTGACATTGCTGAAAATTCTACCTATATCGTCTTGTGGATTCCTTGAACTAATTGTGACAGCCAAACAGATATTAAGTTCATTTTTCTCAGTGCGTGCTGTACTAGATTGCCCAATACGAGGGGAATTTACAACAGATTCTTCAATTTCAAATTTGTGAATTGCATTGTAAGCAGTCATACGTGATGGTAGGTCTGGTAGGTCTGTTCTCTCCATTTGCTCTTAAGCCTCGTTGGAAACCGATCTTTTCAGCAAAAATTATTTTCACTTTCATTAACATTTTCAACTGTTATTGACGATTCCATTTCCTTGTTTCTTGCTCTTCCCGCTGACAGTATGATTACCAACCTATTACACATAGGCACAACACAGTTGAAAAGAAATGAAGAAGGAAAAAGTTTTGAACGTAATATATGAGGGTATGTCTATAAGTTTCCGACCTCGCCAGTAAGGTTTACGCTTTCACAAAATCCTTATCTGCTGTCATACCTTATCTGTTAAGTAAACAATTACAGCTGTAACTTCCGCTCCACTATGTTCAGTTGTTCAGATATAGTTGCATAAAGAAGGCTATGTGTAGATGATTGTCACATGTTCAACAAGGAGTATCGATCTGTTATTAAGTTCTTCACGAAAGAAGGACTTACTCCAAATGAAATTCAACAGCGATTGAACGGTGTATATGGGGAAGTATCTCCTTGATATTCTACCGTAAAAGAATGGGTCGAAAAAGCATTGAAGCCGAAGAGCGTGCAGGTCGGCCCTTGCAGGTGCTCACTCCTGAAAACATCGCTCTTGTGGAAGGAGAAATTATAGAAGATCCGCGGCTCAAAGCTACAGAAATAGCAGCAAGGTTGTGCCTTTCTAAAACATCAGTCCTTCCAATTATTCATCAACATTTAAACATGAATAAGGTTAGTGCAAGTTGGGTGCCTTGATTCTTTCGTCAGTCCGAAAACAGCAACGAGCCATCTGTTGTCAGGCATTTTTGGAGCTCTACCGTGGCAACGAGAGAGAAGTTCTGCAAAACATTGTTACAGGAGATGAAACTATGGTCCTCTACTATGATCCCTTGTCCAAAAGAGAATCAATGGAGTGGCCTAAACCGGACGTAGCACCGCCTGTACAGGCCAAGGTCAAGAGGATCATGGCCACAATCTTTTGGGACTGTGAAGGAATATTCTTCATTGACTTCAAGGAGAGGAACGCTACAGTAAATGGGGAGTACTATGCTGACCTACTGCACAGACTACGTGCTTCCATCAAACAGAAAAGGCGAGGAAAGCTGACTGGTGGTGTGCGCCTTCTTCACGACAACGCACCTGTGTACACAGCTTTTGTTGCAAAGGAAGCTGTGAAGAAGTGTGGCTTCAAGGAGATGGACCATTCACATTACAGCCCATATCTAGCCCCCAGTGACTATTTCCTCTTCTCATAACTTAAGAGGAAGGAAATTTAAGTACGAGGAAGAAGTGAGGAATGCTGTGTATGCCCATTTTGCGTACAAGATTTCCGACTATTTTGGGGGGAGGGGTTGAAATGTTAATTCAAAGATGTGAGAAGTGTATTGCAATAAAAGTTAACTATATTGAAAAGTGAAATATAGTTTTCGTCTTTATCATACCTAGGAAATGGTTAGGCCGGAAACTTATGGACCT
The DNA here is from genome assembly GCA_030762175.1 of Metallyticus violacea. Taxonomy (NCBI): domain Eukaryota; kingdom Metazoa; phylum Arthropoda; class Insecta; order Mantodea; family Metallyticidae; genus Metallyticus; species Metallyticus violacea. Next base: position 90,244,166 of record CM060834.1, read on the forward strand.
ACTCTCGTACAGAGAAGTGGAATCATCTGTTAACTGAAATTCACCAAGTGTGTAGCTACTTAAACGGCATCCTGTATAGTGACATAGAAAAACTCGTGTACGCTATTACTGCCATCTTCCTTGAAATAACGGACAAAACCTGCAAGTGTGATTTTACAGTCAATCTCATTGCTGCGAGCCCGACATGGGTGGGCAGGTCGTTAAGACAGAACCTCGTAAACTGAAGCTCTGCTCGGATGACCCTGCTTGACTTAGGTTTTCCAGGTTTTCCTCACTCTTATTAATAGTAAGTGCTGATATTTCCCAAACTTATATTTGAAATACCTGCATTAAAAAAATCTTCAATGTATTATATTTTCATAAGTAGCGTTGCCTATAATGCCTCAGTAGTAAAGGGCGTTAAGCACTATTAAAGAAATTGCTACAGGAGTAGATTCTATACTTCGAAACATTTTTGTTGAGTTCCGGGCCCTTCTATCGCTCCTAAAAGGAGAAGGCCGAAAATAACTTTAGACGATGGGCTTTGGACTCATTTGTGTGGTTATTAATTTGTTTATTACATTTATCATCTTAGCGACCTGGGATTTTGTACACGATGCTAAACAGCTGTTAACAAATAACAATTTGCATATATTAAATATCACATGCATTATAATATGGGCATCGTAAGCACCTCAGATAGCCCTAGGTTTTGCTGCTACATTTATTCGCACTGGTTTACGACTCCATTCACCGGAGATAGAATTATTAAGGCTTCATATATAAATCGCACAGCGACAGTCTTTGGAGAGAAAGACGTGACATTTGCCCTCCCTAGATTGGATAATAATTTACATGTGAAAAAAAAATCGTTCTGACATCTGTCATGAATAGAGAAAGAAGAAGGAAAAAAAAAACATAAAATTTCATATTTCAAATCATTAATTTTTATGCAATTCTTACATTAAAACACTCTTCTTGCGATGCCTAATTAGGCTAATTTACGTACTGGTGCCACAAAAGGTTACCTAGCAACTAGTACTCCATGAAGTGATCACCGCCTTCACAACACAATTTCAAACAACGTACCTGTAAGAAGAAGCTAAAATGGTCGCCCTAACAAGCATACCAACATTAAAACACGAGAATAATTTTATTAAACAAATGTTTTGAAACTACAACAACAATATAAATTATTAATCATCACAAATTAACTTCCACGATCTTGGAAACATTAAAAGGCAATTAATTTACTATTCACAACACAATTAACTTCAGAACGTTAACCTTGAACCATTAATAATCTTAATTATCCTAACAGAAAACTTACTACTTTAATTTTACTTTCGAATACACACATCAGAGCGCCGAAGGCATTCAAATCTTTGACTAGAGAAAATAAACAAATCTAAGAATCTAAATTTAAAATTACATAAATCATTAATAATCAATAAATGTTATAAATTATATATTTACCAACTCTAAAAAATATGCCAACAAGATCTTTTTACATTAGTTGAAATAAAACGTTTCTCTTTTCTCCAAGTAGAGAACTTGTCATATTTCTTTTCGTATACACTTTTTGATTTGTGAGGAATTAACAAACCCTCAGCTACCCCAGTTTACTTTATAATGATATCTGGAATGATATCCATACTTTCAGTATCAAACATTGCGGAATTAGTATGCCCTTCCATTTGAATTCTAAACAAAATAACAGCGTTATAGAAACAAGTACTAAGAAGGCATGCAATATAATACGTCGTAACATCACACTTTGCAAAATTTTAATACTTTTTCAAGACATTTCAATGCTAAAATTGCGTAAAAATATTTAGTTACATATATAACTGTTGTTTTACCATGCATAGAATTCAATAAGAGCACTTTAATTTTTCATATTTTGAACAAATTTTAATCTTTGTTCATATTTTCGAAATTTATTTTTTAAAACTTATTTTAAAAAGCCTTGTGCGAAATGAAAAAAAAATTCAAGGTTTTATTTTACATTTGTCAATAAAACTCACCAACATTTGTAAAAACCAAAATTATATACGTTCTCCCAATTCCTGTTCCTGTATTATATTCTTTCTATTCACTTGTTGCATTATTAGCACTCGGCTGCAAGGAGCGACTGACCCTTCTTCGTTTACCTGCCGACGAGTTTCGCAGACAATAGATATGAGCTTAGATGTTTTCTATATTTCGCATACATGTGTTTTGATACCAGAGCCAGTGTGCACTTCGCTCCCTCTACCTGCATTCTTTTGTTTAACACAGTTGGACTTCATCCGGATTCTAAAAGAAAGGGCAAGAGATGGTGCTTAAATTTTAACTGCTACAGAGCTGAAAGCAAAATCGTGATATGCAAATTTTGTAATAGGAAACGAGTAAATTTGATTATTCATTATATGTTGCGTCAATTTTTTAAATGGCGATTAACGCCCGTTTTTACTACTGGGGCACCACAGGCGGTGGACACTGTTGATACTTGAGATCAAATGATACATTGGGAAAGGATTTTTTTAAGGAAGGAAACGTTCCAGGCCCAGTAGGGTACCTCCCCGGCGTTTGCCATTTAAGAGGACTGAGAAAACACTGGAAAAACCCTCAGTCAGCGAGGGCGGTTCTGGCGGGGTTCGAAAACCAGACCTCCCGCTCACGAGTCCGCGCCTTAACGACCTCGGCCATCCGTGGCGGTGTTAGGTCAATTGAAAGTAGTTCTATGGAAAGTATATGAACATTACTGATATTCTACTGTTTTCCTGTGCCATAGAATGGCGTTTAAAGACCTACTAATTGTTGATGTAGGGCGCCAGAAACAATCTCTTGGCAGTAGACGTGGAAAAAACTTTTGTAATTACGAGGGGCGGTCATAAATTCACATCATTCCCAAGCATGTACGAAGGATCTCGATCCTTTAGTTCTTCTCCCCATACACACCACAAACTGACACATTTCTCCCACCGATGGGTGAGCTAATGGTAGAGTTCTTCCTTTTGGCTATTGAAGAACTACTCCACCTCTCGTATTACCTCGTTGTCGTCCTGGAAACGCCTGTCAAGCAGTGGAGCGAGAAAAGAGGAAGAAGTCACGGGGTGCCAGGTCAGGTGAATATAGAGGAAGGGTAAACGTTTATATCCCAAAGTAGCCACACGCATGCCTGTCTGATGTGAGAAATGTGCTGGTGCATTGTAGTACAGCAAACGAACTCTTGAACAGCTTCCCCGGCGTTTTTAAATGATAGCCTCCCGAAATCTCGTCAAGAGGTTCTAGTAATATCTTCCAGTTATTGCCTGGGCCTTGTTAACAACACACTATGGGAGCCCAAAAATCACTGAACATGACCCTCCCTGATAAGGTCTATGTCTTCCTTGACACAAACGTTGCTGATGAATCTGCAATTTTCACTGCTTGTTCTGCTCCTTCATCTCGGGTCATAATGATACATCCATGGTGAACAGACGCTCAAAAATGTCGTCAGTATCAGCCTGGCCATGCTGCAATATTTCGACTGTCGCTTCCTTTCGGCGCTGTTTCGCTCAGCGCGGTATCCACCAGGCGGCGATTTTTATCATATGCAAAAGGGTTGTGAATGGCGTCTATCACTGAGCCCATTACTAAAGCACACCTTCTCCATCATTGCCTCGACAGAAATGCGATGGTCTTCAAGCACTAGAGTTTCCACTTACGCCGCAATTTCCGCTTCCTGGCTGAGAGATGGGCGGCCACTTTTTGGCCCATCTTCCTGGCTCTTTCGTCCACATTGGCAAAGTTTGAGTCACTTAACTAGCGTCATACTTGAGGGCAGCGTTTCCGTACATTGGCATTTTTTCCTTTCAAAAATAAAGGAAACGGATAATCACACGAGCTTCCGTCTTCTCAAGAGAGTGCGCCATCTTGGCTTTTGCACTCTAGCGGCGTTCTGCATAATAACAGCGCGGTAAAATTTGAATGGCGGTCACTACAGGGACTAGGCGTATTGCGTAATTCTAATTAATATAACCTTTTTTAATTTGTAACAATTAAATGTATTAAATATTCATTTCAATCTTTATAATAGGGTTAATTATAGCTTGTTCATGTTTGTCATATTTTGGTGATGTGAATTTCACATTTCATTAATATTTTATTAATATTCTCCGTCTCTCTAGTTAAGGGATGCCATCTAAATGTCGATTCTGGTGGTGTAGTGGTAACCATACTGGCCTTCTAAAACCAAGATAGCGGGTTCGATCCCGGCCAGGATCGATAGATTTCTTCGGGCAAAAAATCCTTTGGAAGGGAAGTAAAGCCATGGGTCCCTTGTCGTACATCTACGGTACGAAAACGAGCCTCAAGGCAGAAAGAAGAGGCCTCTGAGCAAAATTTATCGGTCATTTCACGCCCTGAATTGAATGGGACGCTGATGACCTGAGATGTTAAGGAGCGTTCGTAAATGAACAAAAAAAAAAAAAAAAAAATAATCAACCATCAAAATATTGCCTAGTCTTAAAGGAGTACAGGAAGCTATTAAAATAATAAAAATAACGTGAAACAAATATTTATTAATTCTAACACAAGTTAACGGAATATTTCTTAATATTTTTATGATTATACTTTTGCAAGTATTTTGGGTTGTCCTGCAATATGCCTAGATTTCGATTACTGCTGTTGCTTTTAGTGTAGATATATAAGTACAACACATTCATCCTTCCTTCTTTCCTCTTGGTGCAACAGATATCAAGGGCGTTGGCTAACTGCAGCGATCGCTGCGTGTTATACGTCCGTCTTGCGATATCTTTTTTTTTTTTTTTTCCGTTAATTTACGAACGCTCTTTAACATCTCAGGCCATCAGCGTCCCACTCAAATCAGGACGTGAAACGGGCTACAAATTTTGCTCAGATGCCTCTTTTTTCAGAGACCCACGGCTTTACTTCCCTTCCGAAGGAAGCCATTACTTAGGATCTTGCGAAATCGGCAGAGGGCAGTATTGCAGGTGCACGTGATTGTACTAACAACACTCCATCTGACTTTCTAGGTGAAAGGACGTGGCTTTTGTATCAGACAATTCCCCAATAATCCAGATCTCCTTAACGCTGAGCATCACACTAAGAAGACAATGACGATATAGTCTAGTAATTGTAAATTATCAAACAAGTGATTTGTATGTTCCTAACTTGTAGCATCACTAAACACCATACGGCTAGAAAATATTTCTATTTTTATTTTTAATATATATATATATATTTTTTTTTAAATAGAGTTCTTTATTTAATTTACCGACTTTGTGAGCGCATTATTCTGCCTATTTCGCTTTAAGAGAGTGAAACGATGGTGGGTGATGTATTTTCGTCCTTTATATTGACATTTACGATGCCGTAAATTTGTTCGTTTGATATGACGTCAAGCTTTAAAGCGTAACGTTTTCCTGTCAAGTATAATGTTCACTTAACAGTCAGTATATTACCGCCTGCTGATATATTACTTTGGCTCTTTCGCATTGGTATAACGCCTAGCCCATTTAGAGCAATGAAACAAACCATCTGGCCTACATATTTATTCATTAGATCATAGTAGCCACCAAGATGAGCATTAAGTGCATTTCATCTCGAAAAGATTTTATATTTTTTATTCAATATACCATTTTTCAGCTCTTCGAATTGTGAGACTGGAATATTATGGTGTACAAATTAATGCTTTTGTACTGATGAGAATTAAACAACTGAAGCCAGCGTTTTTATGAATTGCTCTCCGTTCAAATGAGTAATAGTAAAAGGTAGCTAATAGTCTTGAAATGAGTCAAATAGAAGCAGCCAAACAGAGACTATTAATATTTATAAATTAATAAGGTACATGCGGGTGATACGACACACAGAAAAGAATTTTCGGTAGGGTTTCCTTTTTTTAAACTCAATTCTAGTATTATACAGACAACTTGTGACGTTGCGACTATGAGTTTGCAGGTGAATTAAAAGTTAATTTGGAGTTAGTGTAAGTAAGTACTGCATTTTTACTCTTATTTTTAATTAATACATAAAACGTAAGCATTCTTGATTTATTATAATGAAATACTTAAATTATAATGTCGCTCACGTAGTAATTTTTTATAATTTTTGAAGAATACAAATATGGCCTTGTTGTTATTCTCGTGTTTTGTGACATATGCGGCAACATACGAGGGTTAGTCAAAAAGATTGAGAATTATTTTTTTATATCGCGCACAGCAAAGAATCCTCATTGAAACAATGTAGTGGACAAAAACCGGAGTTCGCTCGCGCATGCGCCTATACACAGGGGACGAGTGATTACGTCAGTTCCGCTAGTCGCCTACATACAAAATGGAGTTCATTCGTGAGCAGCAATACGTTTTGCTTTCGTTTGCAGAAACCCGGCATGGAAGCTTACAGGTTGTTGCAGCAGGCTTTTGGTGATGTTGTTCTGCCACAATCCACAGCACTTCGATAGTTCAAGGAATTTCAGGAGGGCCGTGTTTCAACAACAAAGCAAGGCGATCTAGGAGCTACAATAACAGCAGTAAACGAAACCATGATTAACACAGCTGACGTCATTGTTCGTAAAGACCGACGAATAACAACTGACAGATTTGCAGACGTGTTACACATTTCCCACGGCAGTACATTTTCCATTCTGCACGATCACTTGAACGTGAGACGCGTTTGTGCGCCTAGATTTCTGACAGAAGAAGTGTGTAGGGAGCTTGGAATGTGTCTTTCATGCCCCATACTCCCTAGACTTAGCCCCCTGTGACTTTTATCTCTTTTCCCGTCTGAAAAAAAGGTAAGAAGGAGCGTTTTGTCACTTCCGAGGCCGTCATGAAATAAGCTGAGGCGGATTTGAAGAAGATGTCCAAAAATGGCGTTGGGCAAAGTGTTTTCAACTCAACGGAGAATACTATATAAGCAAGATATGGCGGCAAGAAATCTTAAGAAGTGGAAGCTAGGAAGCTATTGTGAATAGGACGCGGAGAAAGTAGGGGAAATAAGCATACCACAAGATTTCATGTGGCTGATTTGCCCCTCATCCAAAAATCTAAAATGATTGTTTTCCACTTTAAGTGCAGGTCGAATGTTTCAAAACTGTGCGGGGCGACTCTGGCGATACTTGCACTCGCATTCGGGAGGTCTTGGTTTCAACCTAGTTTTTTTTTTTATCTCCCGGGTCGCTTAGGCGAAGCTAGAATGAATATTTCCATGAATTTTCATTTCTCCCATGTCACCACTTCATTCGTGGATGGAAAATGTCAGGGCGAGCCATACTGGCGTGATGTGATGGTAGTTTGTGTTTTAAAAAGGTTTCTGCTCCGGCGTCTGGTATGAAAGTGGACCTTTCTAGGGGTTCTAACAACTTGGAGAGGAAGGCCCAGCCGACGTTGGAGTTTTCATCTGGAAACAATGTTGTTTACGTTTGTGTCTCACTGCTTGTGGATCCTGGCCATCCGTTGGAACCTTCACCCCAACCCTTCCTCCCGGAGGTGCCACCATTGGGGTCGTAGCAACGCTGAAGTATCCTCCTCGGCCTCGAACACTCCAATCCAACTGACGAGTCAAGAAACAGGATGGCCGAGAACTATATGAATGCTTCATGAGGAGCCATTCTTTAGATGTTGACATCTAAAGGTCAAAAGCATCTCTACCCCTTATAGCTGAGGTAATAGCAAAGCGTTAATAGATATTTTGACCTATAAGAGAAGGTCATCACTGAAAAAGATTTAATGGAAAACTCGACAACATTTATAATATGGACTAGATCGGATTGCAATGAAACAATTCATTTTGTTGCTGTAAAAGTGGACTAACAATGCTATGAAGGAGATAGCAGCTATAACAGAAAAAAAATTACATAAAATTGGCATAAATCTTAAATGTTTGCTAACAAAATGGCACAAGTGTGAATTATGGAATACAAGGGAACGGATTGTCAAATTTATTCGTGTCAATCAGAATGTGTTTTCCCCTTACAAAGGACGCTAATTCCAGCGAAAACTTGTATTTAGGAAGCGGAGTTGAAGCACAGGTACAGTCGGTTACGACACACTTAGTAGCCGAAACGTAAAACACCGCGTGAACGAGCAAGTTTTATAACTAAATCCTGGAAATTTTATATTTAGCGCTTTTATTATTATTATTATTATTATTATTATTATATGCAATATTTTAATTAAAATAATTGCAGGCATTAAATTTCCACTCTGCAAGCACATCTGCAACAATATTATCAAAACTATTTCCCTTCATTTCTTTGACAAAATGTGAATACAATAAAACGTGTTTGTTAAACATATCGGTATAGTTTATTAATTTATTATTTCAGCCCTTGAAAAGCCCTTGTGTCTGCTAATATCCTCATAGCTACTTCTATCCTTAGAACTTAGCAAATATATCGTGTTCACATAAAGAGCTTAATAAAACATAAATTGCGAGCATGAAGGGTTTTTTCGTACTGCAAATATTTTATGCCCATTAATTTTCACCAATAGATATAATTTTTTTCAAAATTTCTGCACGTGTTAAGGGGCAACTATAAACTCAAAGTCATAATATCACAGTTATTACAAAATAATTTTGCTTTGAGAAAATATTTATGTAATTTTAATTGGTATATTGTGATAAAATAATAAATTGAGATACAAAACAAAAGCACTTAGAAAGTCAATCGTGATACTGCTACGCTTTATGTCTAAAAAAAAAATTCTCTACGGATACGCTACAATCGGCAAAAAGTCAGGTGGCGATGTTAAAAGGAGCATAAACTAAGCAGACCTTGATTAATGATTCATAAACGTCGCCTGACGGTATGAGACTGGAGACCATAAATGGACAAGTGACACCGCAGGAGGAGGTAACCTTTCACTCTTAACCACTAGCAGAAAACGCCCTCTGTAAGGAATTTACTCGCATCACTTCACATTTCTGTAATAACATTCAAACTGGCACCTTCTCTGCAACTATTGCTAACCTCCTGCGCTTGGGTAAAACTCAAAAAGAGGGATATTTTCGATAATTGCAATCGGAATCCACAAATAGATTTTAAGAAGTACTGAAACTGTGGTTATAAGCATTAGTCATTGTAAGATTTGATTTGATTTAATTAATTTATTTATTTACGGACCTGTTTTAACCTCTCAGGTCATTCAGGACGTGAAACGGCCGACAAATTTTGCTCAGAGGCCTCTTCTTTCAGGCTTGAGGTTCTTTTCATGCCGCAAATGTACGACACGGGACCCACGGCTTTACTTCCATACTTAGGAATTTTACGCCCGAAAAAATGCATCGATCCTGGCCGGGTTTGAACCCGCGATCATGGGTTTAGAAGGCAAGTATGGTTACCACTAAACCACCAGGACCGATGTCATTGTAAGAGCTAAAATGTTCGTGCATGTGCAAATATAAGGACCTTAATTGATTTGAACACAGTGTTTACACTTTGGGAACGAATATAATTAAAATCATATTTAAGTGTTCGTTTTGTTTTTCCCCGCATGCGGACCAGGTTTAAAGCTGCCAGGTCACAGCTGCACACACCGGTAGCATTGCCCGCTGATTAGATTGCTTAGTGTGTGTTCAACTTCGAAATAGTGCGGAATTACTGTGTTATTGCGTTTCATTTCTCTGTTTACCACAATGCAAAGATTTTATACAAAACAATGCATTTTCATTTGCTGTAACTTTTTAAGAAATGAATCAAGTGCTTAGTGTGGTGCAGAATTTCAAGAAAGTTTTCTAGGGTTCATTTATCTGACGGGTTGATCGTAAAACAGTGCTTAGACTCAAAACAACAGTTGAACACCGTTGAACAAGAAAATAAAACACAGATATCGTGTCGTGTGTTAATAAAAAGAAACTGTATTTTAATGTTGTTCGATTAGAACAATCGATGCAAAAAATATTTTGCAAAATTAGCACAAAAAGCAAGAGGCAAGCGTATATCAGTCTGTTCTAATATATAATTGTTAAAATTATATCTCTACGAAGTTACTGAAGCATATGGCTTAAAGCCCTTCGAATCGGGAAGGAGAAATTTCACCTTCTGTGAAAAAGTTAAGCATCTTTTCATTACGTTGCTGATTGCGCGATGGGCTGGGTGTGGGCAGCTGTGCTGTGTACTCTTGACTGTCGGCCCGGTCTGAGAGCGGGGAAAAGTAAAACAAAAACGCAATATATCAAGAGCAGTGAAAATAAATGTGTTGATATTCATCACGCACTTACAGAGTGAAATGATAGCATAAATAGAAAATGCAGTGTGTAAAAATATGGTGAATATTTGCATTATTGTGTCTTACTGTCGTAAGCGTGTGTTCAGAAAGATTGAATAAAATATTTGAAAGCTGTAAAGCAAACAAATAGACCATCAAGATTCCCGAGAAATGAAAAACGCATTACTTACTGGAGAGTAAAAAGAAATTTGATTGTATAAATTACAAAGGTACTCAACAGCTAACACAGAGTGTTTCAAAAGTAAGAAATAACTTTAGTTGTTACATCTTTGTTTTTTTCTACACAAACTTAAAAAGTATGGCAATGTCTTATCACATCAAAACGGGTTATTTTGTTTGTTGTCGTTGAATTAAAGATTTCCAACTTAAGAAAGAGCGTGTTTTATTAATTTCTATTGATGGAAATAAACAATAATGTTGAATTCAATGTAATAACAAATGAAAATGAATTTTGTCAGCAGCCTTGTGACGGTTTTGTTCCCAAAATGAAGAGTTGGCCCATGTAATACGAATTTTTCCCAGAGATCGCCTGACATTCACCCAGCAGATTATTGGGTTGTGGAAGCTGAAAGAAAGATTGTTCTAGAGCAACCCTATGACAATTGATGAGCTGAAGAATTCCTTTGAACGCACTATGGCAGATATTCAATAACGCAAATCCAGAGCTGCCATATAAAACATTGAAGAGAGGCTGTTGTTTGCACAAGAACAGTGATGAACACACAGTACACCTAGAATGAATGCATGGTTCCATTTTTTGTGTATTAAGTCAGTGTCTGCTCTTTTAAGAATGTGTTTAAAATTAAGAAAATGTGAGCATTTGAAGTTACCTCGTACTTTTGAAGAAAAAAAAAAAATAAATAAAATGCTATGATCTATCAATGACAGTGCAGAGACTACAAAGCTAATAAATTTCCCATTAGTAACTGAACTGAATACATGTCGTCCGTTCAAATTTTACAAATAAAAATTAAGAGTGAATTTTATGTTTAAAACTAAACAAATTACATTCAAATACAAGATTTTTCATTAATTTTTTCCACTGCTATGAACATTCTGGCTTTGTTTTGTTTTTACCTTAAAACACCAAGAAAGAGCAAGTGGTAAGAAAGCGTGGTTCAGATGTTTCTGCTAACAAATCAAGGCTGTACCAGTGAATGGAGGAATGGCTCAAGAATTTCTGTTTCATCTTTAACCAACAGATGGTGTGACGACTGCTCACAGCTTCATCCCCAGATATTAGTGATTGGAAGACGTAAAAGTTTAGAAATCAGCGATAGAAATTTCTAACATGCAACTAGCAAAAGGAGGTGGTGAGCAGGGTGTTTGAGTAGTCTATCTCACACAATGCAAATGAAATGTTTTCAGACACTTTACCTTCGCTAACGCTGATTATGGAATGTGGAGGAAAAGTGGGCTGGTTGTCGTTCACGTCCACGATGTTGATACGGATGGTGGAGGTTCCGGTGAGTTGAGGAGAACCTTCGTCTGTGGCGATCACAGTAAGTCGATATGTGTCTCGTATCTCACGGTCCAGCACGATGTTGGTCTTTACCAGCCCCGAGAATGGTGGCTCGATCACGAAGGCATTGTCATGGTTTCCATCCACTATGTGGTACAGTACTCGAGAATTAGCCCCTTGATCTGCATCCGTGGCCGATACCTGGTGGGACGAACCAGTTTGATGAAATAATCACATTGCATGAATTATAAATAGTTAAAAAAACAAAGCAGTAATAAAAATATAAATTTTCAATACATTAGGACGGTATAGTCTAGAGAAATTGGGCATGAAATAACAATTTGCTTTTGTAACTGACGAAAACTCCAAGAAATGAAAAATCTTCTGGGTCATTTCAGGACTTCAAATCGGAATTTCTATTGCATCCTTTACCTGCATGACGAAAGTTCCTTTGTTGTTGCCTTCCCACACTGCGGCGGAATATTGCTGCTGGGTGAAACGAGGCGAGTTATCATTTCGATCCTGCAGATGAACCCAAACCTCGCAATATCCATACAACGGGCCATCTGCTTGAGCCACCACGACCAAACGCACCACTGGTCGGTTCTCGAAGTCCAAAACTCGAGGATCCCTTACACGGATCAGCCCACTTTGAGAATTCATCTCAAATGTGGCATCCTCGTTTCCGCTACCAAAGCTGTATGTAATACGCTGTCGCCGGCCATCCGTGCGCACCGCAGAAACCTGGGAAAAAGCAAAATCTTTATAAAAACCTTTAAAATAAACATACTTATTTTGTATCTGGTTTAAGGTATCCAGGAAGTGCTAGTCTAGCAAATAATACAGCCGTATACATTTTACACTGTATCTCAGAAAGTTTTAAAACTATCAACATGAAACATCTTCAGGGATATTAAGAAAACTAAACTTAACATGTTCTGTATATTTTAATTTCTAATGCATAGTTCTTTAAAACTTTTTAAACCAAAATAAAATTTGTTAAAAACTGAAAACACTGTGACATAATCATGCATTTTTCTTATAAACTATTGGTAAATTGGAACAACTTTTTTTTTTTTTACTTAAACTGTAAAAAAAGCATGCTATCCTGTGAACTATCTATGATAGTTGCTTGAAAAGAAATTAATTTTTAATTTTGTAAAAAAAAATAACTATTTTAATATCTTATTTGTATTGACTTTTATCAACTGATATGATATTTAAATATTTCTAGTTACCACACTGCAAATTTTCAACAAATGGTCTAGCCAATCCAGAGAAAAATGCACATTTAATGTCAATCAGGAAATACGATGTATTTTTTTTTAAAAAAAAACAACTTTTTATGTGCATTAGAGAAGTAAAATTTACAGAGCATCTTTAGTTAAGTATTTTTAATATCTGATAAAAGTTGCATGCTGATAGCTACACAATTGCAATCAGTTAATTTAAAGTGCTAAGACAGAGGGTGCTGCAGGTCCGAAATGTAGTACATAACGGGAAGTACAGAACCAAACATTTCGAGTTTCTTCCGCCAAATAGCAGCAGTGAGCTTAATTGGGAAACGGAATAGTAAAGAGCTCATAATATTTTCAACACAGCAACCTAATGGTCGGTCATAACTTGAACCGTCCCGTGACGAATGGCAGTCACCGTGTTCGCAAAGAAAGAGTTGAACGTTCCTTATTTCCTTCTCTGTAAATTATTAAAGGAATTTAATGTTACGGAAAGTCGTTACAAAATGCTGAGAGAACGTTTTAGGTTCCAACAAAGGTGGGAGAGGAAATAACTGCTGGATGTGCAAATACATTAAACACAAAATCGGAGCTGGCTGTTGTTCCATTCTCACAGTTTTTCTTATTACACCCAGGCCTATCATGCATCTGTGCTCACTCACATACGCAGGTGTAAATGAAAGATGGCATAGCAGACTCGCATTTCGACATTTATTCTCAATTATCTGCTTAGGACTTAAGTGAAATAATTTCTTTAGAATTATTTTTACCCGACGTCATTAGTCTTTCAATATGGTTAAGGGAACATGGCTAGGGAGGGGAGCAAGGATGGAAAGGTAAGAGAATGGAAGAAAAAAAGAGGAAACTATGGCGAAGCCTGCCAGCAACCAATGTCGGAACAATTCCTTTGAGGAAGAATGGCGGATCCAAATTTTAATATAGATGACAAAAGAAGTAAATGTCTAAGGCACGGTAAAATGTATGGCCGTTCAACCCTTTAACGTTCCATAAAAATATTCAGTTGTTGCACTTCTTGTTCTATTAGCGTCAGCAAATAACATTTTAACATCCACTGCCGAGGCTCTAAGGGCCCAAGGGCATCAAGATCTTGAGCCTTTGCGAAGCTTGATTATCTTTATTGTTTCTTTCTTTTTTTTTTTTCCTCTCAAAATATTTCTGCTATTCCCTTTCCTCTCTCTTTCCACTGTGAATCTTTTTCGCTTTCGGCGGCGAATTTCATGTTCATGGTATCTCTCATATTATTTCGACATTTGAACATCTGCCGCACAATTTAGAACACAAAAGATATTGTGGTTTTTCTCTGTGCACGAATTCACCTTAATTTTTTGATAGATGAAAACACCTTTCAAATTGTATTAATCAATTGACTGTGTCACTCAAATTGAATGAAATGCACAGGCAAGTCTCTCTTCATGGTCTGTTATGAAAGTTCTACGAAGTGGAAGACCATAACTCACCAACTCTGCCTATAAAGGTAGGTCCACACGTTTCGTGCCTAACCACTTTCTAGGCATGATAAAGACAAAAACTATATTACATAATTCAATATAGTTACCCTTTACTGCAATACACTTCTCACATCTTTGAATTAACATTTCAATCACCTCTCCAAAAAATAGTCAGAAGTCTTGTCCACAAAACGGGCACAAACAACATCCATCACTTCTTCGTCGTACTTAAATTTCCTACCTCGAAAGTCCTTCTTGAGTTTTGAGAAGAGAAAATAATTCACTGGGAGCTATATATGGGTTGTAGGGTATAAGGTCGATCTCCCTGAAGCCACATTTCTTCACAGCTTCCTTTGAAACAAGAGCTTTGTGCACAGGCACGTTTTCGTGAGCGCACATCACCACTCAGCTTTCCTCGCCTTTTCTCTGTGATGGAAGCACGTAGTCTGTGCAGTAGACCAGTATAGTACTCCCCATTAACAGTGCTGTTTCTCTCCTTGAAGTCAATGAAGAGTATTCCTTCACAGTCCCGAAAGATTGTGACCATGATCAGAAGATCGTTGACTAAGTGACCAAAGCCAGGTTTACGCCACTCCATTTGCTCTTTTGGGCAAGAGATCATAGTAAATGACCACAGTTTCATCTCCTGTAACAATGGTTTGAAGGACTTCTTTCTCGTTGCCAGGGCAGAGTTCCAAAAATGCCTGACAACAGATGACTCGTTGCTGCTTTTGGACTGAGGAAAGAAGTCTAGGCACTAACCTTATTCATGTTTAAATGTTCATGAATAATTTGAAGGACTGTTGTTTTAGATAGGCCCAACCTTGCAGCTATTTCTGTAACTTTAAGCCGCCATAATTTTTCCTTCCACAGAGCGATGTTTTCAGGAGTGAGCACCTCCAAGAGCTGACCTGCATGCTCTTCGTCTTCAATGCTTTCTCGACCCATTCGAAAAAGTTTGGCCAATTTTTTTACGGTAGGAATATGAGGGGGAGGCTTCCCCATATACACCGTCCAATATGTTTCGGAAATACTTTTACAAACTTTGGTGGCGGGTTTCTCACACCAAAAGAGAAAGTTCATATGTCCGGAAATCTACTAGTTTTTGAATAATTAATGAAAGTTTACCAAAACTAGAAAATAGAAATAATGATATTAAAAGGGACGAAGGATATTTTCTAATTTTAAATATCCAAATTTTAAAAATAAAAAATCACCAGGACTAGATAATGTAAATATACAACCTGTAACATGGGCATCAAAGGAAGTAAAAGATAGACTTTAACTAATTTTAATATGTTTTGGAAATTACACCGAGTACCAGAGCATTGACTAAGAGAAGTGATCTGCCCAATGTTTAAAAAGGAGATATAAGTCATTTAAATAATCATAGAAGCATACGTATTTTTCAAACAGTATATAAAATATATACAAAAATAATCTCTGAAAGATTAATGTTATTAGTGAAGGACTGATACAGGAAGAACAACGGGGTTTTAGAAAAGAGCGATCTTCTGCAGATTGTATATTTACGGTGGAACAATAATACGGAAGATAGTTTAACTTGCCGACTTTCATATTACTTTTAGATTATGAAAAAACTTTTGATAGGCTTCTCCGAAATAAAATATGAACTGTAATGGAAGTGAAAGGATATCCGAGTCACCTCATCAAGGTAAGACTTTTTTTTTAACGGTGGTTAAAGGCCATTTTTACTACAGAGGCACCATAGGCGATGGACACATGACATATGAGATGAAATGGTATATTGGGAAAGGATTTTTTTAAGGAAGGAAACGCTCCAGACCTATGTTTAGGGTACCTCCCCGGCATTTACCATTTATGAGGACTGAGGAAAACCTGGAAAAATCCTTAGTCAGGGAGAACGGTCCTGGCGGGATTCAAACCCCAGACCTCCCGTTCACGATTCCGCGCCTTAACGACCTCGGTCACCCGTGGCGGTGAGATAACACAGAGTCTATATAAAAGTACAAGAATTAAGATTGACAATGAGGTTACAATTGGAAACAAAACAGAACAAATAAACCAAGTTTACAAACAGGTATGTCCTCTATCGCCAGCATTGTTTATGTAGATACGAAGCACTTAAAGAGTGGAAAATCTGTTCTACTGGTGGTATTCAAATTAATAGATATAAGATGAAAACAATTTTAGGTTATTTTTTGAAGAAACGAAGATGGTGTTCAGAGAAGTGTTAATAATCCAAAAGGTATCATAGAGACATATAATTTAAAGATTTCAACAACCAAGACAAAAGCAATGGGCTTTAAAGGGAGCAATCGTCATAATAGAACAAGTCTATAGTTTTAATTATTTAGGCTTTAATGTATCATACAGTGAAAATGAAGATGAAATAAACTCAGAAAATTAAGGAGAACATTAAAGAGCTTAAAAAAAAAAAAAAAAAATACACACACACAAATGAAATTCTACAAAGTAATGACAGTGCCAATTGCATCACATGGAAGTGAAAACTGGACTATGAATAGGACAGACAGGAAAAGAATGAAACCGCAGAGCTGAGATTTTTAAGAGCATTAGCTGGATTTACACTCTTAGACAAACAAAGAAATGAAGAAATTAAAAAAAATAATTAAATATATACGATTTAAATGAAAAAAATGAATATAAAAAGAATAACTATCAGCATAAATTAAGAATGAAAAAGAACAGATAGTTCCTTTTCCTTAGTGTAGTAAAACCAAAAGTTTTACTACACTATAAACATAAAGGATATTGCCAAATAGCAAGACAAAGAACAAGATGTAGTAAAACGTTTAATTGAGGTCGGAACAGATCGACAGGCCTAAACCTTGCGGAAGAATAAGAAAAAGAAAAAGCTGAGAAGAGACGAAATAAATAAAATATACAGAAACAGCTGCCCACATTGGACGAAATCACTATGATCGAAAATTAATGTTTGTTCATCCAGTTATACAAGGACAGACGGCCAGCGGGTGACTAAAGCCATCGTTCAAAGTCACTGAACTATGCGAGAGGGGTTTACCAAACTGCTACGTCGTTTGAAAATTGAATCAAAACGCATATAATTCTAGACTAAATTTTGCTAACAATTCTAAATGACAATTACCAGGTTTAATTATTTTATTTCATAACGAGTGTTTATTTAAAATTCGATTCATATACCGTTTCTGCTGGTACTGACAGGAGAATAATTTGAAGAGAAATTTCCAGTTGATCGAGTTCCAAATCATTAATTAGCAGTATCTACACACAAAAGAATAACTTCTCCAAGAGATCAATTTAATGTCTCAAAGAGAATCAAGAACAGAAATTGGCAAGTTCTTAAGCAGGTTCGCTTTAAATGACAAGGATGATCATATAGCCTCTAAGTTACTCTTGTGTTTCTACCAACTCTAGTGTAGTCCGGCCGGCTCTGAGCAATGTTCATGGCCTCGTCGGTCATCAAATACTTGGATATACCGCTATAATTGTGTACTGAAAAACTACAGGGGGAAAATGTAAAATAAGAATTGGGACTCTGTGTTGTTTTTAATATCACAAGTAATATCACGAGAGGGTCTGAGATTGCCGATAAATTCACGGACGTAGTGAGTGATATTTATTAGGACCATTTCACGAATAAAATAATTTGGCTTAAAAATTTGTAATAATTTTATATTTGTACTTAACCTTTTCAAGCAATCTTGCGACAGAAGAATGCAGATTGTCAATAATGCCATTACAAGAGCAAAATACGGGTTTAGGACTATTTCATGTACAGAATAAGATTAAAATTAATATGTATTTCAAATTCCCGTATAGAATATTAACGCTTGTTATGCTTATGAATATTTGTTCTATTCAGAAACCGTGAGACTGAAACGGACAAAAGTCGACCATTACAATCGCTATCGATCGATTTTCTACTACCAATGGAGGGAAAAAAAAAAGATAACATACAGTGTTTCTATTTTTCTTTGTATTCTGAGGTTTGGAATTCCTAATGATAAGATAAATTTGCACATTTGCCTCATCACCAAAGCGCTTTGAAGAACCCTTCATTTGCGTTATGATTGTCAATTGTCTATCTTTTGTTGCTATCTATAGCTCCCCACCGCCTCTAGTAAAAGGGGACAGTGATGCGTGTTCAGGAATTATGTAGTGGAGGTATAGAGTTGACTACACTGACTACAAGACAACTACACGTCGCGTGATAAAACTGATTTGATACTTTTTTCGATAATTTTATTCCATAATCACGCTGTGATTGATCAAAATTTTGTTTCGTTGGTCGATTTTAAGCTAATGACCCATTTAACAATATCAGACGTCAAAGCCTATCACTGATTTTGGTATCTTGAGAACATATTCTAAATGTTAACCTTTAGAAGCCGTTTTCTCCTAATTTCACTCTCCAATAACACAGTGAAGAGCTGATAGAGGAATTAAATAGCAAAGCATGTGCTTTATGAACGTCATTTGTCTACGGATAAAACACCAAAAGCCAGCCAGCATGCTCCTTTTCATGCAATCTTAAAGGGCTAGTTCGCATTTTGCCTGCCCGTTGCAAAGCGTGAGTTCCTCTTATGCCATCTTTAGTAGTTTGCAGACATGCATGACCGATCACCGGTGTTTCTTACCGGGACCTATCCAAGTCCCTCCCGTCTTTCTACCGAGAGAATGATGATATAAAGAGGTGATGATTGCACTTTATTTGCATAATACTGTACCGGGAAGACGAAACTATAAATCAAACAAGGCGGAGCGGCATAGTTTAAATCTCTGGGCTATCGCTCGTTATGTTCAATCAACACATTAAAGTTCCCATGTGTCAGATTGGAGCAACTTACATCTATTTAAGATGTTAGATAGCATTAAAACAATCTCCTTAGTCATCTTTCAAGCCAGAAGATTGGATTACTGCTCTCAAAACTGAAAATTAAGTGGCGATTTACTTGACATGTGATGAAGATGCCTCATTTCCCAAAAAAACGCTGGTCGAAATCTGACTTTCTCTTATACACCTCCGCTAGCATCCAAGACTTATGTTAAACCCTCCAGAAGCTACTACAGTTCTGGAGATGTATAAAGAAAAAGGGCAAGGAAGATTAGTTGCTCAGTTCTCTTAAGGGAAGTATAAAATTCCAAACCTTATAATGTTAAATTTACCAACAGTTCCCATTTTCTCATGGATTATTAAAGCTAATGAAATGAACCTTTAACAGCACATAGATGCACATTATTAAACATTTATGATCTATTTTCACTACTATACCATGACTCCGAAGCAAATTATAAATTATTTTAATTGTTTGTTTTTTCTATTTTTTCCCCCCATCATTTTATTTTTTATGTTGTCACATTTTGTCCTAGCTCTACCATAATAGATCCACATCATTACAATAATACCATGAACAAGTGATAAACGTTTCAAAGTGATGAAATATACAGATACCAAAAAATAGTGAACTTATATAAAAACTTGCAGCAACAAATATTTTTATAGAAAAAATCAACTTTTTGAGGGAAACACCTGCTATGACCTTCCAACCTGTAGAACAACACAGAATATCATGAAAACGAATGATACCAACTTTTGAAATGTAGCTTTTTCTACCACTCAAGACAAACCACAGCCTTCTAGAGCACATAGTTCCTGAGATAGAGACTTTTACCGAGCAAATACTCGCGAAATCCAAAAGAATGGCTTCTGCAGTGACGCAATTACAAATGTATTAAAACAAAAACATTTCAAAATAAACAGAAAATTCCACATATTAAAATAGTACAAAAATATGATTCCCCCCTTTTCCCTTTAATACTTTGCTTAAGTCAGGAGTTAATCGTATTTTGCAAGAAAAGAAATACAGTTTATTTACTCATGTGACTTAATGTTCATCTATTTTTTTCTGTAAGCGAACACAAGAAAATCTTTATTAGAGCCAATTTTCGTCTGCAACATATATCTACCTACACAAGAGCTGATCAATAGCATTACCTTGACAACGTGGGTGCCGTTCAGAAATGATGTATACAGTTATAAATAGTTACGAAATTTTAAGACCCATTTTTCTGCTTAATTTTGTAAACAAGCATTTAAAATGAAGGAACGTGGAATTCATGTTATATTAAGCTATTATTTTTTTGAAATCCCACAGACACTAAATCAAAGCAGAGCAAACATTACGGCGAACGGTGCATAAATGATTTGAGTTTAGATGTGGCCGAAAGGGTACAAGCGATGAGATCCGTTTCGGATGTCCTGTCGAAGTAATGACTCAAAAATTCACCGAAAAAAAAAAGCAACATGTTACTTAGTGATCAGAGACTGAATGGGCGGGAGATTGCTGCAGCTATGGGTATTTCCGGAGATCGGGAAATTAAAGGGATTCCAAGTGAATTTGGAAGACAGTTTGTGACATTCGATGAAACGTGGATTCACTACTACATGCCAAAAATGAAGGAGCAGTCGAAACAGTCGCTTGCAACCGGAGGTAAAAACAATCCCCTCAGCAGGAAAGATGGTGGTGACTGTTTGAGACTGCCATGGCGAATTTTTAATTCGTTTTTAAGAAAAGGGTGAAACCCTATCGGTGAATATTACGCTATTATACTGGAGCAATTAAACGAATATATCCAGAAGATTTTACTCATTTGAGGAAGAAAAACGTCCTATTCTAACACGATAACGCCTAAGTGCACAAGTCTGCAATTGCGATCACAAAATTACTGGACTTAAGCTATGAAGCCTTTGCTTATTCCCCTACAAACCGGATTTGGTTCCCTCAAACTACTTACTATTCCCAAACACGAAGATATAGCTTGCAGCAAAGAATTCGCATCAAAGAAAGAGCTTTCGTCGAAATAATGCATATTTTGTACAGATAAAAAAATAAGAGGTTATGGGTGGGATAAACAAAGTAGAAAAACTGTTGAAGTAAATGTATAGATTTGAAAGGAGATTATGTTGTAAAATAGTTACCTTCTTAATTTTTGCAATAAGTTATCAAATAAACGCAGTTAACCGAATGAGAACTGAAAATAGTATTTGTCCAGCAACCATGAAATAAACGCTACACTGCTGGGAATGCGAAGTGAGCTTTGAATCGGGCCATAAACTTCATAAGAATGTATATAGCCATTATACGACAGTCTTTAGAACTCTAAATTTACTTGTTTCCTGTATGTTATCTGCGATTCCTTTTGGTGCAAATTTTAATTTCATTGTGGATTTTCGTAGTTATGCCTACTAGGCACTTAATCACTTACACAGTTTGGTTTCCCCCTACTTCAGACGATGTTCATAGTTCCATATCTCCAGTACCACTAAAATCCAATGTTTCTAAATAAATACAGGTTTATCATTCCGCTGTGCAATCTGAAATTAGTTTTGCTAATGGGAAGTTACAGTTTAAGCTCATGTTAGAACTCACAGTGTGTATCATTTTGTATTTCATTGTTTATTAGTAATGAGTAACATTGTACTCAACATCAAAGTAGATGCTCTCCGCTGTGAGACATGCCTGAAATCTTTTGAAATGATTTTGAGACACTCCCTCCCTAATATTATAAACTGCCTCCTGAATATTTTTATTCAGTGTCTCTCTGGGTTTTATTTCAGGTACAGTTTGTGGATAAACATGCTTATTGGCTTTATGCGCACTGTCAACGGATACACCAACTTACTGGGGTAATCGAGAAGTTTTTAATGAACATTTCATCTCGTTTCTTCCATGTTAATTTGCTCTCCACTTGTTAAAAAAGTCTTGGGTTCAAAATGTGTTCAGCAGTCTGAAAACTGCATTTCCTGATAGAGATGTTAGACCAGGAAATTTAACATTAAATTCTTTCCTACAGTGCTTGTGTGATTCTTCTTTGCAGTAAAATAATAAATAAATATTCTTTGTTTTAGTACACATCTCTCTCTCGGCATTTCACAATGCACAAGTAGAACGTTTAATAAGTACTTTCCAGAGAAGTGTAACTAAAATATTTTGCAAGATAAACAAGACTGAGAAAACTCAATTGCCTGCGTCAGCAGAACTTTCTCTGAAATTGCTCGTAATTGAAATTCAACCGGTTTCATTAATGTTACAAACTCCGACAGCGCGGATAACAAGGGTACGGTATTTATCTAACCGGTCGAAAAAAGAACGTAATTTACAATAATGTAGTAAGAAAGAAAGCAAAAACATTTAATTGTTTGTTTTAGAAGGTTTAAGCCCGGTCTACACACAGAAAAAAAATTAATAACTTTTATTTTCTATTCCTATTAGGCCGGAAATTCTATGCAGATTTTACATTTGTATTTCATTCGTGCAAAAACGTTTATTGTATATAAGGTATATACGTAGATAGCGGAAACGGGCGTGCTTTCTTGAAGCTGTCAGCACAAATTCGATATTTTGTCGGTTAAAATGAGTTGTAACAGACAACAATTAAAAATAAAGTTTAAACACATTTCGATTATCTTGAGATAACAGCGGTCATTCTCTCCTTCAAAGAACCTACTGTAGTAGATCGAATCAGCACATGTTATCTCCATAAAACAGGCTTACACTGCAAAAACTGCTTTCGCACCATTTTTTAATATCAATGCACTTTATTTGAGTTTTCGTCTGCTATGGGTTTTATTGTCTTACATTGTAGAACAGCGAAAGACAAAGTTAAGATAAAAGAACAAATGTACGTCCTGGCAGACAATGCGACGAACAACCAAAATAGATTCAGTGATTAGTAATTTCTTTGAGTAGCTAATCAGAGGATAGAGTAAGTGGAAAGTTTATGGGGACAACGACTCCCGACGCATTTAAGCTTCGCCTTTAAGATCTTGTTTTAAACTTTTATCCTGTAGTTCACTCCTTTCTGGTTAGGGTCACTCCTAAATATGCTAAGATTTTGCTAATAATTCATGTTGATTATAATATTTACATGTTTAAACTAAAATATGTTCAAAATCTATCAGATATGTAGGCAAGAATTTTGGTTCGCTTTAGTAAACAGTCATATTGAACATATATTTCTGAAGAAAAACTTAGGAATGTTGAAATTCCTTTCTCAACGCAGTGTTATCAAGTTCCTAGACGATGATTGTCTAACATGATATTCCACAAACTCTTTAAAAGATTGTGTGCGCACTTTATCGACACTTACCTGTACAACATCCTTCCCCACGGGAGCGTTTTCGGGCAGATGCACTACATACGAAGTATTCTGAAACCGCAAAGTAGCAGCACCTTCCGGACTCTCCCCGACTTTGATCTCGATGAGCCCCGTGGCACTTTGTGGAGGATTACCCTTATCTCGCGCCAAAACCTCCAGATGGAACAGCTGCCCCGATTCCATGGCAAGGCTGGAGGCAGCGGTGACGATGCCAGTATTGGGATTGATGCGGAACTTGTTGTTGATCGGTTCGTTTACGAGGCTGAAGACGATTTCGGCGTTGGTGCTCTCGTCCTGATCCTCCGCCATCACCCTCAAGAGGTTGTGTCCGGGCTGGGTGTAAGCAGGAACTTCTGCGCTGAACGGATACTTGGTAAACACAGGCTTATTGTCGTTAACGTCGCCGATAATGATCTGGACAGGTACCTTCTGGGACCTCGCATCGTAACGCCCTCCATCCGTGGCAACCACTTGGAAGTTGTACACGCTTTGACGCTCATGGTCAAACATCCTGAAAAAAATAAGAACAAAATATTTAACACAAAGCTCAATAAATAAATAAATGTTGCTGCTTCAGAAAAGTGTGACAATAATACTTTCACATTGTTCGGGAGCATAAAGTTACAAAATCTTCTGTAAATAAATATGCTTCTGCGACTAAAAGTGACGAACTTCCGTTTCTTATGGATAGACTAGGTTGTCGGGTGTATTATTGATACTTCTTAGGTCAAAGTGACAGCGTGATGATGAACGTTATCGGAACAAATTTAAAACAGGGACTTGAAGTTAATTATACTTATAATATAATTGAAGCATTTGTAATCAATGCTCAGAGCACAAAAGTCTAGTTTTATCCTGCTGTACAACATGTATTAAATGCTGCTTCTTTACTAGCTGGCATATTAATACAGCTGTGGTCTCTTCCCTGCTCATTGGTGGAAGCAGGTCGCTGCATCAAGAGTTGACCGTTTTAGCTTAGTGGCATCATCTTTTCTGAGCCGTAAATCTGTTGCTTGCTCATATAAGTAAAGTGAATTGGTCCCAAACTTTGGGGAAACTTGTCTTCATCAGAAAGCAGCCATTATGGTCATCATTCTTCGTCAAAGTGTCTCCTAGCTGAGGTTACCTCCAAATTTGCAAGAGTGGGAGTCAACTCACACTATTTTCATTGAAATATTTTTTTCTTCAAGTTAAAATGTTCTGAATTGGGAAGTTTTAAGTGGATTTCCAAGGGAATTTGCGTTTAGACGCTAGCGTAAATTCTCAAAACAATAAATATAAAATACAGAAAGAAGTGTATGAGCTCGAGGGCTATTTTTTTTCAACCTCCAATGGGGTATAACAAAAAGACAAATGTGAACCACAAAATTGTTTTAATATCACGAGTCAAGTTTATATTTCCTATATCATTCATGCACAATATCCTTACTCATACAGTTTGCACAATAAACACAGCTCTTTTGTAATGACTTTCTGCTGCTTTATTCCCTTCTACCTGTAGAAAACTAATGACGCTTTGCAACTCGCACTTGGTGAGAGAATAAATCATGCCGGCCCTGCTGAAGTAACTGTAGCTCGGCTCCAAAAGAGGTATTTGAATTTGGCCTTGGCGGACGTTATGCGGTAGCACAGTGCGCAGATCCGCCTCCTTATGCTTGTCTGGTCACGTAGCACAGTGATTAGAAGTTTAAAGACAATAGCCTTCGTATACAAAATATACCAAATAAAATGTAAAAACATATGTCAAAAAAGTAAAACTATGGCGTTTCAAAGCAAAACCGCAATACAATCTAAACTATCGAGCACAGGTTAATGTAGTAACATTTTCCGGGACAAAAATTATATATTATATATTTAGGAATCATTAACCAGAAAGAAAAACAAAAATATCTAATTACACGAATAATAAGCCAATAGACCTCCCTGTAATAAATTGGAAAAGAAACAATGCTAAAACGTTATAAAGTAGTATTTGTTCCTATCTTTTGTATGGAAGTAAAATGTGGATAAAGAGTCAAAAATATAAATTAAGATTACTAGCAAATGAAATAAAAATTCTCAGATATATTGCAGATATCACAAAAAATTGATACATACAGGAAAAAATGACACTACCTGATATCCATGCATACTGTGGTACGAAAGACATTGGAAAACCTAACCGCTGGACTGATCAAGTGTAGTTGTTACAAGAAGAAATGTCAAATATCTTAAGGCTGTGCTGTTTTTGCTGCTGCTGATGAGGATACATTAGGCATTGTTTAGCTTTCAATATGAATTGCATTGCCTGTGAGTATGGTTTTTTTTGAGGGGGGGGGGATTTACTAGGTAGGTTCAATATGTAAACATTTTGAATGTATAAAATGTTGATATATTTTGATTATTTTCTTGGTTAATTTTGTGGGATATCTCAATTTATATCTACCTATGCATTTATGTTGTTATTATAAATTAAAAGTATAATAAGTTAATGTTTCTCTTTCTCCCATTAAACGAGCAACTATCCTTTATCTCGTTTTATGTGCTGGATTTTGTCTTATTTTAGTATGCTCTGAAAGATGAACACCTTAACCAGGGAGTGCAAATGAATGCATTTTATTTTTCAAAACACATCCAGAGCAGGTGACACTCTGCGTTAACACTCGTAAATGTTTCTAGATCAGAAATGTGTCATTTAATTCCCTGCTAAATGACAAAAGTGTATTCAATGATCGGTATTAGGAAAAGGTTTTAGGCTCATATAATGATATTACTCGCACAGAGCACGAAAGGTGTTTGTTGTTTTATCATGTCAATATGGTGAGAGAGAGTGAAATATTCACCAAAGTTATAGAGGACTATATATCAAATTAAATATAACCCCTCATAAAAAGAATAATACAGGCCTCAAGATGATAGATGAACTTAAAACAATATTAAAGGAGCTAAAAACACAAAAAGCAGCAGGTAATGACAGAAAACATATCTACCAATAAAACAGGCACCAGAAATATGTTTTTAAAGCTGAATTCAATAATTTGGATTTACAATTATATTTCAGAAGACTATTAAACAACTATAATGATTACATTTTGTTTAAGAAAAACGTAAAAGAATAAGCAAACAACTGTGGTTGTAAAATCCAATGGACTACTTTAAAAACTCGCTACATTTGCAAACTATTGCAATTTAAAAATCTCTGAATAAAAGGCATTCAAAGGTAAAAAATTATCTACAGCCAGATTATGATTGAAAGAAAATTTTAAAACAAATAACCTATTTTAGTTACTTAAAATGCAATGTGCCACATATTTATTCAAAAGATGCAATTATAAATGTCAGAAATTTACAGGAATCTTAAAAAGGATTCTTTTAAATACGGTCAAGACCTGAAGTGCACTTAGGATTTTAGAAGGCAATAGCGCTACCTGTGTTTGTATATAAACGAAACAATAAATAACACAATTAAAACTGCAGAAAATGCGATTGATATTGTAGTGGCCATGTTTCTGTAGCCTCAACTTACAAGCGCGTGATGAGCATGATGGTTCAGTGAGTAACTTGTTTATTCCGTAGATCTTTATAGTGGCATAGGTGCAGTGACCCAATATCCTGGATTGTGTGTTGCAGGTATTGTAAAATAATTGGTATTAATAATTAAGTACCTCACTAAAAGTTAAGAGCTGCGAAAAAATATGTATATAAGCCATGCTTTGAGGATATATTGGCTATAATAATAATAATAATAATAATAATAATAATATTATTATTATTATTATTATTATTATTTTCATCAGCAGCAAGACAAATATCATGATCAGTTTAAATTTTTAGTTAGTATTCCAAGGTCCATGTAAATTTTTCTTTTATGCATATTGCTTTTCATGCAGGTGTAAATGAAGTTGTAATTTTTTGCATAAATATAAGCACATGCACACATATACTACAAATAGTCTTATACAGAAATATAATTACTTATTATACAGGGAGTTTCACCAATTTAATAAATTAACAGTCCTTTTTTTTTTTTTGATTGGTTTATTTATGGACGCTCTTTAACATCTCAGGTCATCAGCGTCCCATTCAACTCAGGGCGTGAAACGGCCGATAAATTTTGCTCAGAGGCCTCTCTTTCAGGCTTGAGGTTCTTTTTCGTACCCTAAATGTACGACACGGGACCCACGGCTTTACTTCTCTTCCGAAGGAATCCATACTTAGGATTTTTAGGCCGGAAAAATCCATCGGTCCTGGCCGGGTTCGAACCCGCGTGCTTGGGTGTAGGAGGCAAGTATGGTAACCACTACACCACCAGGACCGACATTAATAGTCCTGATTCGTCACAAATTATAGAGAGATTTTATTTCAAAAGTGTAAGTACTTTAAAGTAAATTTAGTATTAAAAACACGTTACCCAGGGAAAGTTTAAAACCAATTCTGATTACATTTAAGGCGTCTTTTTCAACCTACCATCACCACTTTGACATTTCAAATTACTATCCTGCATTATGATGCTTAAATGTATACAAATAAATCATTAAATTATCACATTTTGTTTTCTATCGGTTATTACTTGAATTTGAACGAAATAACATCAGAAAAATATGAGCATTTAATGTATAATTGTGTTTTACAAATAAGTAGTTTCAAAAGGCACAGTTTCTACAAGAAGGAACAAATGTAAATGAAATAAGTTAAATTACTGTAATATTAACAATTGTAATACTACCTTGAATAAATTGTTTACATCCTACAACTGGCTTATTTTTAATCTGTACCTCTTTAGTAACACTTAAGTATCAAAAGGTGCTATTTGAAATGTCTTAGTGAAAAAGTTGGGAATGGGGGGATGGAACATAAAATATAATCAATATTGAAAATAAACTTCCCGCCAGAATTAAATAGATAATTAATCGGACTGGGAGATTAAACTCGACCAACGCAACAAAACAAAAGTTTGAATTATGACCAATCACAACCGGATTACGGAGTGAAATTTTCGAGAAAAAAAATTATCACATCCGTTTTATCACGCGACGTGCATTTGTCTTGTGGTCATTGTAGTCAACTTTATACCTCCACTATGTAATTCCTGAACACGCATCATGACCGCTTTTGCTAGAGGCGGTGAGGAGCTATTGATAGCAACAAAAGCATGGACAATTGACATTCATAACGCAAAGTGGTTCTTTAAAGCGTTTTGGTGATGCGTCAAATGTTTTTTTTTTTTCCTCCCTCCATTGGTAGTAGAAACTCGAACGATAGCGATTGTAATAGTCGACTTTTGTCCGTTTCAGTCTCACAGTTTCTGAATAGATATTCATAAGCAAAACAAGTGTTAATATTCTGTGCGCGAATTTTTAATATATTACTTTTATTCTGATTCTATGCATGAAATAGTCATAAACCCGTATTTTGCACTTCTCTATTGGCATTACTGACAATCGGCATTTTCTTGAAAATATTAAATACAAATATACAATAATTACAATTTTGTAAGTCACGTTTAGAGGAACTATGTTTAAATTATTATTTTATTTGTGAAACAGTTCTAATAAATATCACTTGAGGGTATGAGCTTTCCAGATACATTCACTCACTATGTTCTGAATTTATTGGTAAGCTCAGACCCTCTCGTGACATTACTTGTGATAAAAAGATATGCCAAGCACCAGTAGATATCATTCTCGTTAGTGTCTGCGCTTCATAGAACTGGAATAGATTTTGTAGATACGAAATCAAGCACTTATTCCTAAAAAGCGTAATATAGAGATTGTAGTAAAAATGCACGTTTACCTACAGAGAGTCCTTAAAGTAATTTGCTCATAAACCATACCTTTAAAATTCTACATTTATTTTAAAAAAAAAAAGTTATGCGAAAGTTGGATTTCTCACTACCAGACCAATTAAGCAATTACTGGGCATTAAGCATTCGTAAAAATGCAAGGAAACTTGTGTGATTGAACAATATTCATACGAAAGCAGGCTCCATCCGTGCCTCAAGAGCTGCCTGAATCAATTACGAAGGGCAAATGAGATTTCATCCAGATGGAAATCATTCACATTGAGCCTGTATTTGAGATGAGACTTAGCAAGGCATGCGGGTACATCTGAATATTGGGGACGCCCCATGTGGGAAATAAATCTATCTGATCTGGCCATTATCGTCACCAAATTTCGCTGGGACCAGATGTTTTTTCTAGCTCTGATGTTAGATGAAAGAGTATATTAAATTTGATTTTTACTCTTACAAAATGGAGTGATATGGTAGATAAAATATTTTAACAATCCCCTTCCCCCCCCCCCTTTGCCTTCTGCTATACACAGATTTCTTTTTTAATGGAGGTTTTTAATTTTTTTCCCTTGACAACTTTTGGAAGGCCCTATACATAATTTAAACACTGAAACATGATTTTTTACTTAAAACATAATTTTAGGATGTGAAAATTGTTTACATAATTTTGCTAAAGTAGCTTCATTGTTATGTCTTAAAATTGCGATCAAATACAATTTTAAAAACACACTCAAAACTCCAACCCGGGACCAAATGCATTTCTGCATAGAAACCTTTTCGGCTGCCTTCATACATTGGACACATTGCTTTGAAATGAATGGGCCACACACACACACGCGCGTGCGCGCGCGCGCGAGCCCTATAAATGTAATTTACTTATTAACCGTTATTTCATGAAAATAGACCAAAACTTTTGGTCTACTCTGTATATGAAATAAACAGTACTATAAATATGTGTCGTGGCTTCAAAGTAGACTAAAGGTTTCGGTACGCCCATTTTATTCAATAATAACGCAAGTAGCCTTACTGTGTTTTTAGGAGCCCGTATTCAGCACGGTAGCTGGCAAACTGTATAATAAATGGAAAAGCAGACATTTCGCTTTCCATTTATTATGCACAAGTTCTGGTTTCGATTCCCGACCTGAAACTTGCACCAAAATTCCTGCTGTGTGTAGGCTACCTCGTAATATTTTCGTATCTTCACCAAGGTCCAAAGGACACGAGTGTTTATATTCATGCATGTGTAAACTACGATGAATATCATGCACCTATAACCCCACAAAAGCTCGTTTTCTCTTCCACTTAATGCTGAACTAGAATATAAAGACTAAAGACGCTTTAGTAGAGGTGGCATTAAATAATGTGATATTTTGAAATTCTTTCTATTGTCTTTTTTCTAGCTTTTAATTGTATTTTTTTTCAAATGTAAAGTGTAATTTATGATTTTAATTGAGCAATGGAACATTACAATAACGTGATATTCTAATGTTTTAGATAGGTTTGCTACCGAACGAACAAAACAGAACGAAAAAGAAGATTAAATGGAAATAGGAGAAGAGGTAAAAGAATTGAGTCCCGATCCGAATATAATGAGTTGTTTTAGCATTTTCCTAGCGGAGAAATAATATCTTAATTGCCAAAGCGTTCCTTTGGTCCCGTGCAGTTCGTACATCTCCCAGCTTGTTATACTGCCACCTGTTTTTGTTTTTCCTTCTCATTCTTTGGGCCCGCTGGCTTTATAAACTTCTGGTCGAGCAAAGTTTTTGAACACGAGGTATACGCGGCAGCAACACTGGCTCGGATTCTTTCGTATTTTTTTGGTCCGGCTGAGAAGAAAATTTCAAGCGCTTCGTTCGGCAACTAGTAAAACTTACGTCACAGGAATGCCGAGACCCCGCTCTCCTAACAAATTAATTGCTTCCAGCTGGAAACCGAAAAGAATTAAGGATATCGTCAATTAATTGTGGCCATGTGACAAGACATGTGTATCAAATGCATGTGTTGCAATGTGTTCTGGGAGGAAACAGAAATGTTTCAAAACACTTTGCAGGAACACAACAGCCTGCCGCCCAAGTCCTCCTCCTGCATTCCACAAGTCGCGCCTGACCAGGTTTCTTCAGGTATTTTCAAAAACCCTAAAGCTATGCCAACGCAAGGTGCTGAGTGTCACACACCAATTCTAAAAGCATATCTATGCATTGATGGAGAATTGGCTAACTACAAACGTTACTTTGCAAAAGAAACGATCATTATTAATAATATTCAATAATTTTAAAAACAAACTCCAGCTGTACTTATTTTACAAACATAAATCTTGGAAGTGGCAAAGATAATCGTAAACATTGTGATGTAGCTATTGTTGTAATTGGAGAAAACTATCTCGTAACTTTTGGGAGTAACTAAAGCATATGTGTAACAATATTTTAACTACGAAAAAGAGGTAGATGCAGGGCACTAATCTCATAAGACTCGAAAGGAAAAATATTTTCTTCCACTACATTTTATTTATAAATTAATCATATCTGAGTATCGATCACGTCTTACGCATAAACATTTCTGTTGCATCATTTATTAAGCCTTTTCCATATAATGTTTGTACAGGTTAACTAACATTTTATATTTAAATTATTATTTATGAAGAAACCGCCACGAGTGGCCAAGGTCATTAAGGCGGGACTCGTGAGCGGGAAGATTGGGGTTTGAATTCCACCAGGACCGTCCTCCTCGACTGAGGTTTTTCTCAATCCTCATTAATGGCAAATGCTGGGGAGGTAACCTAAACTTAGGCCTGGAACGCTTTCTTCCTTAAAAAACATCTTTCTCCAATATATCATTTCATCTCACGTATCACCAGTGTTCACCGCCTGTGGTGCCTCAGTAGTAAAAACGGGCGTTAAACATCATTAAAAAAAATTCAAAAAATATTTATGAAGAAATTATTCAGAAATTATAGAGATCATATAGAAAATTTGTTTTTTTTTTTTTTTTTTCTATATTACTCCTTCAGTAATACAGTGTGTTCACAAATAATTTCTATTTTTAATATTGTAGCGTGTCGGGAACTGCATACTTAGACGGTTTTAAAAGCGATTTACGGCTAGCAGAAGTCTTCATTTCTTTAGCAACAGAGTCAAGGACATGGCCACCTCTCTTG
Organism: Metallyticus violacea; assembly: GCA_030762175.1. Classification (NCBI taxonomy): domain Eukaryota; kingdom Metazoa; phylum Arthropoda; class Insecta; order Mantodea; family Metallyticidae; genus Metallyticus; species Metallyticus violacea. The sequence continues at coordinate 90,276,599 of CM060834.1, forward strand.
TCGGTCCTGGTGGTATTGTGGTAGTCATACTTGCCTCGTAGACCCAAGATCCCGGCCTGGGTTCACGATAAGTGAAAAGATAAGTAAAGCCGTGGGTCAAGTGTAGAAGTTTTAGGCACGAAAAAGAACCTGAAGCCTGAAAGAAGAGGCCTCTGAGCAAAATTCTCGCCCTGAATTGAATGAGAACGCTGATGACCTGAGAGGTTAAAGAGCCTCCATAAATAAACCAAATAAAAAAAAAAAAAATAGCAATCTCTAAGCCACATAAATGCTATGTTTAAAATATGCTTAAGCATTAAGGCGTGTGACAATACAGCAAGCTTTTAGGTGAGAAAACAAATGAAGTGACTTTCTGCTTCTCTGGAGAAGTACAGAAAAGGTCACTCAGAACGAAAATCTATCTATGCAGAAATTCTAAAACATGTACGTGAGCGATTTGTACGCAACTTAAAGAACTGCAGCTACTTATAAACTGCAATTGTGAAATGAGATAACCCTGCGAAAGTTTATGGACACTTGTGGTGGATGACGAAGAACCGATGACGTGGTTGCTCGACTTTCACTGTGGAAAAGTAAAGAGGTACGGTATCAGAATATGGGGTACTGAGAATTCAGTATGAAGGTCTAATGAGAATGATCGAAGGTGAATGCATTTTGTGCCATATCTAGACTTATTCTCCTTCTTCTTCAGTAACAAGCATCAGGACATGAATGGTAATTTCCACGACTGCAAGATAACGAAGAGTACAACGAATATTTGCACCAGCAACACGAGAACATCATCTGATTGATGCACTATAAGAGATGTAGAGTGAGCTACGGAAAGGACATCTTCATTACTTAAGCCACCTAATTTAATTACCGTGACTTCTTTTTATGTGGACACTTAAAGAATTCCGTCTTTGCATCCGCAATACCTCAAGATCTGACGCCGGTCAAGTTATAACCGAGAAGGTTATTTGTGTCACCTTGATTAATAGAATGTAAAAAGAAGGTAAAGACTTCACAAATCAGAAATTTGGCAACTTGAAAACACTTTTAAATAGAAACTTTTCGCAAAGGCATGGGCTATTAGTGATAGAGTTTCGCAAAAAGAATGATGACAGTATACGGCACAAAATGGAAAGTAAAAGTAACTATATGCAGGATATATAGAAAAAAAAAAAGTGGATAGTTGTGAATGCGTGAGAAGAGGTTACCAAAAATTCACGAAGAAAAGAAGAAGGGGAACGCAGCAGACGATTTCGGTAAGAAGTAAAATTTATAATTAAAAACGTGTGCAAATTTAAAAGCTCATAGTCGTCAGATTGTGTTTATAATAATATGGATTGTGTAACAATAGTTTTAATTATAATAATATATATTAAACGCAATTTTACTGGGTATAGAAGAATCCAGCATGTGCAACTGCTCAAAAATAAAAATATGCATAAGAAAGCTCTTTTGTACAGAACTGTCTATTTTTCTTAATCTAAAAAATAGTTCTGTATAATCAAAATGTGGCACTAACTATACAGTTTACAAAAGTTCCACCAGCTTTTTCGTGATGCTGAAATTTGAAACATTGGCCACAAATAAAGTTAAGGCAGGAACTAATTTTACTTAGAGTTAGGGAAGCGATACAACTGCAGCGGTGCAGAAAAATGCCAGGCGTTCGTTACTAATGCTGTGAATGAAATGGACATTGAAAAGATGGTTCTCAAAGTTCTAGGAAGGCAACAGAACCTTCAGGATTAAGATACGGACAGGAAGACAACAATGGATAACGAGGATGTCTTAGCAATTGTTGAGATGAACTGCATACACTCGTGAGGACGCAGCACACAAATTCGACGTCAGGAGAAACCATAAGGCCCCATAGTTTAACATTGTTGTCACATCAGCAAAAAGTTTTCCTTTTTGATAGGCTGCTGACATTCAGTGAAAGTAGATGCTCTAAGATACTTCAAGACGCCGCCGTTATCATTGGTTGACAGCCCATGAATTTATCCTCAAACAACCGAAACCTCGAAGCACCAAAATTTTAAATATAATCTTTTTTTTTTTTTTGAGTAGTGTTTAACGCCCGTTTTTACTACTGAGGCACCACAGGCGGTCAAATATAATCTGCATTAGGTGTAGCTGCCATCCAGCAAGCAATTAACGTCAATGTGTGCTCTAACCAGCTGGAAGTTGTTCATGAAAAGCTCAATACTAAGGAGTCTGCAATAATGAAACCTTTATCCTTCTAGGTTGAAAGACTCTAGTGCACCCATCATATTCTGCAGACATTTCACTATCAGACTAAAGTCTAACTTTCTTTGGATATTTAACTCAGAGCATACAATTCCGAACCTTTAAAGACCTGGAAACTACACTATGTGGATTTTTGCTTGTGAAGCTCTATCAAAATAGAACTCTGTCTTTCATTACGTTGGGAGAAGTGAGCAGGCAAAAGTGAGTATATTTAATACTACAGGTATTAATTTGTCAGGATATGATGATTTGCAACCGATAGAACATTTATGCTTGTTTTATAAATAAAAAAAAATGCTTTGAATGTCTTGTGCTGTCAATAAAGACGAACTTTGTCTACATTTTAATACAAATCAAAAAGCTTGTTGTCCCTGCAATTGAAACCTGCAGAACTTATAATAATACTTGTACTGCATCATGGATTATGGGTTGCCAGGATGTGATATGATGTATAAATTATTTACAGAATAGCAAATAAATTTTGTTAAAGTATGTAGAAACGTTTTATATTCACTGAAAAGGGCCTGGATGCATTAAAGCATATTCATAAGGGCCGTAAAAACTCGCCAAATATTTACATGTATTCTCTTCAAAAATAAGTAAAAATAAAAGCTCGGCCTCAAGGTACTAACAATAAGATTAGTTCGCTGACAGGCCGTTGTCTGCACACACGGAGGAGATAGTAAACTATTAGCCACGAACAAGATTTTAAGCCTAAGCAGGTAGGCAATGCGCTTGTCTTCTGTTTAAGTACACAGTAGGCTTGGCAAGGGAAATGGCTACAGATGTTAACAGTCGATAAGGAAAGGCTTATTCTTCTGCGGGTAACAAGCACATAAAGAAAAAGGTAAACGAAACACGCTCTCTCGCTCATGTATATTGCTAAGCGAAAGAAAAAGAAAATAATAACTACAATCGCATTACGAATGCAAACATTCTTGACTGCTGTCTCTTGTCACCGAGAAATGAGAATTCGCAGCACATGGCGCCAATACCAGTAGCAAATGACGAACAGCATGGCGGGCAAGAAGGATTTGAATTATTGTATTTAAGTTACATTTCATATAATTATTGGTATTCACGCGAGAGAGCTGCCGAAATAAGATTAACGATTTTGCTAATGCCTTAGTGTATATCTAAACTTTAACACTTTAAAATTTACAAAAATTTGAACATACGTATTATATTTTAAAATATTTAGGAAAATAAACTGTATTAACTTTTAGAAGCACTCTGGGGGAGAGGGAGAATAAATTGATTACCACAAATTCTCACTACGGATAGAACATACGAACGTAGATCCATAAGTTTCCGGCCTAACCATTTTCTAGGTATGATAAAGACAAAAATTATATTTCACTTTTCAAATAGTTACCCTTTGTTGCAATACACTTCTCACATCTTTGAATTAACATTGCAATCCCACCCCCCCCCCCAACTAGTCAGAAATCTTGTCTGCAAAATGGGCATAAATAGCATCCATCACTTTTTTTGTCACACTAAGGTACTTCTTGAATTATGAGAAGGGGAAATAGATACTGGGAGATAGATCTGGGCTGTAGGCTGGATGGTCGATCTCCTTGATGACACATTTCTTAAGGCTTCCTTTGAAACAAGAGCTGTGTGCACAGGCGTGTTGTCGTGAAGAAGGCGCACTCCACCACTCAGCTTTCCTCGCCTTTTCTCTTTGATGGAAGCACGTAGTCTGTGCAGTAAGCCAGCATAGTACTCCCCATTTACTGTGGTGTTCCTCTCCTTGAAGTCAATGAAGAGTATTCCTTCACAGTCCCAAAAGATTGTGGCCATGATCTTGTTGGTTGACAGAGTGACCTTGGCTTTTAAAGGAGGTGCTTTGCCAGGTTTACGCCTGCAACTCCATTGATTATCTTTTGGACACAGTTTCGTCTGCTGTAACAATGGTTTGCAGAATTCTCTCTCGGTGCTACGGCAGAGCTCCAAAAATGCCTGACACCAGATGACTCGTTGTTGCTTTTGGACTGAGGAAAGAAACCCATCTTACACTAACCTTAATCATGTTTGAATATTCATGAATAATTCGAAGGACTATTGTTTTAGAAAGACCCAACCTCGCTCCTATTTCTGTAACTTTGAACCGCTTGTCTTGCATAATTTCTATTTCCACAAAAGCGATATTTTCAGGTGTGAGTCCCAAGAACGCGGGTTCGAACCCTCCCAGGACCGATGGATTTTTTCGGGGCGTAAAAATCCTAAGTATGGCTTCCTTCGGAAGGGAAGTACAGCCGTGGGTCCCGTGTCGTACATTTACGGCACGATAAAGAACCTCAAGCCTGAAAGAGAGGCTTCTGAGCAACATTAGTCGGCCGATTCACGCTCTGAGTTGAATGGGACGCTGATGACCTGAGATGTTAAAGAGCATCCATAAATAAATAAATCAATCAATCGATCCAGTCGAAAAAGTTTGGCTCATTCTTTTACGGTACAATGTGAGGGGGGTGTTTCTCCATGTATACCGTCCAATGTCTGTTTAATTTCATATGGAGTAAGTCCTTCTTTTGTGAAGAACTTAAGAACCCTTCGAAACTTCATTTTGAACATATCACGATCTTGTACACATAGCCTTCTTTAAGCAACTATAACTGAACAACTGAACATAGCGGAGCGGAATTTACAGCTGCAATTATTTACTTAACAGACACCAGAAGGGGTTTTGTGAAAGCGATAATCCTTATCGGCTAAGCCGGAAACTTGTGAACCTAACCTCTGTATTAGACAAGAAAGCAATGAAAGGAATTACAGTCTTAAAACCTAAATAACATATCAGGGTACGATTTCAGAAACATTTTAAAGAAGAATAAAGAGCATCCTGAATTTCAAAACAGAAAATGATACACGTAAAAGTAGAAAATTAGAAAGATGCAGTGATGGCATTCTAGATGTTCGGTTTTATCTCGACATTTAGAGCAAAAGACGAAATTCTATTTAGAATTTGAAGGCTCCCGAACAAACCATTGTGAATAAATACATGCGTTTATAGGTTCTTCAGGTACTCTAAGAAATTATTTTATTTCTACCCTGAAATATTGATGTATTAACAATGGAAATATTACTAACCTAAGAGTAAAAATAACTCAAAATAAATTTACGGAAAGTTAACTTAAAAAAAAAAAGGTATAAGGTTAGTTCAAAGTTGCTAAAATTCCCTGACAGCGTCAAATGCTATTCACTGGAACTTTGACCAATTATGCAGCGACAGTACCTCATTCTTCTGTCGTTACAAACTGCACAACAATGAATATTATTGAAATACTATTAGATCATCCAATTATCAGATGACCGACGAGGCGACGGGGAATTTCATTGGCATACAAATCATTGCTCAACGCCACTCGGACTATACGAATCAGTACGGGATGGACAGGTTTGTGGAACTGCTACGTTTGCCTCGAAACTCACGTATCTTGGAATACTTTGTACTGTGAAAGGAACAACACTTATCTAATCCTAGAACAAAGAGGATTGTAAGAAATACTGAGTTTATTTTTTCTATTGCACGACGATTATGATTCATATGTCCTTACCGAGTCCACTGAGAAATAAATTTAATTTCTCAAAGAGAATTAAGAAGGGTAATGGATAATTTCTTTAGATGTCAGAAGTCTGTGGATAATGAAGAGACAGTTCTAGCATTTCATTGCGGGATATGGACGAGTACACATCTTTTAAGTGCATTAGAATTTATTAGATATCTCTTTAGTATTTCTGATACCGATTTTCGTGTCGCTCGGCTGGCTGTAAGTGATACTTATCGGCCGATGCGGTCCTCGCCACTGCGTCGGTCACCAGATAATTGGATGACCCGATATATTATAACACAAAGACTTCCGTATATAAGAATGTGAACTAAAAAAAGACGAGAAAAATACAACAATAATAAAATAACAGCAGCCAAATATAATAATTAATAATATATAACACTTTGATTATGACAATAGAGTGCATACTAGTAAAATAGTGTAGATGTTCCTGATTCCTGTGTCTACATTAATTATTTATTTCTCTTACAGGTTAAAACTTTTCTGGTCAGTAGGTATGAAAATTTAAATTAATTCGCCAATGCTCATTAAATCTGAAATTAATATTTTGATAGACTAAGGCATTCCGTGGGTTTTTGCTTCTTGGAACACACTAGAACTGATAATAGATCTGCTCCAGTGTACTGTTGCTGAAGCGATCACTGATTTCTCAGTCGCTGCATATCCCTTCCCACATACGCGCACGTATTAGCTGCAATAATAATGGTTATTAAAATTATAATTACAATAATAGCACCCTTTAATCACTAACTCGTCCCGAGGAATAAATAATTGACATAAGACGTGAATGATGAAAAAAAAAAAAAGTCATTAAACAGCATGGCTTGTCAGCGCGAAAGTCTTATTTAGTAGCCCATATGCAGGATCTTAAACTTTATAAAATTAATTTCCCAAATTACAATTTATATTCTTAAGCATAGTTATGGCACAATTTGATTTTGGTTTAAACTAGAGTCGCTAATAAGAATAAGTAACTGTTGCTGTTGGGGTTACGTCATAATTTTGAGTTTTCTATTTTTTATGTTAAATTTGGCATTAATAATTATCCGTCACAAACGCTCTTTAAGAAAATTACCATGAATGAATTTTATTAGATTTATAGCAATATGCAACGGACCAATTTCTTGGTCTGATGGTTAGGTCGGGAGACCAGGGTTCGATATCCAGTGCCTATTTAGGAATTCTTCTAAGATAAGGAGGTCTGGAACGAGGTTCACTCAGCCTCTTGAGGACAATTGCAGAGTGACTTTCTTCGATCACGAAAAGCGCATGATAGACGACCGGCGAGGTGATGGCATGCAGATTACATGCCCCCCCCCCCACTGCAATACTGCCCTCCATCAATGAAGTTGCAACGGAGGCAGAGGTCGCCTAGGCCCACCCCGGGCTATAGCGCCAAATAAAAAGGAGAAGGAAGCAGTATGCAGTGATATTAGAACATTGAACCGCATTGAAATATTATAAAATTAACAAACTGATACACAGACCTGATGTTTGAACTTAAACAACAAAAGATAAAAATCAGCACAAACATTACAGGTCGAGGGTATTAGAATAACTTAACTGTTTCTTGCTGTATACGCGCCTGTACAAAAAGACGATATTTCTAAATATCCAAGTCACATTTGGCATGTTTTATTTCTATTGCTTTTATTTTTCCTTATTCTTAACACTCATTCTCTACATCTGGATATGAAGAAGGCGCTGTGACACCGAGTCGCTGATCAAAACAGAACAATGCACAACAAACGTCTCTTTGTCTTTCCCTGCCATATTTCTGCAAGGCTGACAATGCTGCGGTTCTACTGGTCGCCTTGTATGTACGCCGAGATGCCAACAGAAGAAAGAGCTGCTCCTAGAAGTGTACTATTTCTTAAAGCAATGATTCTCTGATTGCGCAATTTACTACCTTGGCGACCTGGATAATAATCTTTCTTCAAATGATTAGTTTTATTCCATTATTATCAGTTTTAAGGCCAGTTTTGTTAATTTTTTTACTCTGACGAGGTGTAAAATCTCATTATAATACGCTATTGAATCTACATCTAATTGTAATTTTACTGAGAGCTTGTTGTACATTTTTCTTTGCTTTTAGAATAACATCTCAAAAGAGAAATGTAATTCAGTAATTAAAAATAAATCTTAAAATGACCAATGCATAGACTAAACGCAAATCATATCATTTAATTATTACCTCTAATATATAATTAATTAAATACAAAAATACACTGAATTCCCCGTGTTGGGCACCAATTTTGAAGTGGTTTTGTCGGTGGAGCCTATTTGGTCGCGAATTATGAAGCGATTTACTTGCCGATTGCCATATTTTGTAATGTTAGAGTCATTTACTATTGACAACAATATCTCAGGGTTTTGTTCAGCTATTTTGTGACACATGCTGAACAGGACTGGGAGATAATATCGACTGTGCAAATAATTACGCGATGCGACATAATATATATGGTAATTTATTATTCGCAAAATCTTTCGCGTCCTCTGGTGTTCTGCGCACGATAGAACGTGAATGTAACTGCCGCGATTTTTAAGTAGGAGAACTAAACCTGATTATCTGACCATCTGAACTGACTCTCTGACTATATGATCCTCTCAACAGATGAAATAAACTGCACTTCTGAACTGCGCATGTCAAATGGTGAACTCGAAGCTAATTATATGAACTGCCGCAATAATATATTTGAGTTGATCCGACGCGAATTGAGAACTCAAAACTGATAATATGAACGGCACGTATGTTAACTGATGAACCCAAAAATAATGATGTGAACTGTACGTATGTCAACTGATGAACTCAAAACCGATTGCCTCTCGCCGCGTGTAAAACTTATAATTAAGTGCGTGAACTGATTCTGCGAACTGATTGAGTAGCTGATGCCTGAGCGGAGCAAATGCCTCCTATATATATTCATTTCAAATTCGAATTAAATAGATGTTGGCTACACTAAGCCACGTGGGTCACACAAGCACGCGAAAGTCCCCGCCTTGCTTGCTTTGAAATTCAAAATATAGCTCTACTATTGGCTGGTTCACATTTACCTGTTAACTCGTGTCACCCGTCAGTATTTGAAATTTTAAATAATTTATTCACATTGGTTGGTTAAAAGTTAACTGTACAACGGCTGGCAAGTTCGTTCCCCTTAAAGTACTTAAATTAACACTTGGAAACAGTAGGTTTTTCAAAAGTGGCATATCACTGATCCTTTTGGATTCATTCTTGCTTTGAATAGCAGTTTATGACTTCCTTGGTGTTCCGGGTCCCCGTAAACAGCTACACCAGAGAACTATCTCTTTTGTCGATAAACAATTGGCATATTGAAATTAAATCTATATTTATATTACTAATTACAATGCACAAAATATAATTATTAGGTTTGCAACATATATATTATATTCTTATTTTAGTGCGTGCAGACTATAAGAACAGTTTCAAAACTATATAGTATCATCTTCAAGACATCTGAAGGGTATTCTCTGAATATTACCAGAACAGATAAAGCTTGCTATTGTAGAACATTGACTACTAAAAGTTCAAAATAATCTTAAAAAACAATGAAAAAGCGGGGAAAATAAGTATGTAAGTAAAAATATAAGTCAAAGACTACAAAATCAATTGTATGCAGCAGAAATTATGGAAAGTCTTTGGCCATGTCCATTTTGGGATAAAATTTGTATTGGAAAAATTTTGGGATTTTTAAACCACGATACATGAGTAATGTTAACTTTAACCTGTTATCATAAATGAACTTTATTCATCAATTCAACACGATTTAGCTCTACAAGAGGTGGGCATGAAGTAAATGTGCTACAAAACTGTTCTATTAAGAAAGAAGACGAAAGTAATTGGGAAATAAAATGTGCCAAGGAAATCAATAGCAAGCTAGTGTTACTGGATGTCTGAAAATAATATAAAAAAATTACTGTTGAAAATTATAAATTTGTTTATCTATAGGGCTTACAATTTAAACTCATGTTGGCTTTTGCATCTTAGAATGTCTGAGGTTAGGATAATGTATTATTATGAAATGAAATTTTCATAATCCTGAAATACTGATAGCAGATAACATTGTGACCAGTTGTGTTATGTGGAAGAGACATCATAAAAAATGTGATTCTTTGTAAATTTATTTCATTGCACACAGCAACCTTATTATAAAGTATAGAGTTTAGTGTGCCATTAATGCTATAAGAACTATTTGTTTCCAATATTATAAATCAAACAGTAATCATACATCATTCACAATACATCAGAGATTGATATTTTTCCTAATTCTATTTTTAGGTACTAAAGGGAAAAAAAGACAACACAGTAACTGGTCCTGTAGAACTGATGATTCATGATGACAGAACGATTTTAAAATAACATATTTATTGAATCACTATTTATTCGGCATAGTAAGAAAAATTTCAACATTTATTACGAGCTAGAATTATCATTAATTAATTGATTTATTTTGTGAACATTATTGGTTTTTGCAATTAAAATGCTCACTTAATTTGATACAATATCCTTACAATTTAAAGACAATAAAATATAACACAGTAAAAACAGAATAGAATAAATTAAATATGACAAAAATGAACAAAATGGCAATGTTGGTACATGATAATTTAATCAATGTATACTATGTAATAAATGGTCTCAGGAAAAAGAGGAAAGTGTAAAGTTTCACATTGAAAATATCAATAGTTAAATAATGTAATTTATTATATAAGCTTTGCATTCTATGCACATGAGAATATTTATACGCAACAGTATTAACCCTTGGAATAAAATGATATTAAGAAATCTGTTTGGTGTCGTATTTGGAAGATAAAAGCATATTGATTGTCTTAGGTTTTAATCATCTACCTTATTGTGTAATTGTTTGTAAAGGAAAAGTAACAAGAGGCGATTCCTTCTATGAGATAAACTTTGGTAAAAAAAAAAAAAAAAAAAAAAAAAAAAAAGAGAACTTTTTTTTAAAAATGCATACTTTAGAAATTTGCGTTGAATTATTTTAATAAGTTTAACAGATTTTTCAATGTAAGACATCCATATAGTAGAAGCATATTCAAGTTTAGATTTGACAAATGAATTGTATAAAATAAATAGAATTCTCAAAGAAAATGGTGAATTACGAATAATAAATCCCAGATTCTTATGTGCTGCAGTAACATTTAATTTAGCAGCATCTGTGTAATCATTTCAATATTTGGTGTAAAAACCGTCTGTACAGAGAACAATTATTATTCGATGATGAAGGTATATTCCAATATTTTACATTAATACACCCAACTTCTTGACACTATTAGAAAACTATAAATACTGTAGTTAGCACTTACCCAGCCGTACTGATGACACCAGACTTGTTGTCAATTTTAAACAGCCACTGACTTTCATTGGCCAAGGAGTACATGATCCTGGCGTTGACCCCAAGGTCGGCGTCAGAAGCCTGCACGGTGAGGACGACGGTATCGATGGGCACATTCTCGGGGATGGTGGCCGTGTAGCGAGGTTGAGAGAAGCGCGGGTCATTGTCGTTTTGATCCTCAACGATAACAGTAACGTTGCAGGATCCCTGGAGAGGTACGGGGGCGCCTCGGTCTTGCGCCGTCACCACCAACCAATATCGCGCGTGCGCCTCGCGGTCCAGAGGTCTGGCCGTCAATTCACCAGAGTGAAGATCTATGCTGAACTTGTTTCCAGTGTTACCAGCTGAAATATTCAGAAAATAATATCAGACTGTGTGTGCAAATCCACAATTAATATCTTCTGGAAATAGTTAAACACACTTATACTATCTGCGCCGCAATTTATTGTTAAAAAAAAGAAAATGCTAGTATTTAACTGTTGCAGATTAACAAGTTTTCTTAATTTTTGAAATAAAATAAATGCTATTTTTTCTTCAAATTTAATTTACAAAACTGTAGCATCATTGATATACGAAGATTTAAGCAACAGGTTAGTTATAATATTATAATACCGAGGGTGCCAAAAGTGTATACGCACTTTCACAGTAAATGTCTATTTAATATATTTCAAAGTTGGGCAGAAAAATAACATAATGTGCAGTATGATGTTCTGTAAACAGACGTAACTCTCATTACGTTGTGCTTGCATTGCTACAACAAAATGGAACCGAGATTATCGTTTAAACAGCGGAAAGCAATTCTGAAGTGGAAAACCGAGAATGTTGTTGAAGTTCAAAGGCAATGGAGATGTGGGTACAGAACAGAACCTTCAATGCGAGTAACAATTATGCGATGTTCACAAGGTTCTGGGAGACCTGGCACAGCAACAAGCCCCGCGTCCTCGGTATTGGATAGGACGAAAAGGTCCGATTGAGTTTCCACGGCGTTCTCCGGATGTAACTCCGTTAGACTTCTACCTATGGGGAGCTCTTTAAGGACGTTGTATACCGTAGAAAACCAGCTACACTGACAGCACTTCGGAAAGAAATTGAAACGGCATTTGCTGCAATCGCTGAGGACACTTTCGCAAACGTTGCTCAATCAGTAGTTCATCTCGGCGCCGATGGTCATTTTGGGCAACTGTTGTAACTGATTAGTGCTTATCATTTTCTGTTTGTGTGAATTCACTTTTGTTATGTTTCTTGGCTTGAAGGGTGTATATTTTTTGGCAACCTTTTTATATTACTTTATATTTAATAGCTCTTCAGCGTGTTCTCTACAATATATTTAAATTAGTTAATATATTCAGGACCAACAACACACTCTGCAGTATTATTTTTAGCTAGTTAGTTTCGATTGATTACAAAGGTCATTTTTCTTCGACTCTAGTATACAACTATAGAAAACGACAGTTCCCATCATGCAACCCGACGGAATAAACAATAGAACTACTAGAAAGCGTCAAAAAGTAAAAGGGAGGGGAGTTGTATTGAACAAAATCTATACTTATCAATTATATTATATCAGACCTTGGTACAGATGTCATCTGGAAGTAGAAGAAGTATTTGAAAGAAAGGCATAGTCAGTAGATATAACATATATCTAAGAATGGAGAATATTAACAAATATTATTGGCTAGTCTTACTGTTAAAGAACCATTAATGAATGGTTTTTAAGTCTTTTAGGTATAAACACTACAATTTAATGATTTGAGAATTATCTTGAATAAAATGCTATTGATATCGGAATGAATATAGCAAATCATTTCATTTTTTTTTTTAATTCATACTTGTTCTTAAACACGGATATTTATTTCCATTCTTCATTAGCTACCCCATTTCTGTATGTTTGGTTCTTTCATAACACATTTCTTCAGTAATTCTTCATACAGATCGATTTACGTTCCCAGGCACAGTTCCGTTTTAGAAGCTAATGAAGATGATGCGTTGACTGCGGACTGTAAAGTACTCTTTATATTTTATGAGCACGAGCATAAAAAGACGAACACACAGCTACCAGAAGCCACGAAAGTGGTAATACCAAGGTCTTTCACTATTCATTGGTATTTCCAAATTGCCCTTCAAGGTGACTTTCCACGGATAACGTTTCCTTAATGTTTTGGACACAATGCGTGTTGTTTCGATTTGGACCGTTTGTTTTTTATGTTCTCTATTACGCCCAACCCTTTTGTTGCGTGCTCTCGCCCACACTTGCTCTTGTGAAGTAGGTAGAATTGGGGAAATTTTGTCTAAATTGCTTTGTAGACGGGAATCACTAGCTGTGTTTGCCTCCTCTAGAAAAAGTATTCTCTGTAATAAGTCGTCAGAGTTCGTCACAAGAATTTATCCCCTTTAATTTCTAATTTCCGGATGCAGAATTACATTTTTACAAGGCTATGGCAATTCTAAATTTACACGAGAATCAAAAGTATCGATGTCGATGGTTAATATTTTAAAATAAAACTTTTAAGTGTTCAAAACGACTCAGAAGGGATGTGACGAGCTTCCAGACACTGTGCACCAATTCATACGTTACATACAATACAGCAACCTGAGCATTCGAGCAAAAACTCTGCCAGTAGGCAACACAGATGATCATACGAAAAGACACAGATCTCTCCGCAACGCCACATTGCTAACCTTACCATTAAGCTATCATAAAAGTCAAACGTGTCTTCCAATTCAGCTTTTGTGCCTGTACTTGAAGCAGATGTGCCAAATTACACCGTACCGGAAATGGTTAACATCTTTGACAATGCTAAAGGAATTGGGAAAGGAACAGGGAGTTTGTGCGCATTGAATTATCCGCACTTGTCTCTTCAACCGCATTTGAACTATCCCAGCGCCCATGAGAGACATTCACTACGTTCATTGACACAACTATAGGAAGATTGGGACAAACTGGAGTTGCAGATGGAAACAGACGAGACAGTGTCCATTAATCAGCACTCGCAATTTTTCAAAACCGTTGATTATTCCTCATTTGGTTTACTTACGGACGCTCTTTAACATCGCAGTTGCCATTGTGTTATTAAATTCAGGGCGTGATAAATTTTGTTCACAGGCTTGAAGCTCTTTCACAAGTTGGGGCCCCATGGCTTTACTTTCCTTACGAAGGAAGCCGTACTTAGGATTTTCAAACCTTGGCTGAGATTGAACCGCGATCTTGGGTCTACGATACAAGTGTGATTACCACTAGACCACCAGGACCTACCAGAACTGTTGGCTCATTATATCCTTGCCATTGACGCAGTCAGACACCCAAACATTTCTTTCTGCAGCATCTTAGAAATCTATGGCACTCAATTAGTACGAGAATGTCAAGAAAAGTTACAATTTACAATCATAAAGAAAAATAAGGAACTACAAAGACTATATTTTACATGGAGAGATAATTCGTTTGTTTAAGACGTTACAAACCAATGAGAGTATAGTACAGACTTTTTTAACCAATTAAAAATATTCTGTGACCACCTTATTCCTGCCTCATTTGAAAACAATTTTATACTTTTTTTTTCCGTGTTTTAAGTTACATATGTAATATACGCGGACGGATTGGTAAACGTTTTTTCAGTTTGAAACTTTAATCTTATAGTTGCCAAAACTGAAAATGTAATAATCATGTTTTAACCAGTTTTTTGTCAGTTTATGTTGAAAGCGAGCTTATTTGGTTTAAAAATGGACAATATTAATCACAGCATTGGTATTAACATTTTTATTAAAACGAATGAAAGCCGGAGCACATTTTTTAAGAGATCAAAAGTGCACTGGGGAATGTAGCGGTAAGACATTGGCTGATAGCTCAAATGCAGCCAGGCGGAAACAAAAGATGAACGCCAAAGAAGTATCGCTACAGAGAAAACGTCACAAATTCCATGACAGAGTGCTGGCAGAAAGAAGACTTACATAGAGCGAAATACTTACTGTGGTTAACATTTCAAAGGAATTTATTAGTATTCTAACTGACGTATGGGCATGAAAAAGTATTCAGCAAATTGGACAGTGGCTGACCAGTGTGAACTTCTCAAGAGTCCTGCACCATTTTAAATTATCCAACCAATTTTCTGCGTCAATTGATTACCATTGATTTAACCTTGGTTTGGTACTACACCCCTGAGACAAAGCGGCAATCAAAACAATGTACGGAACCCTCTTTTTTTTTTTTTGATTGATTTATTTATGGACGCTCGTTAACATCTCAGGTCATCAGCGTCCCATTCAACTCAGGGCGTGAAACGGCCGACAAATTTTGCTCAGAGGCCTCTCTTTCAGGCTTGAGGTTTTTTTTCGTGCCGTAAATGTACGACACGGGACCCACGGCTTTATTTCCCTTCCGAAGGAAGCCATACTTAAGATTTTTACACCCGAAAAAATCCATCGGTCCTGGCCGGGTTCGAACCCGCGTTCTGGGTTTAGGAGGCAAGTATGATAACCACTACATCACCAGGACCGACGTACGGAACCCGGTTTCTCAGCTCTAAAGTAAGCGATGACATTAAAGTGGCTGGTAAAGTCATGGCATCAGCTTTCTGGAACGTAAACGGGATTATTGTGCTCTAAAAAACCAAACTATAAATGATGAATATTACGCTTACCTTCTGGAAAAGTTACACCGGAATATCTAACAAAGAGGCCCAGATTTAGGGCTTAAGTTTTCACAGAATAATGCAATGGCTAATATGAATGTACGATTTACTTCTAAACCCACATTATTCACCAGATTTGGATTTCTTCGACTTCCATTTATTATAACTTCCACTTATTTATAAGTGCTGCGAAGAATGGTTTGCAGTACAAGAAAAATAACTTTTAAGAGATATACAGATGACTTGTTGCATGTTTAAGCGCGTGCATAAAGGAAACCTATGCAGTTAAAAAGGCTTGTATTCTAGCAGTCCGCAGACACCCTACCTCGCTTCTGTAGCACCCGCCCCGACTGTCTCCAGATTTAGAACTTGGATGTCGAATCATTTGAGGTATTTTCTAGATAGATGAAGACATTCCCCTTAAGAAAGCATGATATTATCAAATGGGCTAATGCAGCAATGAGCGCTTACCTGTGATGCTATAAGTGACCTCTCCATTTGGACCGCTATCCAAATCAGTTGCCACCACTGTGTGTATAACAGCCAAGTCGCTATTTTCAGGAACGGCCACTGGGTAGCAAGTTCCTGGTCGAAATTCTGGAGCATGATCATTGACGTCGGTCACACGTATAGCAATGGTGGTCACATCGAAGTGAGGTACGCCATTATTATTACGTCCCTTTGAATTAGAGGTCACGTAGACAGGTAGCATATAGTGATCTCTTGTCTCACGATCCAGTGGCGCCCTTACGGACACCACGCCAGTGCTCGGTTCGACAGCGAACTTGTCATCCCCCACTCCTGCTGGCAGGTGGTATGTCAGATTACCGCCTCCTGCAAACAAGAATACACTTTCATTTAACAGAAACATTTGAAGCGTTATGTTTATGTTATAATTTTAATACTATATTAAAGGCATGTTCAGCTTAGATATTTCCCAGACTTGTTAAACTTTAAATTGTATCTTGCACTTCTGTATTATTATTATTTTTTCATAAATTTTGTTGTTTCGTGTGCCTCTTTTATCATATAAAGCTATTTTTCTGTTGCTTTATAAACATTTATCAAAATGTAAGAGTCAAATAATAATCTATACCCTGCTGTCATTCTTGCAGCTAACTGGAAAACTTTATAGAAATAATATCGTAAAAAAATACAACACACACTTAAAAACATGATTTTCAACTCTCAGGAATAGCCTGAAAAGTATCTAATAGAAGCCTTTGAGAGGCCTCTGAGCAAAATTTGTCGGCCGTTTCACGCCCTGAGTTGAATGGGATGCTGATGACCTGAGATGTTAAAGAGCGTCCATAAAAAAATCAATTAAAAAAAAAGAAGCCCCAAAAGCGCTGTATTCTTTATTTCTTTAATAAATTCCAAAAACTTCCAATCTCTTGTCAAAGGAAAGCTCCTAATGAAATACAACGATTAAAATGCAAATTTTTAATTTACAATATATAACATTTCTGATATAAAAATTAAGTTTTGTGTATTTATAAAGACTAGACTAATAATATAAAATTATTAATCACATTTTAAATTATGTTGTTTTGATGTTGCAAAAATAATCAAAAGACCCGGAATGTTAAGCCGTGTTTCTTATTTCAAACCTTGCCAATCGGGACTGCTATCTATTTAAAATAAAATTAATTTTAAAAAATAAGTCAATCTATATAATATGAGAAAGCTGAAATGAATGTTGAATGCATTTTAGTTTCCCTCCCCTACACTTAGCTACCATAAATATTACATTTCAAACGAAATTCTTAACTAATAATGCATAAATCATAAAGAAAATTCAATTCTCAATTTTTCTCAAAACATATTTTCTTTTGTGTCGTTACCAGGCAACCTGGGTTATTTTTTTTAATTTGAAGAAAATAATACCACTAAATGTATAATAACTATGTTTTGGTAATATATATACCCTACAAGAAAGAACATAATATACGCCAACTAGTCATGAGTTCAGTAATAGGCTGTACTTTTATAATATTAATAAGATTGTAATGTTGTTTTCATCCTACAACTTCCGACATATTTGTTTTGTTGAAATGTAAACAAAATATATATATATTTTTTTTTTTGGTAAAATGTAGTATTAAAATGTATTACAACTTTATTTGCAATGAAACAGGAATGTATGAACAATTGTATTTCCATGTTAAAGTAAAGATAATTGAAATATATATCCAATGCTTTCATTGTTTTTGTAAATATGTTTTTGAAACTGCTTAATTAATGGTGAGACAAGGCCGTTCAAACTATCAGTGAAGCTAAACTCACAAAATATAACACAGAAATTTTGTTTTTCCAATCCTTATTTCAGTTTCTTTTGCTCCATTTTACATACTGATATCAAATACAAGTGCGACTTAAATATGAGATCCTAACGTTGAATATGATGCAATATAAAATCACAATTAGTTCTGTTTAAAATATTCTTTAATAATTACTAACGCCACTGAATGCTTCTGATTTTTTTACCTTTAGGAGAATGTTGAACATAAATCTTCTTAAATCTGTCCGGTGTCAATATTATACTTCCATAATCCCGTAATACAGGACGTTAATGTTTCGATCCACGTTTGGAAAAAACTTGAAATACTTTAAGAAAAAAAGCTTTTCCATTCTGTTTCAAATGTTCATTAAATTCTAGTTTAGTGCATTGTAAAGTAATCATTTCAAAACTGCCATTTTTATGTCTTTATTTTTGTTCGTATTACATGAAGTGTAACGTACCGTGCACAAGTTCAGCACAGTAGCCATTGTTAACTCTCCTATATGAAGACAGACATACTGGCAAGTCAGAGGAACCTTTACCCGCCAATACCAAACTTGGTGCAACTATGACGAATATTTGAACATTAGTGAATAAATTTAAACGAATAGGAATTGGCAAAAAAATTAAACAAATAAAGAAAACGAAACCCCAAGAAGATCTTTCATATGAAGGGAGATTGTGCAACGAAATTAAAAATAACTAGAGCACTCCTTGTCACTTAATTTAACTCACTCACAGTGCGGAAAATAGTTACGTTTCACATGAAAAAAATGTTTTTACCATTAGAAAATGCTTTGCCTTCGTTAACGGGGAGAGAGAGGTTAGTGGCAGTGCTGGACTTTGCTTCAGATGTGAAGGAGGAGGAGGGAGTAGGTAAATTTTTAAATAAAATGAAACATCTCAGATCGGAAGAGGGAAACAACGGAAGGGGGGCAGGGGAACATGATTCACATTTTCTGTACATATATGTGCAGGACTGTAAGTTATGTACTTTTGTATTGATTTCCTTTCTGTTTATTTTATTTAGGTATTTAAAAGTCTTTATTCCATTGCTTCTTTTACGATTTATTTATTGATTTAATTATATATATTGTTTATCTCAAGAGTTAAATATTGGTTTGTGCATATTCATGTATTTCCTAGTGTATTGGTAAAGCACGTATGGTCCCAGGAACCATGCGAAATGGATGAGTTAGATTTATAAATATATATTTTGTAAATAAATACTTTACTGTTATTATTATTATTATTATTATTAACTGGAAGATGAGGACAGTGCAGTTCGCCAGGCATTCGCCGCTGCAGCATGCTAACAATGAAGCGACGAAGAAACCTTTCACAACTGTCGCATTTGGGCAGGAAAGACCCGGAATCCTAGCCACCCAGTGTCTCCCTTATCTCATCCCTTCCTTCCGAAAGCGTAGGCACAAAGTGCCAACCGTGTGTAAATATTCTTCTCCGCTCCTAACAATCCAATTCAATTCAACTATGAGTGCGACCAAAATCTATGGTTAATTTATTTTGCAAATCATCCCTGGCAAGAAAAAACTCGACATGTATTGTTTCCTTATTCTCAGTTAGACAATGCTATAGCTGAAAATGTTTTTCAAAAAGTTGGAGCACCTTCACATTTTGTGATTAGTGGATTGGTTCAGTCACATAATGCTCCTCAAACCATATTTGAATTTTTTTGCTTCCAGAATTATTGAACTCAAGGTGTAGCAACTAAAATCAATAAATTTTAGGAACTCAGAAATTGGGTTAGAAATACTGCTGAAGTGATTACTCCAGTTAAAGTACTTTTTATAATATTTCACTTTTTTCTCAAAAATAAATTGAAACTTCATAGCTTTGGGTAAGTAACGTAGGAATTTAAAAGTTACAAACTTTGTTAGTGAAATCCACAAACACTTGTTGGCATCCTGAATACTTCAAACTCTCACATAATAAGAAATTTTAATTACTACTATAGATAAAGCACGCGCTATACTTAATGCACACATTCAAACAAACTTGACGAAGATTCTCAGCCTCTTATATCGCTAAAGGCTTTTAGCCATTAAGAACGTCTTTAAGCTAGCCACATTTGAGATTAATAAGAAAATACAGCTGCATGAAATAAAGTAAAATATTATAGCCAGAAAGCATTACAGATGTCAGCATTAACTGGTGGAGCAGCTATACAATTTAACTTTTTTGCCAAACAGGCTTGCGAAAAACCTGCTGCGAAAACACATTCGAATGATACGAGTTCAAATTTCTCAATGATACTCTTTTTATGGTGTTTTAAAAGTGAAAAGCCAGGTGCAAACATTTATTGCGTGAGATCCTAGCTTTCAAGTAATATCTGCCCTTTTTTTTTTAAAGCCCTTTTGACATTAAATTAAGCGGCCAAGTTGTGTCCTGAAAAATGTTCTTTATTATATCTACCATTGTTTAGAAAATAAAGAAAACACAAAAATATCAAGAAATAATTGCTTACTTGATAACGTCAGTCCTGAAAGTTATTGATGAGCTAGCATAGCCCCTTGTGATATCTGAACAGATCTTTTATTATAATAAATTCAATTTATAATGCAATGAGATTCTCAGCTTACTTTAAAATAACTTTAAGTCACTGCAGTTAATGGTCTGCCGTGCAAACACATTAACTTTTTACTATCTGATGTACAATTAAAATTGATGGTATCCACGTTGAGTACAAAACCTCTTTGTTTCTAGTAAATATTAGATCTTTACACTGTAGGGAAGTTGTATTAATATATATGATTATAAGTATATAAAGCTGAATGGTTTCTGTGTGTTAACCAATCTAAATGAAATATTTAACAATTATTCTTTAAAAACACACGAAAAATATATATTGTGATAAAATTTTGAGAAGTTATCCCTTCCATAACTTTATTTCCTTACATACAAAAACAACAAAGTTGTGCTTCGAGTGTTTAATGAATCTAAACCAAAGTCCAGCTATGCACTTTGGAAGTATGCTAATACTTTGTACATCTACTGCTTCTCCCTGACAAATTCCATAAGGCGCTGTGGAAGTACCTCAAGGGGTGGAAAATCTGATATTTTTTTATCTCAACGGACATTTATTTCTGGGGCTTTTGGTAGGAGTCACAGAACACCAATATGATATTTGTTTATTATTCTCTACATATTAACTTAAAATGTGTAAAACAGTCCACTCCCAAAATTTTTACATTTAGGCATACAAAAATATAACTTTTTTTCGAGTATTCAGTCAACTGGGACCAAATTACATTCATTTTTAAACCTGCACGAAATTTAACTTAATTGTGCATCACCTGTTATATCTGATTTCATACCCTCTCTTAATGATATTAATTAAAATATATAATTAATATGCTGAATATATTTTG
This sequence comes from Metallyticus violacea, assembly GCA_030762175.1. NCBI lineage: Eukaryota > Metazoa > Arthropoda > Insecta > Mantodea > Metallyticidae > Metallyticus > Metallyticus violacea. The sequence goes on from CM060834.1 coordinate 90,298,073, forward strand.
GATTGTTTTCGTTTTAGTAGTTAGATAGAAAAACTTAGTGAACTATTACGGAGTCACCTAACATTGCAATTATTTTAAAGACAGCTTTCTTAATCCAACTAGTTTGCCTTAAGGGGAGAATGAAAAACATTTGTAATGTTAAATTTACCAGCTTCAGTTTCCATTTTCTCAAGAACCATTAAAGTTAATATAATGAAACTTATACAGCATGCAGATGCAGACAATTGAAATTAACTGATCTATTTTCACTGCTATACTATGATTTTGAAGTAAATTATACTTTTCATCTACTTGCTTTTTTCCACTTTTTCTCCCACATTTAATTTTTTACGTTGTCACATTTTGTCCTAGCCAAACCAAAATAGATCCACATCATCATAACACTATCATGAATAAGTGATAAAAGTTCCAAAGTAATAGCTTATACAAATCCTAAAAAATGGGAAACTTATGCAAAAAATATAGTTTTCAAAGTTGCAGTCGAAAGTATTTTTACAGAAAACAATTAAAATTTCCAGGGAAACACGGCTAAATCCCTCCAGTACTGTAACAACAAAGGATGACGTCCTGAAACCAAATGTGGCCAACACATGAAATACAACGTTTGCTACCATTCAAGACCAATTACAGCCTTCTAGAGCAAATAGTTAATCAGATATTAAATTTTAACTGAACAACTGCTCCAGAAATATAAAAAAAAATGGCTTCTGCAGTGGTATTTTAAAATGTTCTTAAAATACTCATAATTAAGGAACATTAATGAAAATCATATCAGAATAAACAGAAAATTCCACACATTAAAGTGACACAAATATAAACATATGATTTTTGACCTCTCTCCCCTTTAATATTTCCCTTAAAAACAACATAGTTGTTTATAGGATAGTTTACTAAATTCAAACTTGACGGTTTGTGGCTCTGGCATAAAGAAATGTGCACAATTATTTTTATTCATTCCTTGATAATTTTACTAGACATCTGCTTGAAGTTAATAATAAATACTTCATAAAATGTATTTTGTGGCGTAATATTTATTACATCCAGAATCAGAAATACTTGTCCAAGCGAAATCGGGCTGCAAAAGAAATGTATTATTAAAAAAAAAAAATTTAAATTTAAGGAGTATCACTCCTTAAATCATTTTTTTTTTTAATTCCTGAAAGTACAATATGAGAAAACGCAGCTAGAAAGCAAGTGTTAAAGACAGAAAGAGGTTCAATAAATGTCACTATGTGTAGTACATTGTTTTACACGTTCTGTTGACTTGAGACATAGCAAAGAAAAATATAATCAACTATATCTGTATTTTATGCAGAACTTTCTAATATTATAAATAATTCAGAAGCATAAAGAAGAAAGCAAATGTAAACATGATAGGTTTTAAATTAGATGCTATTTAGAAATGAAATAGCAGTTATTTTTAACACAATGTTAAAATTGGAATTTTATCTCGTGTATCATACACAAGTTTTAGACAGGTATTAATATTTATAAATAAATTAAAAAATAGGTATATATTAAAAATTTCCAGTCATTTCGATACGTTCTTTGTTCCAAAGAAATAATTGGTATATTTGCTCACTAGGAGCAGTATAGTAGAAACGTTACGTAAATATATATGCAGTCACCTCAGCGGTGTTCATTAGTGATTGATTATTTAACGTATTTTGGCGGAGTGAAATTAAAAATTGAGATGTATTATTATAATTATTACAATTTATTTATATGCTATATTAAACTGCTGATTAAAATTCAATTTATTGCGCTGAAAGAAGCTATCGCAATGATGAAACAGATGTTATTGGTTTTCTTCTAGGCTGACACGAGTCCAGGGTTTCCCACATAGCTATTCACGCAAATACAGCTTAGGAATAGTAGTAGTTAAATAGCTACTATGTAATATCACAAGTTGCACTATGACCTGATTTCAAATCGCTGTCAGGAATGTAAAAATTAAAACATATGTACTTCTTTATAAAAGATATAATTTGTATGTGCTAAATCAAAGGTGAAATACCGCAATATTATAAACATTTTATGGCACTGAATATCACAAAATGTTATGTAAAAATAACCATTGAAATGTATAATAGCGTAAATGCTATTAGTTATGAACATTAACAGTTTTACCACTAAACTCTACAATACAATATGTATACCCCCATACCTTATCGATTATACAAAACAAATGAACGTCAGGTGCCTTCACCAATAACAAACTCAAGGAACCAGATTGTAATGGATACCATTCTGCACCACTGCTTAACTTAAACCTTATGCCAAAATAATTTATCCGCTAGGATAGCCGATTTACAGGCATAAAGTCCGCTAATGTATCTCAAGGTTAATGAAATAACGCATAGGTTAGGTTAGGAATTTGCATAAGTTTAGCACAAAGGTTTGGCTGAAATATATAATTGGAGAAGTAGTCGAAACGAAAACTATTCGCATAAACTAGCAATTTAAAATTATTTCTCTGTTTTTCATAACTTAAATCACACATTTCGCACTCCCCCCCCCCCCCCCCCTCTGTCTGCCATATATGGATCGATTACCCCACCTGCGAAGGGAATCGGATTGTAAATCTGTTCTGGTGCTTACAATAAACGTGTAATAATTATTTTCTGAGGCTGGATAGCTTTAATTAAATTCCTTCGAACAAAACTATAACAAAGATGTTGCACGTAAAGCTAAGAAGCTGTATGCGCCTTCCTATATATTTTAAGAGAATGTATCAAAGCAGAATATATTTATTCCAGTCTACAGACTGCAAACAATCAGTTCTTTTTTGTATTTGGTTCATTTACGGACGCTCTTTAACAATTCAGGTCATCAGGGTCCCCATCAAAATTTCAGTATTGGTTTTTCCGTAAATCTACGACATGGGGCCTACAGCTTTACTTCCCCTCCTAAGGAAACTATACGTAAGATTTTTACGCCCGTAAAAATTCATCAATCCTGCCTGGGATTGAACCCGCTATCTTGGGTCTATGGATAGCACTACAATCAGTTATGTAACGGCAAAAAGTGTAAGGAATATTGTGTTATGTTTTAGTGAAACGATAACAGAAAGAGCCTACCACAAGTCGGCCAAAGCCGAACAGAATATCGAATATACAGTGCCGGGGAGAGATAATTTTATTTAAGTTAATAAACGTGGGGTTCTACATCACTCGAATGATATATAGTCCCATTGTGTTTGCATGTGTGTGTGTTTCCGAATCCGAAAGAATACACTCGTGCATGGGGAGACTGTATGTAAAAGAGATTCTCTTAAGACCACTCCCCTTTAGCACAAAATTCTGACCAAGGAATCCTCTCGAAATAATGTATCAGGATTAGTTGTGAATTTCGTAAAGAAAAGAACGTTTACTTTTGACACTTCTTGCAGTATCTACATGTACATAACATATGGAAATGAAAGCAGAAATCCATTATCATCACCATCGTCTTAAACTTCCTCCTTTCTTCTTCTACACAATCGATTTTTTTTAAATTTAAATTTCATTTCATCTTATAATTGTATTCTCACTTTGTTTATTTTCACACTTTTCTTATTATCATATTCCATACGTTATGTCGTCTAGCATTTATTTCATTTTTTCTGCTTTTTCCTTTACTTTCCTTATTCCTTTTGCAGTTAATTTTCCTTAAGCCTCTATCTTTATTATCTCCTATTGTATTTTGCTATTTCTTTTGTCTATTTTGCATATTATTTATTTCTAAACACAGTAACATAAGAGTTCACAATAAAATTACATTACTTCGGGAAAACTATATTTAACAAGGTTGAATTTTATTATCAACCAACCAACATTTCATGTTTTATAATAAGTTCGAGAAAAATAAGCAAATGGAATTCAGAGGAGATGGGAATGAAAGCTGGCTTGGAATAAGAACTGCTGAACATTTGAAGTTATAATCATAGCGTATTGTGAGCTTTTTATCACTTGAGATTCTGTTAATAATAAACAGGAAATTGCTTTAAGTTTCGTTTTTCTCGCTCAGTAATCGAATCATAGCAGAGATGATAGGAATAAAAGAAATGAACGTAGTTATGCACCATCGAGTGTGTATGAGTTCGCTCATTGACTGAAAGACGTTGGCATGGAATAATCAATATTAAGCAATAACTGATATATTTAGTTAGTAAAAACAGCAAGTAAACTTAATTTAACCCCTTTCTACAATCACTTCGGTGGCGATATTTTTAATTTTTTTCATTTGATTTATTATCCTTCTTCCAGATTGAACTTAATTTTTAATTAAGTACTATAGTATAATTATTATTGAGCAATAATTTGGTCGTTAATAACAGTTGTATGTTAATTTTAAATTTACCTGTTGCTAATAATATTTATTTCGAGATATCTGAGTTAACTAGTGCAAGAGCACCAGATTCAACGTGTTTATGCTCCATCTGACATAGCCATTAAACATATCGGCTGTTTAACTGATCATGATTTTCCACTACCTAATTTAGCTAAGAGAATCTATCTGAGAAGGTTCACGAATCGGTACTACAAGTAAGGAAGAAGGAAAGGGTGGGACGATGGAGGTATTTATCTAATACTCATTTCGTTCAGGCGGTTTGAGGCTATATACGTTGTGTTACTATCAAGAGCCGCTCATCTCTGCCCCTGCTAATATGTAATTACCTGCTACATGCTTGATTGGGTTTCCAGCAATAATTAAAGCAGTAGTGATTAAAAACAGAAAGAGAAGAGAAGCAGGAAGGCCGGAACGGGGAGGAGGGACTCGGTTATTGCGTGTTTTGGATTCAAAGTCGTTGGATTTGTCAAGCGATTTGGTCGTGCACGAGAAGGTATGGCATGGTAATTTTTTCTCCGCGGTGGCTGGCTAACACGCATGTGTGCACGAACACCAAAAGCTATATCCTTGGAGGAGGGGCCATTGATTGATAAGCCCGATTTAATAGTTTACTACGCAATTTCTCGCCTATGTACAATTAACTCTCCAAGCTGTATTGCCGCTGTACTTTTCATTTGAAATAACACCCCCTTCTTTTGAAAAAAAAGTATCGTGTATTAATTTTATCCACTATTGGAATTCCCCATTAAGGAAACGTTATCTCCATAATTAAAACAAGGATAGGTTGCCTTTTTTTTTTTTCTTTCTTTCTAATCCACAAGAGGAACTTCAATTATTTTATCTCATATCAGAAATAACAATCAAAATGACAAGAAGTGATACTGGGGCATTAGCTTCTTGCACAATATAGGTAGCTTGAGAAACTTTCTTAACAGAACCAGAGAGCATCTCTATCAACAGCAGCATACGTTAAAAGTACCAAGCGAGATACACAAATATATCGCTCGAGATTTAATGCCCTTAAATCATTTCAATTCCTGGAGTACAACTAATATCTCACTGTGTCAATAGCATAATTCACTGGAGCACGGCGTCTGGCATATTTTCGCTTTTTTAAAGGTGTAAGTTGGAACACGCCACAAAAATGTTGCATTATAAAATGACGAAGTCACGACTTTCCGCGTAAGAAATTAATTTTACGCAGAAAAATCCACACCATTTACCATTACAAACCTCCTACCTCGAAAACTAGTTTTACGGAGGTATGAAAAATTGCTTGGTTTAAAAGAACTATCACTCTACAAGTCCTTGGCCCGGAGAAGACGGAAGGGGACTGGTAAGAGAAGTACAACAGGAACCATCCTGCCTTCCCCCTCTCCTGGCCAGTAACCTTATGCCACTCCTCCATTTCCCCATGCTAGTTAAATATTTCAACGTGAAATTAGTGTTCTTTTCCTCTGAATAGAAGTTTTTGTCAATTAAAGTGCAAGGTTCATTTCGTTTTCTTATCCACTTTCTTTTCATTCATTTGTCCTTTGTATTTCTAATGCCAACCTCACGTGGAGAATCAACGTTTTCTGTACGTAATATGTTTAATATTAGTTTACATTTTCGGAAGGCAAGAAAAACTCTCCTGAACACAAACAGCTCAGAGATAACTGTCTAAAAACCTGCTATATTTGTATTATTTTAAAAATATTTTCGGCATTATATTAGAAAACAAAATGCACTTCAAAGGAATATATTTTTAAATATAAAAACAGAAGAATTTTCATGCATTTATCATATGCAATAATACATTGAGAATATGAAACAATTTGAAGAGCTTTAATTTAATATTTATCAACGAGACAGGAATATTAAGACATATAAAAAGTTTTGGACATTTATACAAACTATTAACTTAAATGTTATACTTAAAACTTAAACAAGTGGCTTTGCGGAGGTATTGAAATAACTTGAATGTTCCACATTCAATATAGGCACTCTTAGAGAAAACATAAAAAGTGAGGGAATAGAAAAATGGCTAAAAGCATCCATTTCTTTACAAACTGGAGTCTAGTTATTCTTAAAATATGAGAAAAATGTAAAAGAAAGAAAAAATACAGAAAGGAGAAAAGCAGGAGATAAATAAAATAATAAATAAGATGTATCGTGAAGTATTTTTGCCCCCTCACCCCCCCAAATCTGAATTATTTCTCCTTCTGTAAGCTTAAATACCATCAATAAATTCAATCTTGAGTGTTTAACTTCTGAACGCTCAATATTTGACTCAATAGAAAGAGCATTATGTGCTTTAACAAATTAATAGAAAGGAATAGATAAGAACGTTTGAGATATTTGCAAACGAAATAAAGTTAATGACAATAATAAATAAGGTAACATCAAACACAGGAGGTAGAAGTTAGAAAATGGTCCTTGTTAAGAGTACACTTGCTTCAATAAATAGCAAACTTTGGAGACTTGAATGCGCGCGAAGGAAAAAACACAACAACAATACTCACAAATTAGCATGATAGAATTTAGCTGTCTGATTATTTATAGAAAATTGTTTCATAATTGGTTGTCGGTTACTAAAGTTATACTTCAAAGTACTCTACGTGATAGCTGAGGGAATTAATGCTATGATTTGCATCTTGGATGACGTCTTAACAAAAATTAGTTTTTTTGGAAGTTTCTGCATATTTACATTTAATTTCTTCTAGGCAACCATTTATTATTAAATATTTGCAATCCACAATGTTACGATAAGAGTTTTGATTCTGGTCTTCAACTCGCCTGTATCATTAATTTCAAAACTTAGGCAAATACTTTTCATATCAAAATATTTTCATTTTTGCATTTGATCTTAAAGTAACGGAAGTTCCGCTCAGGCGGTGAAGAAAATGGTTTCCTCTTTCAAATGGAAAGTACATTCATATGTTAGTGTTCTGACGCAATATTTTGTGATACACAATGTGAAATAATAAATATATTTAAGTAATTTTGCGGTCTCTCGCCCAAAGCAACACATATGTCCCTGCAACCAATTAAAGGATGATTATAAGAAGTGTTTGATCAATGATTGAGGGTTTAGGCTTACTTTATTTATGGCTTACTTTAACAGCTTTGGTCATTAGCGCCCCTTTCAATTCAGAGTGCGAGAGGGCCGACAAATTTAGCTCAGAGGCCTCTTCTCTTAGGTTTAAGATTATTTTATATGCCTTAAATCTACGAATCAACAACTTTACTTCACTTTTGAATGAAGCCGTACCTAAGATTTTTACACTCTAAAAAATACTCCAACGACCCATTGAAACCGCCACCTTTGTCCACGAGGCAAGTTGGTTATTACTTGATCATTAGTATCCCCATATTCGAGGATAATAAGAATATCATTACTATATATTTTTCCCGAATCCGAAAACCATTTTTCTGAAAGTGTATAATTGTACTTTAAATTTTCCGAAAATTCTATTCTCTAAGTAACTTTATCGAAATTCATTAATGCGAATGTCTTAATATACAACATAGGATTTGTATAACAATTTTTTTTCTTTATTTAATACTCCGTGGTAAGGAATAAACCAATAGAATGCTTATTTCAGTGCCGCTATGTTCCGGATTAGCTCTTGTTCTTCTCAAAATTCCTAGAACAATGTAAAAATTTGTATAAAAATTTGGATTCACCTTGAATGTATCATTAAACAACTATTTGTGGCTAGTCATCAAGGTCTGTAAGTTTGATTTCGTTTCCAAACAAATCATCCCTGTTTTTTCGGGATTTTGGAACAATTCTTGAAGTGATATATGATATTCGCGCTGATCACCTTTGCTTGCCCAATATATTTCGTTCTGTGAGTCAGGTCTGTTTTTACTTAAAAATAGTTCCAATTTCCCTCATACAGAAGAAATTATTTTGAATTTCTCTTGCATTTTCACCATAAAACTACCGCCACGGGAATGTTATGGTTGTTAAGGCGCAGACTCGTGAAAGAGAGGTGTGGGGGGTTCGAATCCCGTCAGACCCATGCTCCCTGACCAAAGTTTTTTCCAGGTTTTCCTCAGTCCTCATAATTGTCTAATGCCGATGAGGTACCCTAAACTTAGGCCTGGAACGTTTCCTTCCTTAAAAATAAATCCTTTCCCAATATATCATTTCATCTCATATATCATCAGTGTCCATCGCCTGTGGTGCCTCTGTAGCAAAAACGGGCGTTAAACTCCATTCATTCATTACCATAAACATGCATCAAGTACGTTTCATAGGTTGGTTTCTATAATTAATTAAAATATCTTAGTGGCAGGCAACTATTACAACGAATATAGGTCATCGAGCAATATACGAATAATGTTTTTTCACTCTTGGCGAATACTTTAAAAATTATGAAATAAAAGAGCTTAAAAAAACACCTAACATGATATAGCTTTTAAGCACCAAGCTCGTTTTACTCGAATTACCTACTTTTTTTATTTTAATTTATTCACGTACGCTCTTTAACATCCCAGGTCATAAGCGTCCCATTCAAATCAGAGCGTGAAACGGCCGACAAATTTTGCTCAGAGGCCTCTTCTTTCAGGCTTGAGGTTCTTTATCGTGCCGTAAATCTACGACACGGGACCCTTCCGAAGGAACCCATATTTAGGATTTTTATAACAGAAAAAAGTCATCTGTACTAGCGGGGTTTGAACCCGCGATCTTCGGTTTAGGGGGCAAGTACGGTTCCCCTACTGCACCAGGATCGACTAAATTACCTACATATACAAGCATTTGGTATTGATCACGGAGGATTATTCTTTCGGGCTGTAATAAGTAACAAGTTATATCTATACGAAAATTAATAAACTCTTGTTTTCAAAGAAATAAATACAATTTTTTTTTCATATACCTCCTAGGGCTCTGGCATAGATGTACGAAAAGTTATAATATCTCTGTATTAGATTCATCTCTCTTATGTTCAAGTTATTATTTTTTTTCTGCCTAGAGTCTGTCATGCACATTACTTTTGCCAGCGAAACATGAAAGTATGTGAATGCCCATATAATTGACAAGATCAAACAACGAGAGGTAAAACATGGTTATTATTTGCGTTCTGATGGCTTCTCCATCCTATATTTCGTTCGAAGTTTTTAATTACCAGAGCCACATCATCCCAAACCGCATTCTTCATACCCGGAGACCTTTTCGCGGACTATACCGCCTCCTCTGGGTTGGCAAGCCTGGTTGGTTGTATATGAGGAAGCTCTGAAGACCTGCAGAAGTAGCAGCAGCAGCAAGTAATCTAACACAACACGAAGAACCCTGGGAGACGGACAGAAGGACGGACGGTCGGACGCAAATTAAACCTCTGCAGCAAGCTAAAGGCAGCCATATTTAATACCAGGTAATTATCTTTCGGAGGCAAAAGAGAAGTTCCTTAGGCAGCGTTGCCACGTCCCTTCTTCTCGCACATCTATATGCATTGTGCATGCGTGCATGTGTTTATACATACATATATTTTAATACCTATTTTTCATTTGCAAGTGTTTCATCTTAAACTTATAGTGGCATAGATGGTTATATTACGCGGAAGTGACACCTTCGTTAACATTTAGGTTTATTAAATACAAAGAAAATGCATTTAAAATGAGAAAACAGCTTCTGAGATGAAATATTTAATTAGCAATTACTCAAGTATGTGCATAAATGCAGGGATCATATTATAGTTGTACCTTCATATGAGCAGAAAATAAAACGTCAAAATGTTTTGGGTTTGTATCATTTAATCCTTTTAGTGGAGCTATTAATATAGGTATAAGAAAATCAAATGAAAATTTAATTGACTAAGTAGTAGTCAAGCATGTAGTTTATCACCTGACGTTTTCATTACCTACAATATTATTAAGCAATGTCTCCTGGTGGTATAGTGGGGCCATACTTGACTCCTAGACCTATACCCGCCAGGGTTGATGGATATTTTCGGGGGTAAAAATCCTAAGTATGGCTTCCCTTCGGAAGGGAAGCAAATCCGTGGGTCCCGTGTCGTAGATTTACGGCTTGCAAAATAACCTCAAGCCTGAAAGAAGAGATCTCTGAGCAAAATTTATCGGTCACACCCTGAATTGAATGGGACGCTGATGATCTGAGATGTTAAAGAGCGTCCGTAAATAAACCAAACCAAATCAACAATGGAAACATAAAGCAAAAAATATTAATACAATGTTAAACATGTAAATTTTGCAGATGACTTAGTATAGTACAGGGCAATGAAAAAAAAACTGCAAAAGACTTCCCAAAAATTAAGTTAGATATTGAAAATATACACCCTTAAATCAAACTAATAGCATTCTTAGGGACATATCCTGGACATTAAAAATAATAATTAATGATAAAATAGTAGAAACAGATGTCTCATTTCAGACATTTAGGCTCCGATATTAGCTTTAACTATGATGAAGAACAGAACAAAATAACCCCCCCCCCAAAAAAACCAAGTTATATGCAAAGCAATAAATTGAACATTTGTTAAAGACTCGTAAAAATAAAACTAAATTTTACTAAACCAAACTATTCCTGCTCATTTATAAGGAAGTGAGTATATACAAGAAGGGATAAGATAAAAAAAATAATGACATTCGAGAAGAATGCAATAACTGTGTCTCCATCAAACGATAAAATTCAAAAATATAGAGAATAGTGGGAATGTATCTGGATAGAATGGACGAGAAATATTTGCAAAGAAACTTTTAAATTACAAGCCAAAAGGAAAGGGGATATAATAACGCTCACATAAAATTGGATACAATTACAATTGTGAGTATGGAACAGGAAAAGTTACCTAAACTCAGAAATGTAGAAGAAAGAATTAAAAGAGAGAAAAGGTGTATGACCTCAAAGCAAGGCGTTAAATGAAGATGTATAATGAAAGTAACTGGATGAAAGGGGGAGAAAACATTTAAATTACTAGGTGAGGCCTTACTTACCCATTATGGAAATACAAAATGACACTAGCAATAGAACACATTAAGTGTTAATTTCTTTTAAGTCCTTGTAAAGGCCTTAAAGTTTGCGACTTGTACTAGGAAGGTCCTGGTGGGAATCAAACCCCAAACTGTCTTCCCCCTCACGAGTCCTCGTCTTAACGATCTCGGCCACCCATGGCGGTTCCGTGGTTTACTTCAGTTAATTTTCAGAAACGCAGCATTAAAGTTTCCTATTTACCTTTCAATTCTTTATTCATATTCATTTTTATTGAATGAGTGTGTCAACGTCTTTCTGTGTTTGTGACGTCTTCGATGGACCCTGACATTGGACTGAGCAACCATTTAGGCAGTATATGTACGTTATAGGTGTCCAAAGATAATTGTTTTCCAACAGGGACTTCCCGAGCAGGAGGTGTAAAGTCCTAATTCCAGAGATGGATAAAGAGTCAAACAATCTGCACATGATCTAGATTCCTAAAAGATTCCTTCAGAAAAAATCTGTGGTCCGAATCTACCAGGACCTTTTTTTCCACAGGGTATTTCCCTTTTTTTTTTTTTTTTTTTTTTTTAATATATTCCTCATGTATCTTGGGGAGAAATCCTAAACTTTTAAACTTTTGTCTGGAATGCTTCCTTCCCAAAATTCCTTTCCCAATTTCTCATTCCATCACATATTTCGTTAGAATCCGCGCCCCAATGCTACAGTAATAAAAAGGATATTTGAATATTATTAAAACAGCATAATTCATTATTTTATACACATATTTCTATTTCTATTTTTACAGCTTCTAGTGTGAATTTATATATATTCAGTGTAAGCTTGGGCACCGAAAAGAGCCTAACAGGATTGAAATATTCCATTTTATTTCATTGTACTTCCCCATGTTTATTTCTTATTTAAATGAACAGGTTCATCACTGTAAATACTTCAATTGTTGATGGATGATTGGGTTTATTTATGGACGCTCTTTAACATCACAGGTCATCAGTGTCCCATTCTATTCAGAGCGTCAAACGGCCGACAAGTTTTGCTCAGAGGCCTCTTCTTTCAGGCTTGAGGTTCTTTTTCGTGCCGTAAATGTACGACACGGGACTCACGACTTTACTTCCCTTCCGAAGGAAGCCATCCTTAGAATTTTTACGCCCGAAAAATTCCATCGATCCTGACCAGGTTTGAACCGGAGATCTTGTGTTTAGAAGACAAGTATGGTTACCACTACACCATCAGGACCGACTGTATATACTTGAAAGAAGTGTATTTTAATTTTATTTTCATTGTGAAACCTCTCAACATAACCCTACATAACTTTGTAACATTTTTTCTTAAGATTTTTAAACTGAAACAAAATTGTTTTCTATTTTTTACAAACATATAAGACTTCATACATCTCTTTTGATAGTTCTACTCTTTATTATTTCTATACTTCATCCTTATAACCATGCAGATCAAATGCATTGAGTATTGCAATAAGTTGGGGCTTATAATTTCGAATAAATGATTAACTAGTAGTGTACAAAAATGTATATTTAGAGATAAATCTCTTTTAAATATTATTTTGGAGCTAGTGGAAACTGAAAGGCTATACTCAATACTTTTGGAATGAACACCTAATTTTCCAAAAGGATGAACAATTTTGCCTAGTGCTTTACTGATTATGAATAAGTTTCCAGTACTTAATTAAATTACGATATCAGTTTGTGTAACTCTTTTGGTAGTCAGTGTAAAACAAGAATAAAATCATGTAGCTTACCGTTTTCGGCCATAGCTGATCTTGCTGTCACTTTGGCAACGTATGTTCCGATCGCGGCATCTTCGGAGACATTCGAGTGGTACAGGGAATGTAGAAAACGCGGTGGGTTTTCCTTGGTGCCCTGGACGATGAAGTGTAGCGTTTTGGTGGCATGTTTTGGAGTTGGAGATCCATGGTCGCTGGCAGTTACATTGAGGGCGTATCTGCCTGCGGATTTCAGAATGCTGTTACTGCTACCGCCTCTCCTAATCCAGGGACCATCCACCGATACCAGCGATCTTGCCAAGGTTAGCACTCCCGTGTCGTAGCTCAAAGAGAACCTGCCTTCTTGATTGCCACCAGAAATGACGTAGGTCACCCGACCGTTCTCACCGGAATCTTTATCCACAGCGATCACGTGACACAGAGTAGAACCGGATGTGATACTGTCGCTTACCGTGATGGTCGATGACGCCGGAGAAACGAAGATAGGGACATTGTCGTTGGCATCTTTAACGACTACCCTGGCAGTGACGGAAGTGCTCAGTCTCTCTGACGTATTCGCAGCTTGGTCGGTAGCGCTGATGATGAGAATATACTCAGGCAAGGTCTCGTAATCCAGTATGCTTTGAAGGATCAGCGTGCCTGTGAGGGGATCCACAGTGAAGGTTTTCGTACCATTTACTGGCCATTGCTTAACAAGACTGTATCTCACTTCACCATTTGACCCGGCGTCTGCGTCGGATGCTGTAAAGTTCCAAACAGAAGAGCCGATGGGCGTATCTTCTCTCACTGGAATGGTGACCGGATCTAGAGCCCATTGCGGAGCATTGTCGTTCACGTCCTGTACCTCGACGCGCACAGAGACAGCACTGCTCTGAGGGTTATTGGTGGCGCTGGTGTCGAGGGCGCGCACCTCAAGACGATACTCTGACTGGGCTTCCCGATTCAGCTCTCGAGCCACCACTAATGAGCCAGTGCTCCGGTCGATGTCGAAGGCACCCATTTCCACGATGTTGTTGTTATTACCGTTCCCAGTGCTTCCTGTACTGCTGCCGCTGCTGCTTCCAGGGGTCAGTGAGGTGAGGGTATAAGTGACATGCCCGCTCCCTCTTCCTGCCACAAGGTTATCTCCGTCTCCAGAATCTGACGTTGCTACCGTTCCTACGATGTGACCCACTCTGACGTTTTCTTTTACCTGGAACAGAAAAATGAAAGAGTTTAACAAAGACAGATACATTTCAGGAGTAAACGAATGAGTTGGATAGGCTTTTATTGAGGAAGGAATAACAGGGTTGGTTTTAAAGTTAAAGTACCTTAACAGTACAATATACAACTTTGTTATTATTCTTTAATATTTAAAATGATAACAAAACACATATGTAAGCATATTCAAAGTATAATCGCTATATCAAATACTCCTTACTTATCGTTTAGATATTTGGAGATTCATAACAGGTCACTAAAGGACAAATAAATATCTGAGCTTAGCTGTAATTCCCTAAATGGCCTACCGAAAGATTATACAAATTCTGAATCATACCATAATTTTAGTTAAAAAAAATTACTGCTTAATCACGAATCCAGTAAAAAGATCTGATTTTTAAAAAAAAAAAATCATTCAAAATATTTGAAAATGAAATGCCATGATACAGGATGAAAAAAATTTCTGAAATACATATTTCATGTAAATTGTGTGAACAAAGTTTGCATTTTCTTCAAAGTAAGTTTAAACATAGGATTAATTAAAATGCCCCCGCATATTTTAAAAAAAATACGCTAAATCTAAATATTATTCTACTTTTTGCACTTTGCACTGCAACAATAAAAATACCGAGGGTGCACACACACACACACACTTTCACAGTAGATATCTATTTAATATATTTGAAAGTTGGATCGAAAAATAACAGTAATGTGTAGTATGGCGTTCTGTAAACACACGTGACTCATATTACGTTATGCTAGCGTTGCCACAACAAAATGGAGCCAAGATTATCGTTTGAACAACGGAAAGCAATTTTGAAGCGGTATTGGAAAACCGAGAATGTTATTGAAGTTCAAAGGCAATGGAGACGTGTATACAGAACAGAACCGCCAACGCGAGTAACAATTGCACGCATTCGAGACAAACTTGAGACTCGTGGTACCGTATGCGATGTTCACAAGAGCAGATCTGGGAGACCTCGCACAGCAACAAGCCCCGCGTCCTCGGCTATTGTTTTGGAACGTTTTCAGCACTCACCGCAGAAATCTACAAAGTAATGTGCATGTGAGACTGGGATTAGCAGAAGCAGCGTACGTCGTATAATAAAACAGTAAAGTTGAAAGTTATCATTCCAAGACTTTTGCATAAGTAACTGTAAAAGTCTAAGATGGTTAGTGCTCATCATTTTCTGTTTGTGGGAATTCAGTTTTGTCATGTTAACACAGTTTTTTCTTTGCTTAAAGTGTGTATACATTTTATAGGCACCCTCAGTATATGGAAACTGTGTTTGCACTGTTCTTGATGAACACATTTGATCTGTTTATCACCAGACTGTGTTTTGTTAACCTTGTGGCGACGGCAGCGAGGAAGGCGTTTTGTATACTGGAACTGTATGCCACTCAGTCAATAATCACAGTTCAATATCGCTTGCGAGGAGAATAAGGGAAGGGTCCCCGAGATAAATATATCTGTACACGGTATTAACAATTTAAAGAGGAAAGCAACCTGCGCCCGTGCAGGTGTGCGACACATCCACATTGAATAACTTTGACTAAAATAGAACTTAAATAATTGCTGTGTCCCTTATGTTTGTTATGATAGCTCTATTTGTATAAGTACCTAAGAGAAAGCAAACACTCTCTATAATACAATATTTGATTAACACTCATTACATCCCAAATAAGCCTTTTGAATTTCCGCTAGTCATTCTGACAATCCTGTTTCCGAGCGTGACCCGAAATTTTGTGCAAAATCGCTCACTAATACAAATAGCTATTTTTTTTTAGAAGTAGTTCACAAATACTTTGCTGACGTTAACAAAGTACATTACTCAATCTGTATCTTTGGTGGATCAATTCTGTAAGCGTATTCAGATTACACGAGAGCTTGGAGTGCTTCAAGTGCGACTTTCGGGGGCTATGAAAGGGGGATCCCATCTGTCACATTGTTGCAATGACAGCCGACTGCCGCTTCCAAGTTTATACGCCTCCCCAATTGCATTCTTTTTCCTCTGGAACAACCGGCTCCAGAGTCTAAAGAACCGAGGTACCTGCCACTCAGATTAAAACATGTCGTCCAGTAAATTCAAAGCACTTCAGTGAAGAAAATTTAATTTGAAACGACAATGGGAAGCAGTCATAAACGAAACTATATCATTTAAACTTCTGCACAGTTTTCGTATAAGTTGCTTGCATTTAGTTAGTCGCTACTTTGAAAGGGAATTGACTATTTAAGCTCTAAAACCACATTTTATACTACTTGACTGTATCCACAGAAAAATAAACGGTATTATTCACAATTTAGTCAGCGCAAAGAATGTGTTACTCCTATAAGTTGTTGTCACTTTAACAGAAAGTGCAGACATTTCTGATTATGATTAAAACAAATACGAGAAATCAATAAAATTGCGGATTTTAATGTTACTGAAACCATTAAAGACCACACTTCCTTTCCTAAATATCTAAAATCAAGAAATGGTCATTACCACATTAGAATTAGGACAAGTAATATCACAAGAGGGTCCGTGATTACAAAGTTCAGACCCTCGAGTGATATTTATTTGGACTATTTCATGAATAAAATAAGAATTTAAATATTATTCCTCTCAACTTGGCTAAAAAAGTGTACTGAACAATTTCAAGCAATCTAGCGACGAATGTCAGCAATGCCAATAGAGAAGAGCAAAATACGGTTTTAGGACTATTTCATGAACAGAATAAGAGTAAAAGTGATATATATATTTGAAATTCGCATACAGAACACGTGCATAAAATATTATACTTATGAATATCTATTCTAAATAGAAACCGCGAAACTAAAATAGGCAAAAGTCGATTATTACAATCGCCATCGTTCGATTTTTCTAATACCAACCTAGAGAAAAAAAAGATAACATACAGTGTTTCTATTTTTCTTTGTATTCTGTGGTTTGAAATTCCTAATGATAAGACCAATTTGTACATTTGACGCATCACCAAAACGCTTTGAAGAACTCTCCATGATTGTCGATTGTCCATACTTTTGTTACTATCAATAGCTCCCCACCGCCTCTAGCAAAAGTGGACAGTGATGCGTGTTCAGGAATTATGTAGTGGAGGTACAGAGTTGACTACACTGACTACAAGACAAAAGCACGTCGCGTGATAAAACGGATTTGTTACTTTTTTCCGATAATTTCACTCCGTAATTCGGCTGTGATTGGTAAAAATTTGTTTCGTTTGATTGATCGATATTAAGATGATGCCATATGAGTGAAATAGTCAAGGGAACTTATTTTATTATCACCTAATTGGTGTAATTACTAATCTAGGGAGACGTTCCTGCTCCGAAATTTGGCTAATTTATAATTCGTACAAAATTATGCAACACATAATGCTCTGGGAGCAAACCTTTGCTTTTGGGCGGTTTGCTGCGGGAACAGGTTGCCTGCATAAGACTATTTTTCCCCCCGGAGTTTTTCCTCTAAAAGATCAGGCCAAAAAGCTACGATAAAAGTTTCACGTGGATAATGTATTACCTTTATTACGTTAAAAACTTAACGGCAGATTACATGAGAGTTTAGAAAAATGAATCCTATTTGCTCAGTGCCTTTAGGCGTTAACCAATAGCACAACTTTGTCGCTGAATCTCTCTCTCAGGAGGAACTTTTGTTTTATTACTTTCTTCGATGAAGTGGCGTCGTGGTCGAATTGATAACCGCTTTCATCTACCGAAGCTAAGTGACTTCATATCTTAACAGCTGCTTAAGAACGGCTGACTTAGCGATGTCTGCACTTTTTCCGAGAATTCCATTTTATTTTATCATTCGTCCAAACTGCTTCTTCCTCGGCATTATCTTGATCATCAAGCGCAAGAGGTTATGGCCAAATTCAGTACGCGGCTTGAAATTGGGCAATATACGACGCTCCAATTCCATAATCTATATAATTGTGTTAGCATTTTTTTCGGATGCAGAAACCCACCTGACAATTTCTGTAAAAGATTTGCTATGATATAAATAGCTGCCAGTCTCACTGTATATCTCTGAAAATAAGCCATGAATCAGCAATTAAATTTGAAACTATTATTAAGTAGCTGCTAAGAGGGTAGGTCCATAAGTTTCCGGCCTCGCCTATAAGAATTATCGCCTTAAAACCCTTATCTAGTTTCATACCTTATCTATTAAGCAAATAATTGTAGCTATAACTTCTGCTCCGCTGTGTTCAGTTATAGTTGCATAAAGAAGGCTATGTGTAGAAGATTGTGACATGTTCAAAATGGAGTATCCAGCTATTATTAAGTTATTCACAAAAGAAGGACTCACTCCAAATAAAATTAAACAGCGATTGGACGATGTGTATGGGAAAGCACCCCCCCTCACATTGTACCGTAAAAGAATAGGTCGAGAAAGCATTTAAGACGATGTAGTATGGCGAATTCTGAGAAGACAGTTACGACTTTATCCGTAAAACGTATTTAGCACCATTATATGTAGAATTTTCAAATCCTAGGTATGAGAATCTAGAACTGCACCTACTTTATTTTTTACTAACTTTGGTCTGTTTTATGCTTTTTATTGATAAATGCACCAGATTACTCAAATTTGTTAACCGGCTTATGAAATGATTTTTCAAAGCAGGGTCCATTTATCGCCACAGGTGTTCGAAAATCCAAACCTTATTCACACAATTTACATGAACTATGTATTTCAGAAAAATTTTTTTTTCCTCCTGTACCATCGCATTTTATTTTCAAATATTTTGAATGAAACAAAAAAAAAATTAAAAATCAAGTATTTTTACTGGATTCGGGATTAGATCGTAATAATTTTTAATTAAAATGAATTAATAACACTAGGGATATGAATCAGAATTTGTATAATTTAAAATCGTTTTAAATTCAAAAGAACAGATAAGTAGATTCGCGCAAATTCTTTTAGCAAATATTATCTGAAAGTGACAGTTATGTTGAATGGAGAGGTCTATTTTCAAATAAATGAAGGTGTTAACATCACAATTGCAGGATTTGAGCGTAAAACAATCCAAACACAATAGTTCAGCAGGGCCGCTATCTAACATTCTTTTATGTTACAATTTATAGCACAACTTTATTTCCATAAAACAATGGAAAATGGACAGACGAAAAACATTACGGTAAATGAGCGGCGATATTTTCAAATGTTGCAAGCCTTTGTAATACCAGCAATACAGAATCATGGAAAACATAGTTTTTATGCAAGACGGCGCTCCACTTTGACGCACCAAGCGGGGTGGCTCTCGCTTGGGACTCGCATTCGTGAAGTTTGTAGAGGAAACAGAGGAGTGCTAATATGGAATACCAAGGCTTTTATGCCTGTATGTGCTGCGCTCTGATAGGGTCAAACGAGTTGGTAAATAGCGTGAATTACAAGTCGCTATTTTGGTGGTGGAAGCCACAATCTAAAGTGCTTTTTATTTTTTTGAAAAACCAAGAATATTTTATAGTATATTGGTACTAAGGTGTAACATATGTACATCAGGCTGTAGTATACACTCGGACAACATTGCCATGTCTTATTTGTTTGTCTTTCATAAGCGTTTCTGCATGTTTTAGGGTTAGAATTTCGAAAGTTGCAATGTCACTAATATAGGATACCAGTAACACCCTCTAGTGTTTAGACGCGATACAGAAAGCAATAAACAAGTAACGGAAATAAAGATGGGCTCCCTTAAAGCATTGCAAATATTTAAAGTGACAAAAAGATACCGTAAGTTGGAAAATTAAAAAACAAAATGAGCAAGAAATCTTCTCATTTGGCGCTACAGCCCGGGGTGAACCCTTGACCTGTCGTCTTATAACTTCATTGATAGAGGGCAGTATTGCAGGGCGACCGGCACTCCGCAGTTGCCCATCACGCGGGTTTCGTAATCGAAGAGCGCCATCTCTCTATCAAGCAGCTTTCTAACTGTCCTCACGAGGCTGGATGGACCCCGTCCCAGAACTCCGTAACTTAGAAGAATTTCCAAGCAGATACCGGAAATCAGTGACAGATCAAGGAGGTAGGTAGTCTGGAATTGAGACTACTCAACTAACAAGTGGGCAAAAAACAGTGGCACCTCCTGAAATGGGAGATACTTCAATATGCTTTTACATGGAAAACAACTTCTTACAAAAAGGAACTTGCAGTCAATGTCATTCCAGTTAGCAAAAAATTTACAAGCTCACGTCATTTTTAAGTGAGAGGGCAGTGTGGCTTGTAATTAACAGATATTGATATCTTTCAGAAAACGCACATCCACTTTCCAATTTACCAAATCAAGCTCTTGTGATGTGGACACATGCTGGTATAATTCACTAAATCATTTTAATAAATAGTTTTAACTAAACTAAATTTCAGCAGTATTCCGTATTTGTACCCAGCTTTCAAAATAATGAAAATTCAGTTTATTTAAAAAAAAAACATGTATTTCCTACATTTATGCAATTCGTACTCCATTGAATTGAATTGAATTAAGTCACTTATGTCCTTCCAGTGCTAGGGCCTCTGCAAGAGGGGATGGCTCATTGATTTCTCATATGGTGAGCTATTGTCCCTATGAGTTTGTTAAGTGTATAATATTTCTTATTTTACAAGAAGGTTCAAGTGCTGAGTTCTATTAAGTTTTTGTATTATAAGTTTGGTATCACTTTCACTACTGGCTTCGGTTGTTCTTTTCTTTCTGCAGCTCTGTTCCTAGGCTCTTCCAGATACTGCTTTCCTGAAGGAGTCTGCGCACCTCTTTCTCGGTCTCCCTCTTCTTCTTCTATCGATGTATAGATCCCATGCGGTAGCTGTATGTCCCCATCTGCTACTTAGTAGCCTTGCTACATGTCTGCCCCATTTCCACTGCAGGCTGTTTGCACTTGAGCCATGTCGCTTAGTCCCCACATCTTTCTTAATTATACAAATGATATTTTATCTATGAGGGATATCCCTAGAACTTGCCACTATATTTTACGTTGGCAGATGCTGATATTTTCTTTTGAGCTTCTGTTAGGCTCAAAGTATTTTCCATCGGTATGAATTTCAATAACCAGAACGCTCTCCATGCTGAGGAAATTATTTTGTTGATACTGGAATGTAACTAGTTGTCCGAAGTAGACATACTCGGTTACGTATTTTAGTGTTGTAGCAATAGCAAACATAGCCGCACTTTGTGTAATATTTCAGAAGCCTTTTCCTAGTTAATTTAATAGTAGCAACCGAAAACAAAATGGAATTCCATATTTCTATTTCTTCCTCTATTATTACATTCCATGATTTTTCCTCTATCTCACTTCACAGCATTTCATTCCGTTGGTTCTGTTACAGGGTCGAAGGTACCAGGGTGAGGAGGGTTCGTGCGGTGTGATGGTAGCTTGCGCCTTGGAACTGCTTCTATCCTTGTTTCTGGAATGGAGGGGCACTCGATCAACTCAGTGGAATGGGAGGGGATCTCAAGGGATTCGGGAGGTACTATCTAAAAATGTGTTAGGGACAACATCAGCATCCTAGTCATCGCTCACCCATTCTTTTAGAGATCAGCCATGAGCAATATCCTCTCTACCACAGATCATTCCCTATATCTACTCACCTGACACACAATTCTGTAAAAACACTATTAAGCAAACATTTGCTGATTTTGTAATTAGCATTCATTTTCATAACAGTTACTTCCTAGGTCAGCAGCTGACTACTAGTTATGGGGTTAGCTAGGAGAAAAGGTATTTCTAATCGCGAGGAATTAAACCAACCGGTATCGGATATCACTGAAAACATTCCTAGGAATGCACTTATTAATGCTGGTTTTAGAACAGAAGAACGACTATTTCTTACTGAACATTATTATATATTATTTAAAAAATTTCTGGTTTTTTCTTGTGATAATAAAACCAATTTTCTTAATAAACAAATTGCTGTTATTATTTTTACAGAATATAAAATTTTGCCATAATTATGATCGTTTGAAACTGGACGCTGACTTTAGAATAACCTTATATTATTTACCGTTCTAAAACTCTATGAGCTATCCATGGGACTTTTTTTAACTACAAGAAAATTGTACTCTATTTCGTACTTAAGTAGAGTATTTTACATTTAAATTCAGTAGTTTGAAGAGATTTGGTCAGTTTTATTAAATGTTTCGCTATATTTGATATATTTCGCTTGTCCCCTGCCTTTTAAGAACACAGTTGTACAAAATATAGCGAAAATTTGTGTGATTTTATATATTTCCATATTTATATACATCTTCTAACCTTAAAATTATATTTCGCCGCAACCTATCTCCTTTCAACTCACCTTATATCCTTGAAAACTTAAACCTAAGCTTCAATTATGCCATGCCATTCATTCCGCAGCCCTAATTTATCCAGAGAATTTGCTACCTGTCCTTCCAAGAACGTTGTATACATGTTATATTGTAAGCTTGACAAAGCATTTTATATTGTTTTAACGTCTACTGTTGTTTCGCTCCGTATCATAGACGTTCTGTTCGGTCTTTGCATCAGTTAAGATTACCAGTTCATAGAGAGCAATGATATAACGGTAAAAGTAAGATCTATAGTATGCAAGCAAGTAGTTTATTACTCTACTACTCATGAACAGAATACCCTTTAATGTAGTAGCCCAAAGTAAGGGAAACCCCATAGGGAAAGGAAAAGAATATTAAGAGTAACGTATCAAGTAATAGCGAATGCTCAAATTCTCAAAAAATGCAATGAAAAATCAGAAGCTTCATACCCTACCATTTGTTCAATACTCATAAAATTTTATCTCGTCTTAATAAATTATTTTTACGGAGAAGCTGATGAATACACGCGACTGCCGTTTCTTAATGATTTGACAAAAATAGTTTGTGGTCAAAACGGTAATCATCAATAAGCATACACTTAAAACAGCTCTGATTTGATCTTAATACATAAACACTTGATGGCAAATAAACAAGCGTTCTTTAATATTGCATTGTCATCAAGCTACAGTCACATTGAAGACTTAAATAAGAGCAATTGGCACATATCGATAAGCGTTAATCACCATCATATAACTCCTTCAATTTGCATGGTTGTCTGTTCCATTAATACTTCAAACTTCTTCTTCTTCTTCTTCTTCTTCTTCTTCTTCTTCTTCTTCTTGTAATTGCATTCAGCTCTTCCTATCCACATTAATTCGCATTTGATTTTAATCATTTGTAATTAAATTATTATTTTAGCTAACAAAGATAAGTCAATTAGGAATTAGGTCCCTAAATTCAATTTATTGCAACTTAAAATATCATTGCATTGCTCTGAGATGACCCAGAAATTATCACAAGTAATATCACGAGAGGGCCTGATATTACCGATAAATTCACGGACGTAGTGCGCTCAGATCCTCGAGTGACATTTATTAGAACTTTTTCACGAATAAAATAAGAATTCAAATATAAGTCCTCTAAACTTGACTTACAAATTGTAATAATTGTATATTTGAATTAATCTTTTCAAGCAATCTCGCGATAGAAGAATGCCGATTGTTAGTAATGCCAAAGAGAAGAGCAAAATACGGGTTTGGGACTATATATGAATAGAATAAGAATAAAAGTGATATATATTTTAAATTCACGCACAGGATATTAACACTTGTATTAAATGCTGTACTTAATTATCTATTCTATTCAGAAACAGTGAGATTGAAATGGGAAAAAAATGGATTATTTCTAATACCAAATGAGAGAGAGAGAGAGAGAGAGAGAGAGAGAGAGAGAGAAGATAACATACAGCGTCTCTATTTTTCTCTGTATTCTGTACTTTGGAATTCCCAATGAAAGATCAATTTGCACATTTGACGCATCACCAAAACGCTTTGAAAAACTCTCCATTTAGCGTTATGATTGTCGATTGTCCATGCTTTTGTTACTATCAATAGCTCTCCACCACTTCTAGCAAAAGTGGTCAGTGATGTGTGCTCAGGAATTATATAGTGGGGGTATAGAGTTGGTTACACTGACCACAAGACAAATGCACGTCAGGTGATAAAACGTATTTGATGATATTTTTCCCATAGTTTCACTCCGTAATCAGGCTGTGATTGGTCCAAATTTAAAATTTTATTTCGTTTCATTGGTCAATTTTAAGATGATGTCACATGAATGAAATAGTCACCGAAAGTTTTACCTTCCAGGTGAAATTCTCTTGGGAGTATAAACTGCCTCTTTCACACACATCCACAAGTCTGAAATGTTCCAAGGGGCCAGTGATGGGGGCCTTACAATGTGTGAAACTCATTTGAATAAATTCTTATACCGGTTAGGCCATAAATCTATCTCACAGAAAGCAATAGTTCTTACAATGGTAATATAGTGATTCCGATTTTAAATTATGGGTATAAATTAAATACCAACTTTTTTGTGAGAATTTTGTGCAACATCTTGCATGAGAAGGCTTCCAGAATATTATATGTAATCTTGTAAGATTATCCCGGGTTGAAACCTTTGTGATTGTTCTTAGGACATAAACACAATTTTACATTTTACCTATTGCACCTGACCTTATGAACTTCTGTAGATTAACATTGAATGCCCTAATTTCATAACTATTAGAATTTAAAAAATATCCAATTCTTGTATTCATTGAAAGTGGAAGCATCAACCCAACCCTGCTGTCAATTTGGAATAGACTCCTGAACTCAGCTAAAAAGGCGAGGTAAAGGAAAGCGAAGAAGGGCTAAATTCGGAGCTTCAATCCAAGAATTAATTCCCTTCTTGGCATACTTCAGTTAATTCATTAAATTCTCATACGCTATTTCCTAGAAATTTAGAAAAGAATATGATTGATTGTAATGTTTATAATACAAGAATGCGTTACTTTTAGTTCTAATGACATAACTAACAAAACACAGCCTCTGTCCTTAAAGGTGATCTCTATTGTAAACTTTGATAAAGCTCCAAATGAGAAGAAATTTTCTTTAGAAAAATCATCTACTAATACGTGCAATTCGTGACCTTTTGCTTATAGGTCAACCTTTTAACTTAGACTGCCCCTCTGAGGCCTAATATTACGTAAACCTTTGAATGAACATATTGATGAAAGCGATATTCTTCAAGTTTTGATTTTCTTATACAAAGTTTTTACAAAAACTAGGAAAGAAAAATATGTTTGGAAAAACTGTTTTGTTTTTTTTTTAAAAATATTTTCCTTTAATATTTATACACTTTTCCTTGCTTTCAAATAAATTCTCGAAACATTTTCTCCACTCTGGTTTTTAACGCTTCAACAGCTTCTTGAGGTGATGAAAATCGCTGTCACGTATTTTTTGTTTGATATTCGGAAACAAACAGAAGTTATTAGGCAATGAAACAGGTGAATGCGTGTAATGAGACATTAATTAGACGTTTTTCGTCATCAAATAATCAATTATTTGACGTGCTGTGTGAGAGTTGTCATTGTCATGATGAAGAATGATGCAATGTTTTTGGTTTTTCTTCACTACCATTCAGCATCTTCAATCCTGTAAAATAATGGTTGTGACATGTCCAGTACAACTGAGGAAACAAACCATCATTTTCTTGGAAGTGCTTCGTTAACGAAAACTTTTGTGGGATTCGGTTCATCTTGGAATACCCAAACAGTGAATTGTTGCTTAGTTTCCGGTTCACACGAGTATATCCAAGTTTGTCACCTATTGCAATGTTGTGCATGGATTTTGCATTTCCTCGGGGGAATTTGTTGAGCATTTTATTACACCAATTAACACGAGCGTTTTATTTATTTTTTTTTTGGAACTTCGGGGTCAAATTATGCGGAATTCATCAAGAATAGACCTTTTTCACATGCAGAATCGAATGTACTGCAGTCTTCGATATGCTTAAGGCTGCCTCTGTCTCACTGTAAGTCACTTGCCGATCTTCTTCAATCATGTTGCGCACAGCATCGATGTTTTTTGGAATGACAACCGTTTTTGGTCAACCTTCACGAAATTCATCACTGACAGAAGCACGACTATGACGTAATTCTGCAAACCAATTGTAAACAGTCTTTGTTGATGGTGCTTCATTACCATAAGTTGAACGATGCCATTCTATGCATTGTTATCGAGTTAGATTACATTTTTTACTAAAATCGTAAAAAATCATCCAACTAAAACCTTGATATGAAATTTAATTTTTTTTCGTACAATTGCTTTGTTTAAAAGCTCATATTAAACAAACTACTCGGTCAGTTTCTAAGCTGTAACTGTTTTCACAATAACAAATGTCAATTGTTGCGAAAATAGTAATGACATATCTCAATAGCGCCACCTAATGGTCGTTTGTAAAAACTTAAATGTAAAAACTTAAAAGATAGCCCTCGTATACTTGTTATGTATTCATCCGTCAGTGTGTGTGTTCATTGTACCTCGATCCACTATTCGTTTCACTGTGAATGGATTTCATCCAGCAGCAGAACCAATTTCTCACTCTTTCGTTGTGCCACAATTCTCCCTTGATCAAATTCAGGCGCCAGCGACCAGTCATACTCTGAGAAATTGTGGAATCGTTTTAACGTGTCTCTTATAGGCCATGCAAAAATAATGCAAATATTATGTTCACGATTACATATATCGATATGCAGAATTCTTGAACACACATAAGAGCTTACCATAACTCCTTTCTTAAGAGTGTCCTGAACTCAGTTCTAATGGACATTTCGCTTTAAGATTTTGGGTTAGAACACAACTTCTGGGTGCAGAAAATATGTTAATAAACGCAAAAGTATAAATGAGGGCGTCACTTCCCCCCACTCCAAGCGATTCTTTTCATAACGACTGCACGTTCGCAATCATATTCGTTGCTATTGTTCAAACTTTTTTTCCTCTTCACTGGTTTTCCTTGTCATAAAAACTCTTCTTTTTACAAAGGATATGATATGCCAACATCACAATGCTGTTGTTGTGCACTTCTTGTGGCCACTGTCGGAGAACAGCAGACGTATATCTTTTACGAGCAATCTTGGCTGCGTCAACGGCCCCATAAAATATTCACAGTTCTCATTAAAAGATCCTGATGCCGAGCATCGCGGCAGAAGAACCCAAGCTTCAAGGATTTCTCATCCCATCCCCAAATCACATCTAAATAAAAGGAATCGCTGAAACTTCCTCCCTAATTCCACACTCTTTCCAAGCTATGTAGTAATGAGAAGAAGGAAAGGCAACCATTACTTTTAAAAACAGAAGTTAGCAAACTTTTGACTCAAAAAAAAAAAGTTTATCCTATTAGCTAATAAGCGAAACTTAAAGAAAGAAACAATGTGTCATAAAAGATGCTGCGTTTTTCATCCCGTTTTACGAGTTTACCGTAGATATAATTATTTGTGCAATTATTTTCCCAAACTCCTTTTTTTTAAATAGTGTTTAACGTCCAAAACTGAGGCATTACAGGCAGTGGGCCTGGTGATACATGAGATGAAATGATAAAATGGGAAAGGAGTTTTTCTTAGGCCTAAGTTTTAGGGAACCTCCTCAGTCATGGAGGAAGCCCTTGCCGGAAATCGAATCCAAGACCTTCCACTCACGAGTCCGCGCCTTAATGACCTCGTCTACCCGTTACGGTTTTCCCAAATTCTGATTTGGTAATACCTGGAGAACCAAAAATAAAAACAAATGCATAACATACATTTTTTAAATATCATTTTTCACAAGGGGGGAGACCGTTGTGCAATGATGTACGTTTATTAAATATCCAATTAGAATGAGAGTAAAGCATTATTTTGTAAGAAATTAATTATGGCAAGAAACAAATGGAAAATTTTAAATATTTACATATTATGGAAACATATAATATAATACAGAAATCATAAATAAATATTGGAGAAAATCCAGAAACCAGAAATAGCAATGAGATATGCATTCAAAGCAAGGATCTTTGGAGATGCATATATAAATCATTTTGATTTTTTAGTTCTTCTCTTTGTGTTATTAATGGTTATATTAATTATGGGACCAAATATTATAAGCATTTTATTAAGCTGGGGGATATAGAACAATAAATTTAATTAAATCTTTAAATTCGAGATAAAAAATATCAATAATTCGTGCCTATACACTTACCACCTACCCAACAAAAGTCACGAATCTTCCTAATGTCAGTCTATTATACACTGAAAACCTCTTCGGATATCTGATTGCAGTATTTTATCTCTAAGGAGCAACTTAAAACCTACGATTTAAGGCTCAGGCCTCATAGTTAATCACATTATTAGGGTTAGTTTATTTTATGCCTATGCTCTTACTATTTGAGCTACCATGCCCTGCCCGACCATAGCCGCGAATCTCCCTATACCCTGGAGATATCTAAGGTAATCTCATCGCAGATATTTTATCCCTAAGAGGATTCGAAATTTTCGAAAACTTGTGGCTCAGGTTTCTGGTTAACCATCGGGCACCATGCGGTAGAATAGATGATAAGAACATCGGCACGGTAAGTCATAGTTCTAGTTTCGGTAGCTACCTAGAATTTTTATTATCCGATTCTGCTTTCAAACCTTAGCCTAACATACTGTTTGTTGTAAAAGAGCATTCGAGGATAGAAGAGCTGGATCAGAACGAATCGGTTATAATTCTCAGACAGAAGGAAGAGCAACAACAGCAACAGTAATAATTATTGAATTTGCTTAAATTAAATGTTTTCATTGCATGTACGCAAACACTTGTAACAAGGATAGAAAGTACTGTATTCTAGTACTTTTAGGCAGGGCTTCTATTTAAAAAAAAAATTCTATCTATCAGTGTTTATTACACATAATTTTACTTAAAAACACGTCAATTTATATATAGAGTGGGGATTTTAATACCAATTATAATTATATTTTAGATTACACACCCTCACCCAAAGTCATCTCCACCATGAAATGCCAATCGCACCCCTATATTTGATACTTAAAATTTATCTAAATTTACTTGTTTTTTGTTTCAATCAAATTTGTTGAACCAAAAAAATTATACAGAGTAGGACGTTTTGAAATAAAAGCTCTATTTATCCTGCTCAACAAAGGTGTAATTTAAGTAATTAATTAATCTTATGATGTGACTTAATGAATTATGAATGAATCATTTAATAAAATCTTTCTCATAATTATTGCCAAGCGAGTATGTAAATACTATAAAACTTTACAGGTAGTTAAATTATTTAGGTAAAATTTTTCATACCCGGATGCGTTGGAATGTTATCATCTTTTGGTGGAGGCCACGAGTATGATATTTTGTGTCGTGACAATACGATACATACAATACAATCCATAAGTTTCCGGCCTAAGCATTTTCTATATATGATAAACACAAAAACTATATTTCATTTTTCAATATAGTTACCCTTTATTGCAATACACTTCTCACACCTATGAATTAACATTTCAACCCCCCTCCATATAGTAAGAAGTCTTGTCTGCAAAATGGGCATAAAAACATCCATCATTAAGAGCAAAATAGTCACTGGAACCTAGATCGAAGCTGTAGGGTGGATGATCGATCTTCTTGAAGCCACATTTCTTCACAGCTTCCTTTGCAACAAGAGCTGAGCGCACAGGCGCTTTGCAGTGAAGAAGGCGCATATCACCACTCAGCTTTCCTGACCTTTTCTCTTTGATGGAAGCACGTAGTCTGCACAGTAGGCCAGCATAGTACTCCCATTTACTGTGGTGTTCCTCTCCTTTAAGTCAATGAAGAGTATTCCTTCACAGTCCCAAAAGATTGTGGCCATGATCTTCTTGGTTGACTGAGTGACCTTGGCCTTTAGAGGCGGCACTTCGCCAGGTTTGCGTCACTCCATTGATTCTCTTTTGGAAAAAGGATCATAGTAGAGGACCATAGTTTCATCTCCTGTAACAATGGTTTGCAGAATTTCTCTCTCGTTGCCACAACAGAGCTCCAAAAATGTCTAACAACAGATGACTCGTTGATGCTTTTGGAAAAGAAGTCTAGGCACCATATTGCACTAACCTTATTCATGTTTAAATGCTCATGAATAATTCAAAGGACTTGTTTTAGAAAGGCCCGTCCTTGCTGCTATTTCTGTAACTTTGAGACGCCGATCTTCCATAATTTTTCCTTCCACAAAAGCGATGTTTTCAGGAGTGAGCACCTCAAAGGGCAGATCTGCACGCTCTTCGTCTTCAATGCTTTCTCGAGTCATTTGAAAAAGTTTGGCCCATTCTTTTCGATAAAATATGAGGGGGATTCTTCCCCATATACACCGTCTAATGCTGTTTAATTTCAGTTGGAATTATTAATTATAGTTGCAACTATATTTGAACAACTGAATACAGCAGAGCGGAATTTACAGCTGCAATTATTTACTTAACAGATAAGGCATGATACCAGATAAGGGTATTGTGAAGGGGACAATCCTTATCGGCGAGGCCGGAAACTTATGGAGCTACACTCGTATAGTCGTTTAATGTAAAGTAAATAATCACATAATAATAAAAAATAATTATTTGAGAGGATACATAAGTTAACATTACCAGATGATAACTTACCTTGAACACGAGACTAGAACTGGTGAACGTCGGCCGATTATCGTTCAGGTCAAGAACTTCCACTCTCAGTAGGCGAACCCTCTGCTTAGGAGGCTTGCCACTGTCCGTAGCAGCAACTGCGAGGCGATATATCGCCCTGTCCTCATGATCCAGAACTGCACGGGTACGGATAACTCCTGTCACCGGATCTACGGTGAAGACACCATAGCCGTCCGAGTCGCGACCCTTGAGAATGGAGTAGGTGACAGACGCGTTGTTACCATCATCGCGATCCACAGCTCTGACTCTTACTACCTCGGTACCCGGAGGTTGTTCCTCACGTACACTGATAACATCTTCCTGAGGGTCCACCAGCTCCGGCGAGTTATCGTTGACATCCGTCACCACGATATGTACAGATACTCTGGTGCTTCTGGGAGGAACTCCCTGATCGCGAGCTTCTGCCACTATCTCGAACGTAACCTTCGTTTCCCGATCCAGTTGTTCTCTTGTTACAATTTCACCTGAAACGAAAGACATCATAGTAATTAGAAATAATATACAACAACAATGTTCAAAAAATTATACGGCACTTGCTACAACAGAACAACGAAGGAGACAATGAGTAAAATTCTGCAACTTTGGCCCCACTTAGGGAAAAGAGAGAGAAAGCGGGGCATTTAGTGGAGTTTAGCGACCTACGGCACGTCTGCCTCTAAGGCTTATCCTACTATCTATCCCCTTAGTTCCAATATTAGCGTCTGTTTCTAGGTCTTCCTGGTTATAGAAAGACTACCAGGAATGGGCACCCAAACAGGATATGTGAGGCAGATTTCTCAGCCTGTTTACGCATTTAAAAGAGTCCCACTTTTCTTACACCTCTTGTTTCCAACTTAAGGAGAGATAAGGAAAGAATCTTTTTTGGATTTACGGCCAATTTCCTATCTTGTCTTTATCCAGGATATGTTTGCCACCAAGTTGGTTATGGGTTCAGAACCAACACAGGATGTTTTACAACTCTTTTTGGCCAACATGTCTGCTTTTTTATTTCCATAAACACCCCAATGCACCAGTACCCACTGCAGTTCAAACCTGTTGCGAGATGCCCGGGCATTTAAGGCATTTAGGCATTCCCATAAAAGTTTAGATTAACCTAGTCAGAGGAGAGTGCTTTTAAAGCATTTGCTATCTCAGATACTCAAATTCTCTAAAAGCACAGTTCATAACAGCAAATACATCTGGCTGAAAAACTGTGTAGTTTTCCCAAGGCTGATGTTTGCCTTGGAGATTGGCCATATATGCCTGATAAGGAGGATAAAATTATTCACATTTTTTGCCCTTTTGAAAACTGAAAAATTAACTAGTTCTGTATCGCTTAGAGACATGTTGTTCGATCAGCTGTCGACCTGTCGAGAACAGCTACTAATGTGCAAGGATGGAATGGCATTATAGTAACTGAAAACCCTACACGCTCTAAACATAAAACATACCAGCATTTAGTGTCCACTACCGTAGAATTTCATTCACCCAATCTCGAAAAATGACAGTGTTCTAAAACATGTACGATATTATCTAGATGGAGTTTCTTCCTTCTGAGACCTCAATAAATGTTGCAATTTATGACTCACACTGACAAAGTTGCATAGTTGCTCTATAAATACCAATGTTCTACGTGACAATGCCCGTTCCTAGTTGTAGAATCTGTTTGCGATAAAACTGAAATTTGGCTAGGTTCCACTGTTCATACTGACTATGGTTCTATAGATTTTCATCCTTTTTGTCCAAAAATAATTCCTGAATAATCAACGCTAAGATACGATAAAGAAATAAAAAAAATTGTCATGCGTAATGGGATACAAATGAAGAAAATAACCTTAATGAAAACGGTATACTAAAAATGGTGTCAAGAAGAAGGAAACGTTTCCAGAGACACTTTGCTTAAGTTAAAAAATGACTAATACATCTAACATCTTTGCATATTTTCTATTTTTACAGATATTGACATACAAATAAATACTACATTCAATTTATTGATCCCCTTTCTTATTTAATTTAAATTATACAATTCTTTGCGACATAGAATACTATTTGAAATAAGATCTAATAATAGATGAGGGTTACCTCTCAACAACTGTTCAGTACATTCTAAAAGTAGCCATCAAAGCACAGAAGAGAGAAAGAATCAATGAAAAAATAGATTTAAAATACATTTTGATATCCAAATTAATTTGAAAACTTGAAACTGATGCATATGATGACCAACAG
Organism: Metallyticus violacea; assembly: GCA_030762175.1. NCBI lineage: Eukaryota > Metazoa > Arthropoda > Insecta > Mantodea > Metallyticidae > Metallyticus > Metallyticus violacea. The sequence goes on from CM060834.1 coordinate 90,330,995, forward strand.
CCAAGTTAAGAAAGTGAAAGGGTGGTAAAACATAAACAATAAAAATAGGTATTTAAATTAATAATAAATGATACATTTTATGTATCTATGTTTTCATTTTAAACATTACCAGTTTGAATGACTTTCTATTTGAGATAACTTTATAACTTTACAACACTTCAATATGGGCAAAAGACTTTTAAAATTAATGTTACTTACGTCTTAACGTTTCGCCCTCATCCCAGCCATTCCTACTTTGAAATTTCAAGTGATACACCTACCTTATGATGCATAAAATTTAAAGAGGTGTGCTATTGTTATCACTTTTGTGTTTCAATAGTTAAATCGTCACCTGAAGTTACAACCAATGTCAATTAAAGGTTTGGTTTCAACTCCTCACAGCTTGCAAATTTTAAACGTTCAATTACACGATGCCTGTATCGATGCCTAAATTATATAAGCGCTTTATGACGTCTTTTCGTTTGTACGTTGCCTGACGAACTGCGTTATTGTTGTTTGAATTTCGGAAATAAATTGGTTGTAGGACGAAAATGCACTTTTTCGGTAAAAATGCAATAATTATTAATATTATAGTAACAAAGTCTATTTTTCAAACTCTGGCTTATTTCCTTAGATTTTGGTCTTTCTTGTAGGTCATACACCATTTTAAAACAACTTAATATCAAAACGCTTCTATAAATGTTCGAATTATTTTTCCAAATTCAAACAAAGGCCAGGTTGCCGATTAAAAGCATGAAAAGTCACGAGTTACACTTGAAATTTCAAAAAGGGGTTGACTTGGAGTGAGTGAGTGACTTAACCCCAAAATATATCAACACTGGTTTTAAACTTCCCCATCAATTGACATTCAGACTGAGAAGTTTTGAGACGAAAGTCCTGTATTTATTAAATTAAATACCCCAAAACACAAAAAATTAAACAATTGTTTTTCAGCTGCATATTTCCCATATGCAGGTATATAAGTTCAATCAACTACATTTGACTTTCCTTGTGCAAGCATATTAAAGTACTTCCAGAACTTCATCGTATGTAATTTACTGTGCATGTACATATGAATGATGTATAAAAGCCTGTTATTTTCTGTATATCAAATTCATTCAGACGCAACACACAAATTATCCTATATTAGGTAAATTACTGTTACGTGTATTAAATAATAATCTAATTCATCGAGTAATTTGTGAAGATGGGCAATTCTGTCATTTTTACAGGTAAGCTGTTAAAGATTATGTCCTTTAATGACACTGCAAGATTCTAATTTAATCAATGGTGGCATGTGTTCGAACACAGGCACAATGGTAGTGAGATACATTTTCACAATACCAGGAATATTAAGCATTGCTGGAGCTTAGTAAACAGTTTCAAGTCTGCAAAATAAACATGTCTGGGGATAATTGAACCTTACCTACATCACTATATCGAATGTCACACTGGAGACGAGGGTAAACATTCCGTGCAAAACATTGACAATTTTCCAGAACGCTGGATCGATAGGATTATTGCATTTCATTATATTTTAACAACAGCAAAAGTGTATCTTAGGACAGTTTCATTGCAATTAACATACTCAGATAAGAAATATGTTTTTAATAAACTGATTACATAAATAGGCAGAACGTACAAGGATTTGCTTATCACGAGCTAATAATTAATGCTTGTTAACTAAGCATTTGGGCATTTAAAAAGTAGCATTTATACCTAAGGTGTTTCAAAATGTATAATATTTGTTTTTTTACACCCATCACCTATTCTACATACCGTGTTCACCCTGTAGAGTGTCGAAACGTAAATATAAAATGCAAAACTCCCCAAATTTCACGTCCAGGGGCACCGTACTCATTAATAAAATTACTTATTCGCCTCAATGTTTGAAAGTACACCGTTTTATGTTTCATAAACGAATAATTATTAACTGCTTTTATAAAATATAACTATAATGGTTGTTCACCCACAAAATCACCGCCATGAATTGCCAAGGTCGTTAAGGCGCGAACTTGGAGCGGATGGTCTCGGGTTGGAATCCCGCTAGGACCGTCCTCCCTTACTGAGGTTTTTTCCAGGTTCTCCTCAGTCCTTATAAATGGCAAATGCCGGGGAGGTACCCTAAACTTAGGCCTGGATCGTTTTTACCACTTCATTTCATGTATCACCAGTGTCCACCACCTGTGGTGCCTCAGTAGTAAAAACGGGCGTTAAACAGCATTAAAAAACACAAAAATCTCTCATTAGATAATCGACATATTCTTTTAGTGCCACATTCAGCTCGAAACAACGGAAAAAGAGATTGCTGTGAAATTAATAGAAATAAGATTTTCACTCTAGATTACACTACATCTGTTTCACACAATATGCAGTTACTTAATGTAGTCTTTAACATAAAGCAAGAACTGACTTCGGGCCATGACGGTACTGTTATAACACCCTATATGTGACAACTAGCTTACAAAAAGGGACAAGCTTTAGATCAACATTATAACCGCATGGTTTCCGTAATTTAGCTTATCATATCTGGGTCCCCAGGTTAATTATTCCAGTAATACAGTACTGAAATTGTAATGCAATTTAACATGAAAGAAACAAGGAAAAGGAAATATGTTTACGAGATATTAATTCGGGGCACATTAATGTTATGGATAACACAACTAACGCAGTTGACATTATATGCAATAAAGGAATAAAGTCGGTTTTTCTTCTGGTTATTAAACATTGAGTACGAAACAAATTATTTATGCATACTTTTAATCCTATGCTTGAATCACTCAACCAAACAATAAACTCTCTACATGCTAGAAACACATGTAAATACCTTGGATTAAGGTTGGGAAATCAATACTGTCCATCTGCCTACCCAAAACTTAGATACATAAATATGATTATGATAATCGGATCATAACATTTATTTATACCTATTGCTGCGACTCACATGTGAATGAACCATATTAATAAAAACAATAGAAAAGCACGGAAATGAACCGTAGAATATCCCACACATTTCATTTACTGAACCCTAACACACACGTACATGGTTAAATCTTTCCGTAGCCCCCCCCCCCTTTTTTTTTGATTGGTTTATTTATGGACGCACTTTGACATCTCAGGTCATCAGCGTCCGATTCAACTCAGGGCGTGAAACGGCCGACAAATTTTGCTCAGAGGCCTCTCTTTCAGGCTTGAGGTTCTTTTTCGTGCCGTAAATGTACGACACGGGACCCACGGCTTTACTTCCCTTCGCAATCCCCATAGCCTCTCCGTCACGTCTTTCCTATAAGAAACGTTTGCTCTATCTGCTGATCTACCGGGAACGAATAATTGTATGGCAAAGGAACATACGATAACAACCATCTGAGGAAAGCAGGAATGGTTTGCATATGCGGCTTGCATACATTGGAATTAAAGGTGGTGGATTCACCCGGTATCTCTGCGTGCGCAATTGGCCAACTTCATGATCCAGTGTTTAGTATTAGGAACTTCTATTCCTACAGTTCCGGATTCAATTCTCTAATTTGCCATGGAGATTTTTCTTTTGATAAGATGGTCCCTATGGCTAACAAGTTTGGTTAATTTAGTTAGACACTCCTAGATTTAAGTCCCTCCAAATGCACTATAACTATATAGCCTTCATCATTTCTCCACTGGCCTTAGAAAGCCACTACAAAACAGCCACATCAGCGGAGAATGTTCAAGTTCACGAGAACGAGAAGTGAAATTGTATAAAATGTGTGTACATAATTTTAAATCTAAGAAAACCCCTATACATGAGCCCAAGTTTATTTTAAACGTGTTAACACAAGGGTTAATGGCATTTAAAAGTTTTGGTTTGTACTATTTGAAATATTTATTGAATTGCAAATGAAAATACATTATAGTATTCAGGCAGACTACAATTGATATATTACAATCAAAATTTCCATAATAAATTACATTGGTTTATAATTAACTATTTGTTATAATTCCAAAAGAAACGGGAATCTTTTCTGATTTGCTGTCTCACTCTAAACCTCTAGCTCCATTCGCACAATACACAAGGGCCCTTCCTCTAAATCTATCCCTTTCCAGTTTTTTCTACTCTCTTAGTCATTTCTCAGATTTCGTATATACATATTAACATACATTACAATTGATTGCTTTACTTATGGGCGCTCTTTAACATCCTAGGTCATCAGCGCCCCATTCAATTCAGGGAGTGAAACGACCAATACATTTTTGGTCACAGGTTTAGCTATAATGGTTGCCTATGGCTCTTGTGGGTGATGGAAGAAATAACATCTTTATATATATATATATATATACACACAGAGGGTGTCAAAAATGTATACACACTTCAAGCAAAGAAAAAAAAACTGTATTAACGTAACAAAACTGAATTCACACAAACAGAAAATGATGAGCACTAATCATCTTACATTTTACAGTTACAACAGTTGCTCAAAATGTTCACCATCGGCGTCGATACACTTCTGAGTACGTTGAACTACTGAATAAATAAAATTTGCGAAAGTGTCCTCAGCGATTGCAGCACATACCGTTTCAATTTCTTCCCGAAGTGCTGCCGTGTAGCTGGTTTTCTACGGTATACAACATCCTTAAGAGTTCCCCATAGGTAGAAGTCCAACGGAGTTAGATCCGGAGAACGCGGTGAAAACTCAATCGGACCTCTTCGTCCAACCAGTGTCTTGGATAATGCCTTGGATCCAGTGCGCGGGGTTTGTTGCTGTGCGAGGTCTCCCTTGTAAACATCGCATACAGTACCATGAGTCTCAAATTTGTCTCGAATGCGTGCAATTGTTACTCGCGTTGGCGGTTCTGTTCTGTACACACATCTCCATTGTCTTTGTACTTCAACAACATTCTCAGTTTTCCCATACCACTTCAAAATTGCTTTCCGCTGTTCAAACAATAATCTTGGCTTTGTAGCAACGCTAGCATAACGCAATATGAGCCACATCTGTTTACAGAACATCATACGATAATCTCGGCTTCATTTGTTCATTGTTGATTTACCTGTTACCTAGCAACGTTATTATAATGTATGTGAGTCACGTCTGTTTACAGAACATCATACTACACATTACTATTGTTTTTGGCATAACTTTGAAATATATTAAATAGATATCTGCTCTGAAAGTGTGTATACGTTTTTGGAGACCCGTTTTTTATAATAAGATATTCAGTTCATTAATATAAGCATGTTACAATAAGAAACCGTGGCAGCGATCTCCAGAAGGAGAAAGAGAAAATAGAGTAGATCTATGTTGTTGTTATCATTTGTTATAGTCTAAGAATTTTCAAAAAGCATATTACTCCAATATTTAATTTGACTGCTTTTATTTTTGATAGCGAGTCATATATGTATAGTACCGTTAAAAGTATAAATGTATAAATAGCCCTTGCTTAAATCATAGTAATTACACTGAACAAATTAACTAACTAAGCAGTAAGTCTAGAACCTATAGAATGATAATGCAATTAAATATTTTTAATGAAAAGATCGTGAAATAAGCCAACTTAACCCGAAGATTAGATAAAAACCCCAAAGAGACATCATATGAAATCCTTAGTAATCAGGTAAGTTAAAGCCTATGGTACTTAGCAAAGTGTCTGGCATCAAAGAGAACAAAACGATCAACATCAGCAAGGAACTATCCAATAGTAATTGAAAGGAGGGGCCAGAAAGTTCAAAAGGCGTGAAACATCTGACTGAGCCAATCCAAGTCCTATAATTAACTCTCCTCCTCAAAACAATCGCCCCTTATCTTAATTATTTTCCTTACTGATCATTAGTTCTTAAGACCACGAATGCTTGTGATGCATCGAGATCCGGATTTTCGCTTCTATCTGTTTACAAGGGAAGCCAATGATCTCTTCAAGGAACTACACTTGCATTTATTACTAATTTTTTGGTTTAAATATAAAAAAATATTTATTATTAATAAAAACCTGATAGGATTGTGTTCTTCGTTAGTAACAGTAGTCATAAGAGAACATAGATTTTAAAATGAAACCTTCGTAATCTACAGTGTGTTCGGGAAAAATGTAGTGAAAAAGAAATTATCGTATCTCAGAAATTAATGCACTTATTTCCTCGTAGTTTACACAGGCAGAAAGAACAATTAAAACGTTTTGTGTACACTCTTGTATATGAACGTAATTTATGGAGGGTTACGTCAAGGCGAACATGTCTTGGCATACGCACGAATGTATCTCAGCATAACAGACGCTATTGCGGATTAATCGTGAAAAGGACGCTGCATTCTTTTGATTGGCAGCCACAGAACGCAGGATTATATTGCAAAGAAATCAAGACTCCCAGGAACAATGTCAACAATCGCAACGCGGGAGACACAAAAACATAACAAAGATATACGCAGCGCGTAGTTCGCTATCAGTGCATTCTAAAAAACGTTTTACATTTTGAACGTGTTAGCCGCGAAACAAAAATGCATCAATTTCTGAGATACGATTGCTAAACACTCGGGACGTGTACGCCTGCGCACAGGTCGCTACCAAAGACCCAACCTAAGTGTCCACACTATATCATTATAATATTGCTTGAGCTGAACGCCTTCTATAATAATCACACAGGAATAAACATTTTATACATTTTCTGTACACTGTTTAAATTATCTATTACATTGTTTTGTGGTTTGCTTTCTGTTAATTATTGCGGCTCACATGGAATGAATCAAATTAATAACAGCAATACAAAAATACGGGTTGGAATCATGGAATGTACGACACAATTTATTGGATACGGGTGTAATTTCCCATAGCTTCTACGTCACATCTTTCCTATAAGAAACGCTCGTTCTATCAGCTGATCTGTCATGAACGTTAGTTGAATTTATTTATTTACGAACGCTCCTTAACATCTCAGGTCATCAGCGTCCCATTCTATTCAGGGCGTGAAACGGTTGACAAATTTTGCTCGGAGGTCTCTTCTTCAGGCTTGAGGTTCTTTTTCGTGCCGTGTACGACACAGGACCCACGGCTTTACTTCCCTTCCGAAGGAAGTCATACTTAGGATTTTTACGCCCGAAAAAATCAATCGATCCTGGCCGGGTTCAAACCCGCGATCTTGCGTTTAGAAGGCAAGTATGGTTACCACTACACCACCAGGACCGACGATCTGCCAGGAATAATAAGTATATGGAAAAGGAACATAACTATCATCTGATAAAAGCACAAATATTTCGCATCTGTGGATTGCATATATGTATTAGAATTAAGAGCGGCTGTTGATTCATCCGGTATCCTCTCTCTCTCTCTCTCTCTCTCTCTCTCTCTCTCTCTCACACACACACACACACAACCATACCAAGAATTAATGTCCAAATGTTATATATAATAACTTTATGAAAAAAATACTTTAATCTTTCTTCAGACAACAGCAACGGTTGAACCAATTAATTGAAATATTTTCTTTTCATTCCGTAATTTACACAAAAAGACAGCAGGATTTGCATCTAGGATCTGCCGAATATGTGTTCCATGCGTTACCGCCAGAGCCAACACATTCAGCATTTCTCTTATTAAAACATTTCTATCTAACCACGAACATTACTCAAAACATTTTATTCTTCATGCAATTCTTGTACCATGTTTATTATCTCTTAATGCAGAATACCATACAGCTATTGGCGCAGTTTCGTTTTAAAAAATTATTGTAAACGGAATGCATGTTTTTACTTCGTTACCTAGTTTTTTTTTCTTTTCAAATCACAACTCTCAAGTTATCTGAATATCATGAAATTTGGAATCATTTCCGGATTTTTATGCTTATTTCCTGCAAACACTCTGCATTACATACTGTATAACATTTAATACTCTTATTGCCATTTATACATAAAATACACATAAATTCTACTTATATGTTTTTTGTTACTTTTAAATTATAATATAGGGGAATTACATTGTTTGCACTACCTTACACGTCTGTAACTTCTCTCTCTTTCTACAGACATTGTAAGCTTCTCTGGAGATACTCTAACAATGGTAGTGCTGTGATCAGCCCTTCAATTGTTCAAATCCTGATATTCTCTCTACTTCATTTATTTCTGAGATGTAAACATGGCTTAACATCCCTAAAACAATTTCTTTTTATATCATAATATACACTTTTAATATTCGATAGTTACGTACAAATTTATACTTTATACAATTCTTTATACAAAATTTCTGTATTTTCTCTGTATTTACATCTGCTTTATTCAGGGTGCTAAATAAATTAAGACGAAATTATTTCAGAGATTGTAGAGGGGCTTTAGATAAGTAATTTGAGATAGGGAATATTGCCCATATGTTACTGGCATCAAGTGATAACGGATCATTATAATAGAGTTCGTGTATCGTTGAATTCTTTTTTATCTTTTCTTCTTATATATAAGTATACTTTATCATAAAACAATAATAATAATAATAATAATAATAATCATCATCATATCCGCAATTCACTTATCTACGGTATTCGAAACCAAAGTTAATCGCCAAACAGATAGGTTGATAGGTACTCTAGACTAAGCTATATATACATACTAGGAAAATATTTCGCGAACTACAGATTCCAATCTCAATTTACTTGCTTAAGGCTTCGCTACTGACCCCGAAAGTATTGATATAGGTCATAAAATGCTGTACAGACCTGTAATACTTGCTATTGCTTTGATAGCAGACCAACTTTTGTATGAGCAAGCTGAGCAAGTTTACAAGAGCTGCTCAATTAATATAATGTTTGCTCTTTTCTTAATGCCTGATATACATGGCACAGGTTTACTAACTTTAAAGTTGCATAAAGCTATAAAAATCTGGATATTTCTACTTGATTTATCAAAAACGTTCATATATCTTGTATAAATGTAAATTTTTAGACTTTTTTCCTTTCTAACCCCTTGGGTACTGCTAGGCGCTGGCTGGAAGAGATGGCTTGCGACGCATGCGGGGAGAGAGGGCTTTATCTGCCAAGTAGTAATAGTAGGTGTATCTTCATTATTATAAAATTAATTCTATATACACATTTGCATGGGTCGTAGACAGTACATTCATAAATATGATACATAATTTGAAAAAGGAACAAGTAGTAGTAGTAGTAGTAGTAGTAGTAGTAGTAGTAGTAGTAGTAGTAGTAGTAGTAGTAGTAGTAGTAGTAGTAGTAGTAGTAATAACAATAATAATAAACAACACAATATTAATAATAAAATATGAAAAATGGTATTTACATATATATGAATTAAAACATGTTATATATCATTTATAATTTTACTAGTTATTGCATTCTAACCAGCAAATAAATTGCTTCTAGATTCGGGCACTTTAGTTAGGAAAATATTCATTCAATTAGCGCGGCTCGTAAATAGATCCGAGCATACCAATCGACCTCTAATTACGTTAATTTTTTTTTTTTTTTTTTTGGAAGAGTCTTTTTCTGAGATGTTCCCAGTGGGTGGAAGTGTGCTACAATATAATAAATATCATGTAGGATAATATCAATTGCGCAGTTAGCAAGGATAAGTCCTGTTAAATCTCCTGCTGTAAATAAGAAAACAAATCCTAGTGCTCATAATGATGGTGCTCTATAAATTATTTTTGATTCATAAATTGTGGCGATCGGCCAGAATATGTACCCATTCCTCCTCCTTTCCACAAAATGGACAGATTCTCCTACAGGAATTATCCGTTATTTTTGAGCCTTACAACCTTCCAGTATAAACCAGGCTATCCCTGAACTCGGCTTTCTTCCTAGAAAGAACAAATATATATATATATATATATATATATATATATATATATATATATATACACTCTTTAACCTAAATTAATTCAATTTCATTTAATAGGCTTAAGGAGACTTTCGTGTTACATTCTGCCTCGATTTGCTGCCTGCCGATACCATCTAGCCTTGATCTAACCTTCCATACATCTGTTTTATTTTCATCGCCTCGTTGCCATATGGTCAGTTCCTCTGGATCCTCTTTCTACCTCTGCAACCCAAAACATTTGTGTCTTATTTTGCATCTGCTTTCTATAGCATTTAGTACGAAGTATGGATTGGCCTCCACTGCATTAGACTAAACCTGCTCTTATTTTGCTCTTAACAATATCTTTAAATCAACCCACCTCCTTCAAGACCCCACAGTTTGAATTTTCTTTGGAGAGCTCGAGAACCCTTTTCCAAAAATCAACTTGAATTTTATTTACACGTTCAGCTCTTGCTCATCCCCATATTTCACTTCCATCTCTCCAACTCCTAGCAACAGGTATACCAGTATTCAAGAAAAAGGTAACTACTTAAAGTTAAACTACAGTAGCCTTTTGGTTAATATGCACAATTCATTTCCATCTATCTCCTCTCGTACTCATAACTGAGAGCAGTGTAGGAATTGAATTGTGTTTCTTTGCACATTTTTGCCTCTTATTTTACTTTTGAGCATATTTATTGTAGGAAAATGCCATTTTTAGCTTTGTAAAAATCTTTATGGTTATATTAATCTTTATTTTATATTTTTTAAGTACTGCTGTATTATTGTTAGTTTCAAAATTATGCAAATTCTGTCTTTCTTTCGCACATTTTTGCCTCTTATTTTACTTTTGAGCATATTTATTGTAGAGAAATGCCATTTTTGGCTTTATGGCCTTATGGTTGTATTAATCTATATTTTTATGATTTTAAGTCTTACTGTATTATTGTTAGTTTCAATTTATGCAAATTATGTCTTTCTTTCATACATTTTTGCCTCTTATTTTACTTTTGAGCATATTTATTGTAGAGAAATGCCATTGTTTTGGCTTTTTAAAAAGCTTTATGGTTGTATTAATCTTTATTTTATGATTTTAAACATAAGTGTATTACTGTTAGTTTCAAAACTATGCATGTTCTATTATTGCAGCATGAGCATTTTCCATCTTCAGCAGAACCTCTTGCAACAAGTGATGCATCTTCAGCACGAGATGTTCCACAGATATTTCCTTTCTTGTTGCATGATGCCACATTTAATGAGCTCCTCTCAGCTTTACGCGCATGACTAATTACCAGACTGACTTATCTCTACCTAATTAAAATGTCATCTGTCACACTTATAAATAATGTTTATTAAATGACAGAAGAATTTCTTCACTGTCGTTCAAGTATGCCCGCAGTTTCTCCAGCTAGGATGAATCTTAAGCGGTACCAACTTTACATTCTTCATAAGTTGGTCTTTATTTTAACTGGATTCTAAATCAGCAAACTAATATTCAGGCTCTCGCTTTTAATCTGCATTTAATAGTCAGATTAGATATCTGTGATGTAGTTTTAAATGGTAGAAATGTGATATTTATGATGATGACTGCTCGTTAATTAAACACAAGAGAAGAGATAATTAGATAATGCTTTTGTTTTAACTTCCCTATGAATTTTATTTTTATGTTTTTTGTTCAAATTACATTCACTTTAAATATTTATCCTAGTTATTCGAATTGGAAAGTTTGTTATAAAAGCCTGTATATCGAAGGTGCCAAAAACTGTATACACACTTTCACAGAGTCGGTCCTGGTGGTGTAGTGGTAACCATACTTGCCTTCTAAACCCAGATCGCGGGTTCAAATTTGGCCAGGATCAATGGATTTTTTTCCGGCGTAAAAATCCCAAGTAAGGCTTCCTTCGGAAAGGAAGTAAAGCCGTGGGTCCCGTGTTGTGCATTTACGGCACGATAAAGAACCTCAAGCCTGAAAGAAGAGGCCTCTGAGTAAAATTTGTCGTTCGTTTCACGCCCTGAATTGAATGGGACGCTGATGACCTGAGATGTTAAAGAGCGTCCCGCAAATAAACAAATAAAAAACACTTTCAGAGTAGACATCTATTTAATATATTTCAAAGTTTTACCCCAAAATCACAGTAATGTGTAGTATGATGTTCTGTAAACAGATGTAACTCACATTACGTTATGATAGCGTTGCTACAACAAAATGGAGCCAAGATTATCGTTTGAACAGCAGAAAGCAATTTTGAAGTAGAATTGGAAAACTGAGAATGTTGTTGAAGTTCAAAGGCAATGAAGACGTGTGTACAGAACAGAACCGCCAACGCGAGTAACAATTGCACTCATTCGAGATCAATTTGAGACTAATGGTACCGTATACCGTGAAAAACCAGTTACACCGGCAGCACTTCGGGAAGAAATTAAAACGGCATGTGCTGCAATCGCTGAGGACACTTTCTCAAACGTTGCTCAATCAGTAGTTCAACGTACTCAGAAGTGTATCGACGCCGATGGTGGGCGTTTTGAGCAACTGTTGTAACTGTAAAAGTGTAAGATGATTAGTGCTCATCATTTTCTGTTTGCGTGAATTCAGTTTTGTTATGTTAACACAGTTTTTTCCTTGCTTGAAGTGTGTATACATTTTTGGCACCCTTTGTATATTGATGTTTAAGACTTTATCTAATTTAATTTATTTTTTCAGCCAGAAGTAAAGATAATATCAAACTTATACAAAGCAGCTTAGTGGCATGGTTACACGTTTTCAAATGGAATATTTGCATCTGTTTACAGAAGGCGAGGGGGGGGGGTCGAAGACCAAATAACTTTGTGTGCATGACTCTCGACTGTGCGGAATGCCGGCCTAACACAATTGAGATATCTGCAGGATCCACTTTCCTGTGGCAGAGACTATTCTGGCCAAAGAACCTCGCCGCACCGCATTCCCCACCGGCACCAAATAAGATTGCTTCTGCTGCAGCTCCTTTCAGCTCCCTTACCGACCCCCTCTCCAGTCCATGCCATGCACCTTCTACCGATCAATGTCACAAAAACCAAGAATTTCGCTCGCGAACAAAAACCAGGAACTATAGGTATCACCTTTTGGCTACCGGAACTGTTTCATTTGGAAATACCACTCGCGTTTAAATTTCTTTATGATGCAACGTTGGCATTGCAAGTATGTCTGTAAACAGCATCAACTAGGAAAATGTATTTAACCTTTAAACTATGGATTCAATAACAAGGTATGTTCTATATTTGGGGACAGTTAACGGTCTATAGAGCCTACTGGATAATAATAATAATAATAATAATAATAATGAAAAATATTTCTACCCATCCTTTTTTATGTTTATTAGTTTGTCGGTCCTGATTATGCCAGCCATGACCAAAGGATTTTTTCGGGCGTAAAAATCCTAAATATGGCTTTCTTTGGAAGGGAAGTAAAGTCGTGGGTCCCGTGTCGTACATTTACGGTAGGATAAAGAACCTCAAGCCTGAAAAAAGAGGTCTCTAAGCAAAATTTATCGGCTGTTTCACGCCCTGAATAGAATGGGACGATGATGACCTGAGATGTTGAAGAGCGTCCGTAAATAAAACAAAAAGAACTTTATTAGGTTGTCAAGAACTAACTTGCTTTTATTTTGTGTGTGTGTGTCTTTTTTAACTGAACTATTTTATCCTTTCTTTCTTTCTTTCTTTCTTTCTTTCTTTCTTTCTTTCTTTCTTTCTTTGTTTCTTTCTTTCTGTGTGTAATTGCGTTAATTTAATTCAGTATTAGCAATTTAAAAGTTGCCGACAGTAATACAGATCTTTACTATAATATAATGAGGTTTTGCTTATTTTATAAATTTATTGTTATATAGCTTTAAGCAATTTTAATTTTATAAGCAAACACTGAAGTGATTTAATAAAAAATTAAACATAAAGCGCTGTAATCATTTTCTCAAAACTTCCGAAACAAATATAAAATTACAACGCAGCTGTTTCAAAATTAATTTTTTTTTTTTTTTTTTTGAAGCGGTTTGGTGTGGCAACACGGCGGGTGCCAAAATTTAAAGCGGTGTTATTGTCGTCGTTGTTATTATCCTTGTTGTCAACGTTTCAATGACAACAGCTTCTCAGGGTAAATTGTGCTATTTTGTTCACTCATACTCAACAGGATTGGGAGAGGAGTTCAATAGCGTAAATAAGTACGCGATGCGATATAGTATATATTTGTATATTATGTTCCACATTTTTCGCGTCTTCCGGTGTTTTGCGTACGATAGACTTAGCTACGCCGACACAAAGTTATTTGCCGCGTGTGAAACTTACAGAGGAGTGCCGCGGCACGTGAAATTAAACGTCGAACTAACAATGAGCACTGCGGACTGCTTACTGCTCCTGCCACGGTGTCTCGCCGCGTGTAAAATTTCAACTGCGTAGATCTTATTATTGCGTCTCGCGGCGCAACTGAAACCTGAGTCGAACTGAGTAAGGAAATGCGTTTCGCCGCCTACAGAACTTACTGCGTGCCTCAGCTACGTCGAACCTACAACTGCTCCTGAGCAATGAGCAAATGCGAACTGTGTGCCCCAACGGAGCGACCGCCTCCTTATATTCAAATTAAAAGACGCCAAAATGCTCGTGCAACCGTCACGCATTTCTTTTAAAATTGGAAACATACATCTATCATTGGTCGGCTATTTGAAATTTTAAACCTTTTGTCGCCATTGGCTAGGTAAAAGGGCTAACAGTACGATAGTCCGTCGGGGTCAAAGTCCCAAACGAATTTAAAAGTCCTTGAGTTTATTAACCCATCAATTGCAATCCTTTTTAAAAGGGGTTTTACACTTGGCCCTCGGGTTCATTATGATCCTTTTGTTGGCTCTCCAAGCTACTATAACAAAACACCAACGAGCTTTCTCTTTTTGTTGACATTCAACAACGTGCTAGCATTATGTGGCATTACACACGACATCTACTTACCTACATTACTAATTACGATAAATGAAATATGATTGGGCTTACCTAAATATACATAATAATTATCTTCCAGTGGGGATGGATTTTTTCATTGATTTATTTATGGACGCTCTTTAACATTTCAGGTCATCAGCGTCCCATTCTACTCAGGGCGTGAAACGGTCGACAAATTTTGCTCAGAGGCCTCTTCTTTCAGGCTTGAGGTTCTTTTTTGTGCCGTAAATGTACGACGCGGGACCCACGGCTTTACTGCCCTTCCGAAGGAAGCCATACTTACGATTTTTACATCTGAAAAAATCCATCGATCCTGGCCGGGTTCGAACCCGCGACCGTAGGTTTAGAAGGCAAGTATAGTTACCACTACACCATCAGGACCGACATGGGGATGAACCAGAGGTACCGTCACATATTATGCACACGAGCATGCCATATCAATTAAAACCGTAAATGAATGTGAACAGATTCAAAGTGTAGCATTAACGTTCTAATTTATCTAATAAACAGTTTAGTTAATGTAAATATTATGACCGATATCCAATATAATTATGCATGGAAAACGCGGAATAAGAATATGTGGAGTGGTGTATGGCTACTTAATTTTTACTTTAGTGGCCGAAAAATAAAAGCGTGAATTGCAAATAGCTAACAGGAAAATATTCAAGCTTAAAAAGCATTGAAATGCACGAGGCACGGAATTCAAATTACGTCGGATTCACAACTAGCCCCCCCCCCCCCGAATTTCAACTACAAGATACGACCACTTTCGGAATACCTTCATAATGCCGCACCACGTTGTATTTTCAGTAATAAATAATTTTTAAATGTGAAATATATTTTAGCTATGAAAAGAAAAACTGCATATCTATATTAATCATTCCTTTCTTTAAAATTTTGAATAAAAAACAACAACTTCAGGCTGCAAACCCCAGCAACCTATTGCTTTGCAGCAAAATATCCTATCCGGGACCATGTATATATTTTTCAAAAATATATATTGTGTCGTCACTAAACTGTTGCTGTCTTGAGCCTAATTTGTCAGAATTTATAGACCAGTATGAGTCGGTAATAGGATGTATGTAATATGTTTACATTTAAACAAATTCTTTCTACAAAACCCCTATTTGAATGACTAACATGTATGTTGAAACAACGTATTAATCGTTTCGAAATGAAACTGTCCTTCGAAACAAGGTATTATTTGGAAATTATATATTAATATTGCAAAAAGCCTTAATTTTTACCTTTATTTCCATATTTTTAATTATACGAATAATGTATATATATATATATATATATATATATATACACAGAAAAATATGCATTAATACTATATCTAATCTTTTTAATACGTCTATTGAATGTCAATGTTTATGAATTACTTAACATTTTAAACTACTTCATAGTTTTGTGAAGTATTTGTCTAAATTCGGTGTTAGGAAGCTAAAGTTGTAATTTCCTTTTTTTTTTTTTTTTGGCAAAGTAATTTCAAATCTTTCTTAGATAAGGAGGAAAATCAGGTTATATATGCATGTCAGAGATATCGATTTGAAAACACTACTGTCATCTACATACTTTTAATTCTAAGTTATAAAAGATATTGCCAAATCAATAAAAGGTACTGTGAGGGAAGTGTTCTCTTGGTCTGATCACTTTTTAGGAGGTAATATATGAAAATCATTTTATTTTAATAGAACTTTATTTTACTACTTTGATTAGTCATTTTTCACAAAATTTAATTTTGCTACCACTAACAGTGATGTAGAATATATGAGGGCCGTTCGAAAATTACATATTTAAAATAGCGGTACTTCATGAATAATGCGCAATCTACGTACCCGGTGGTCGAGGTCGTTAAGGCGGGGACTTGTCCCATCGGGATCGTCTTCCCGACTGAGGTTTATTCAGATTTTTTCAGTTCTCATAAATGGCAAAGGCTGGGGAGGTACCCAAAAACTTAGGCATGAAACGTTTCCTTCCTTAATAAAGGGGGGCGACGGACTGACACTAGTACGCAATGCAGGTGTTAGATGGCGGTTGTAACAAGAGTTTATAGCGAAATGACAGTGTTCGTTTGCTGTCGAGTAGAGAAAGACGCGAGCAACATGAAAGACAACTTCCATGAATTACATGGTTTTTATGGAAGGAAGGCTTCAAAACTAGAAATTCACAGAATTTTAACTGCGTGGTCAAGAAGTTCCTGCACAGTAAAAGGTTTACAACTGGATCAATGGGTTCGCAAGCGACAAGGCATTTGCACACATCGCTGTTTCCCAAGAACATTTAGATTGTGTCTGGATTGATTGTGGCTGATAGCCGTATAACCTTTGATGAACTGAGGACATGACACAGGTACATAGGGATAAAAGAGTTGACATCTATCGTCGGCTATTGGAAATGCACAATGAAGATATCTTTTGGAAAAACTGGAGAGGGGTGCTGCGTCATAATATCCCTATCACACCAGAGAAGAAAGTCTAATCCATTCAATGGAAACATCCAGGGAATCCCCACCCCTAGGAATTTCGTGCTGCTTCATCTGCGGGAAGGCAGACGTTCACCGTCTTTTGGAACACTTCAGACTTACTGCTTATGAAATGATTTTTCAAGAAACTACTGCCAATAGCAAAGTGTATTTACATGGCTTAGAAGCAGAATTCATCAACGCCGAAAGGAAAAGTGGTCGATAGGAGTGCTGCGAGGTAAAAAAACGAAGAAATTCATGCAGCGTCTACAAAAGGTGGTCTAGTACTCCGAAACAACGCTTTCGCGACGCTATAACAGTTACCATGAAGTGGCAACGCTGCATTGACTTTGGTAGGGAGTACATTGAGAGATCTCATGTGCAGTTAACCACATTTTATAATAAATATGATACTTAAAAATATTACTTTGAATCATTTCCGTAAGCCCCTCGTAGTTATGAACATATTTTATGTATTGCGTTAATAAATTGTGGAAAATTCTTTTATAGTTTTTCTTTCTACTACAGCATTCTTTCGGTCAATTTACATATACAATTATTGCAAGATTACTTATTGTATAATACTTCTCCAGTATATTAGTGTTTATAAAAACACCTCAGAGTATTTTTTTATTCCCTCTTTGTCACTCTCTCCAGTTCCTTTAAAATACTTTTACAAAACTGATGCGTGTGAGTATTATTAATTCAAGTAGCACTACAGGTGCTATAAAAATGTTACACCTATAATTGGAATTTGCATGCATTTCTAATTTTCCTCTTTATGGTATGCGAATATGGCTTATGACATATTTAATTACCTAGTCATTCAGACAACGAATTGAAGGAGCAAATTATACTTTGCTTAAGGTCCCAATCTGACTTACATGAGCTTTCTAGACAACGATTGGAATGTTAATATGATAAATTTTGGGTTTAAACTTCTATTCAAGGATATAAATTGTCGTGTTTTTTATTATTATATTCGAACTGGGGGGTTTTGAAATGAAAACTCAGTACATGTTAATGTTTAAGACAATATCTAATTTAATTATTTTTTTTTTTCAGAAATAAAGAGAATACAGTCTAATACAAGCAGTATGGTTACACGTTTAAAATGGAATTTTTGTAATGAACCGGAGTTCGTCAACGCCTGGCATCCACCTTTGAGACAAAAAGCACTCGGAAAAAAAAAGCCTGCAACGGGTCATTTGTTACTACCAGTAATAGCACCGGACCCAACAGTGGAATGGATTGGGACTCGAACCGGAAAACTTTGGCTTAAGGTGCGCATATTGTTCCACCTGAGCTACCGTGCCTAATACATGGTTTATACAAAATCCACACATTTAACATTAACTTTCTTTGCAACGTTAGCGGTTACTGGTGCCGATGCCCGATTTACTACTGAGGCAATACAGTAGGTGAACACTGGTGATACATGAAATGAATTATTGGGAAAGGATTTTTTTTAAGGAAGGAAACGTTGCAGGCCTAAGTTTAGGGTACCTCTCCGGCATCTGCCACCTATGAGGACTGAGGAAAACCGGGAAAAAACCTCAGTCAGGGAGGACGGTCCTGGAGGGACTCGAACCTCAGACCTCCCGCTCACGTGTCCGTGCCTTAACGACCTCGGCCACCCGTGACGGTACTGGTGCCGTGAATTCTTTGATTTCTTTGTTCATTATTATAGGAAAATTTCGAACCGAAATTAAAAACATGTAATAATGTTATCTTCTGGGGCTGATTAATCTCTAATTCAAGAAAATGTTACCAGATAACACAAAAAACACGTACACCTTAGTAGTTAAGTATTTTCAGTCGCTATGTAATTAACTGTGCCTGAAAATATCACTCGGCTTCCGAAATCCATAACCGAATAAGTAGATAATTATTTATTTTCAGAGATAGGATGGCTGCCATGCTGTGGACATTAGTGCGAGATGAAATTAAAAGTTTTTCTTTCCCAGTTGTGCTGAGACATACAACACGTGTTCACTACGGCATCTGATACAGTCAAGTTCTGATTTCATTACCCTTCATCTCTAGGCTTCGTCTTCCATGATGAAAATAATAATAGTTCCATTTTATTTCTCCTCCCCTTAAGAGGACAAGCAAGGAGAATGAGTAAAATGCCAGTTTTTTTTTCTAAAAAAGAAAACAATATTAAAAATAATTAAAAGAGCTAGAACCTCTGGAACCTATTGGCGATAATAATACACCTTGGACCTTAACAACGCCTACCGAAATGTTGCAAGCAAATAGGTTAGTCGGGGGAAGAATATTATCTGAAGATGATGCGTGCAACAAGGGATCACGTTCGTATATCTCGGCATTTCCTCAATCCTTACTTATGCAGCTTAATTGCTTTTTACCGAACAAATTGAAGAACGGGCTCTCCGGAATACGTGCAACTATTATGTCTTCAGATCTGTCTCCAGATATCCATGCATGGAAACAAAACTGAGATTTTGTAATACTTGGTATCACGCTTTTATGAACTCCATTTATCTTTGTCACCCTTTGTACCACAATTTTGAATTCCAAATAAATTTGAAGGTTTCAAAGCTCACCAACGGCTCTTTCTCGACAAAAAGAAAATTCACATCACTAGCATGTGCCCAATACATCTGTGTTTTATTTTTGCTTAGTCATTTGAATAGGGAAAACGAGCTATATGCAATTTTATTGTTCTTACATCCAGTAAAATTATAAAAGTATTTCCTAGAGTATGAAACACAATTTCGTCTTGTCAGTTATTTTATCATACATACATTAATAAATAAATAAATAATGTATGTATCAATTTACACTTCGGTTTTACTCTCTTATATGCCTCGTACACCAAAGATCGTGGGTTCAATCCCGACTATGTCGTTGGATTTTTCGAGTGTAAAAATACTAAGTATGGTCTTGTTTTAATTACTCCTGGTCGCATCTTCTAATATTCTCTGTCTTATCGTTATACGATATTGCTTATGTAATTTTCTTCTTCCCACTGGATTCCATTCATCTTTCTGTAACTTCTATACCCCCTTCCCTCTCTACACACGGTCAAATCTAGAGAGGAACGTTGTGTTTCATTTTTTCCCTAATAACTTTATTTTTAATTTTGTGGTTTTTTAAAATTCGTATTAATTTGACCGTTTAGCGTTCGTTTGTATTTTAGAACGTTTTAGGCATTGTAATTTTTACCCATAGATAGAATGATGTCACCCCCAAACTGGGGGACTAGGAGTATTATGACCCAAATATATTTCCTCCCCTCCAGTCTATTGGAAATTGAAGAGTCTTGAAAGATAACATGGTGTGCGTTCTGACCACGGTTTCAATGTCGAACTGCCCAAAACTAATTATTGCGCGCTAAATTTGAGCCCATAGTTTCAAATCAAAATTATAGATTATAAATCAAAATGTCTGTGAAAAGTCTTTATTCATATATTTAGAATAGCTATTTCAGCATAGACATTTAAACAATTTCCTTTTTTTTTTTTTTTTTTTTTTTTTGTGCTACTGATGCTGAATAGTTACAACTTTAGGGGTCAAGTATATATATATGGAAATGATAGTACGGAAGCACATACTACTATATTTTAATTTTAATCGAGAATCGAGTATTAGGAAGCATATGACCCTGGACATACCTAGGGGTTTGGAAACATTCATATATTGTTTCAAACGAGGGGCATATTATTTGAAGTTTAAAGGATTGAGCATTTCCTCTAGTACTCTAGTATGTACATTATAATTAGAAAAATCTTGAGGCTATCATTCGAGGGTTGTTAAATAAAGAATTATCAACATTTTTGACAGCATATTTTACTCGCCTTCATAATTTTGATACTCTTTCTCATATTATTCTCTGTTGGATGCAATGCACCTCTCTCTGCCATGCTAGAAACGATTTTTGATGAGTTCTTCAGAATCATTTCTGCTTCTGATGATTAAAAATTCTTCCCACTCAGGTGTTTCTTAAATTTGGGGGGGGGGGAGTCACACGGGCTAAGTTTGGACTATAGCACGCTTTATATTGCTGCTTTTATTTTCAATGTGCGGCCGTGCATTATCGTGGTGTAAAATCCAACTTGTTGCAAGGAAATGGCCTTACAGAGTTTTCAGGAATGTCTGTAGTATTTCCCAATTACAGTTGTGTAGGCAGACACGATATACTCGTAAACAATTCTTTGAATATCAAAAAATGAAATAACCATAACTTTCCCAGCAAATTACTTTGGTTTTTTTTTTTTTTTTTTTTTTTGTTTTTTTGTTCCAGATTAAAATAGCCAAATAATTTTATATTCCGTCTTTGCATTATCTTGCAAGATCGCTAATTTATTCCATTCATCATCACGAGGACTTGAGACGTTTAAAGCTTAAAAAAAATACTAGTGAATGTTATCACATCTTCTCATGTTGTTTTATGCGCACCTTCTGTATGGAACAGAATCTCTTTGCCTATCAGAATCTATAAATATTGAAAGCTGTGCTCTACTGACGTTAAGCTCAATATTTTTCGTACTAAATGTTACTCCCGAGGAAATATAAAGATTTCATATTTTAAAAGATTAAACTTAAAAGTTTCAAAAGTCAAAATGCTGTAATGAGATTTACTTTACTGCAGTAATTGGGGCAAAATAAGATTTATAGGCCACAATGACAAATTATACAGAGGCCCATAAAGTTGCCAAACTGTGTTCATCTGTCTGTTATATGTCCTAAAAAGCAACTAAACAGGTAAATAAAAAATTTTCGAGAAGAAAAGCAAGAAGAAGGCAACGTTTCTTTTAGTGCTGAACATTCATTCAAGTTTAGGCACCTCAATCCAATACGAATCTTTGGTACACTGTAATACATAATAGAAATAAAACACTTGTCTTGCACTTTTAAGTCCCATGATTTTTAAGATATGAAATAAGAAACTGGAGATATTGTTTGTATCTTTATAAGGCAGAATATTTCATAAAAGGTAATACGTTTACTAAACTGCTCATATAATGTTAAGATACTAGCAACCCAAGATATACTGTACCGATTCTACTGTCTTCTTCTCTTAGTTGATAAATGTAGACTTATAGATAACCTTGTCGACTTCACGAAGATTCAGGCACTGACGGAATACATATAGTGTTATCTTAATTACTCCTGGGTCCTATCCCACTAAAGTATGGTCTAATACGCATAAATGTATTAGTACAAGTCCTTGTAAAATATGGTCTTGTAACTTTCTATTCCACGAAAGAAGTGAAACACTGGTAAAGTATTAGTAAAAAGTGTCATATGAGAACAAGATGGAGAAACAGCTGTTTGCCATAACTCGCCACACTTGAATTAGGTTATGTCCACTCCTTGAAACATTTAATATACATAGCAGATTATTGTCATTCTTGATAATGGATGTTGTATATTTTCTCAGATATAATGATAATTTAAATACTTTATTATGCATTTATCGATATTTAAGCGTTATAAACCACTTAAAGACCACGATCCCATAAGGCTGCATTTGGAAGCATAAATATCAGCCGTCAAGAGTTGGCGGAAGAATCGAGCTGCCTGATTGCCCTCGGTCATTTATTTATGTATTAATATTTCTTGATATTCACGTACTCATTAGCAAAAAAACAGGGAAACTTGGATCAAAAGAGATTATTTTAAAATAAAATGAAGAATGAAAAAATTAATTCCGATGCATTTAGCAAGAATCTTAAAACAAAGTAACTAAAACGCTGGTCTGAAATATGCATTTGAAACAGGAAACGCCAACATCAGACATAAGTCGTCCTTTGATGGCACTTAACCTAACCTCATTATACGCAAATACTTATTTATTCTTTCTTTGTACATATTATTACTCGACATTATCAACACTTTCGCTAATACTTAGCACTTTTGGGTAAACTGACTCCCAAAATCACAAGAAAATAATAAATGTGTACTAGTATTTGAAGTTAACCTATATTCCTAAACTTGTAGAAAAATTTATATAAATTACTACTAATGCTAATACTTCTGTGGAACACAACAACGCAAATCACTTGTACATTTGTAAGTATTGGGTTGTAAAGTACAAGCGTAGCAGAAACCTTTGTGGAACAGAATTTTACTAATAACTACAAGTTACAAGTTTATACACTTGTAATGTATTAGATCATACTTTTGTGAAACAGGGCTCTGGCATTACAAATTCCCTCTATTGATGTTATGCATTATGCTCAGGTTGTGCAACCCTATTAAAACATACGCAATAAGTTATAAGCGCTACATCATTTTTGGAATACAACATTGCTCAAATGTTTATTTTCGCAGTACTTGCATTTGAGCAAATGATGGATGAGGACATTTTTGGGAGATGCAAGAACAAAATTGCACATATAACTTCAGCTTTTCAAACAAAAGTATGTTTTCCTTGTTACCTAGTATATTCACAGAGTGATATAGTGATGATAAAAAATAATGGCTTTTTATCTAGTCTACAATATTTGTATTATGCATTCCACCTGCAAAAGCTCACATTATTCTATTAATTTAATGGAGAAATTCATTTTCTTATTCCCGATGTTAGTCAAGTTTGTAGATTGACATGAGAGTGACGGAAACCACCTGGTGACGTCAGTGTTTGTGTTTACGAGATGAACAATCGATCATTTCAAACCATTGCATTTATAGCTTAAACAAGGGCAATTTTTACGTAGAAGGGACAAGAATGTTCTTATTACGCAATATCCCTGGTGATTTTTCATAGAACTTTCTGAGAAATAGTGATTTTATTGCAAGCAGAACTTAAGCTTTCCAACATTTGGTAGTACTAAATCTAAAAACCTTCAATTACTGACTTTGTACACTTTCAGTACGTGGATTGTGGAAGATTTGTGGGGCTCTCTCACTTTAAACGTTTGCATCCTTTTTAACCTGAGATAAGATTATTTCCATCGTTCGTTTTAATTTTATTTTTACGGCGTATGTTTTTCTAGTGCAGGTGGAGTCACAGGTGTGGTGAACTTAAAGCAAATCCCAGCGGGATGTGCATATTGCATCCAAAACTACTCCGTATATGTGAACCGCTACAAAAGAAAAAACAAGTCTGCATGAATTACCTTAACTGAAATATGTCGAGGTAGCATAACATTAAGACAAGGGCTACTGTACATGTTGCCAATTGTCTTGCCATTGTGTGCGTATGTCACGTAGGCGTTAGGAGCAGCCCAGAAGCGTTAGAAGGCAACTCTCAAACATTTTACTGAACTAAACAGATTCTTTTACCAAATGAATCATTTAAGGCACCAGCATGGTAATATGTTTGATGATTTTAATAGGAAATTAAACATACAGGATGATTCGTTTGGGTATGGATAAAATGAACACACTGTAAACCATTTATTACTGAACTTTACATTTTGAAACTCGGTGTATACAACATTGAAAGTTGGGAGATGCACAGCTCATAAAGATCATGCAATTCAGTCCATGTCCGTTGTAATATCATAGGAGTTATTTTTTTGATTTGGGGGGAAGCTTGAGTACTTTTTAATTTCAGACCATCAACGTTTCTGGGTTTCTATGTATGTCTTTAACAAAACCCCACACGAAAAAGTCAGGAGGTGTTTGATCTGGGAAACCTGGGGGCTAAGACTGAAAGCTGTATTCAGAAAATGGCGAACCTCCAATGCCTAGTGAGGGGGTGCACCCTTTCTGCTATACAATGCTTATGTTGTTGTCTTCATCAAGTTGTGGTAACAGAGACAACTGCAAGATAGGCAAATGAAATTCATATCGCTCGCTGTTGATTTGTATTAGTCATTTCACTCATTTACGATTCTCATTTGTCACTAAGCAATGTTGATCTTTATTTTTGTCATGTAGGAAAACTCCCATATTTTACGCAAAATTTTACTAGCAAGTATGTCTCCTACTATAATACTATTTAATATTATCCATTCCCAAACGGAACATGGTGTATCAATAGGCCTTTATTTTTAGAAGAAGTTTCATAACCAAACCTAATATGAAAAGAAATTACGTTATCTGGATTCTAAGATTAAAAAGTTAAACATAATTACAAATTAATCTAAATATTTAAAAGTCGAGAAACATTTAGAATTAATTATCATTTGATTAAAAAGTTAAAAAAAAAAAGTTTACAACTAAATTGAAATCAATGACGCGGATGCTTCTTTTCAATTGTTTAGCCGTGGTTGCCAAGAGAAATGGAATGCATTTAATTAATAGTTTTTTTATTCTTGTAAATACGGTATTTTAATTCAAATATGACTAGGCTGTTTTAATGTTATAAAGCAAATGAACCGTTTTAATACATGGGAACGCTCAGAACTCCAAATGCTTTGTGATGTGGATTCTTTGTGTACTTTTTATTCAACAAGGCAGTAAAAAGCTCTGAAAAAAACCTGTTCATTGCACATAAAAATAATGGTAAGCTAAAAGTCAATCCAGATTATGCAATGCCTTCATAAGAAATAGGGTAAACTATACAAAATACAGTGTATAAATTATAAAGTGTAAATCAACTTAAGAGGCAGAAGAAATTTGAAATTGTATCTGATAAATATGATCATAGTAGTTCGGCTTTACGATAAAAAAAGTTCAAAAGTTCAAAAGAGCTCGTAATCGTTCTATAATCACATTCTCACTTGAAATGAATTGAATATTACAAAAGGTCCATGGAATTGTAGCATCCTGAAATTGAAAACTTGTACAACACGTAACCCTAACTTCATTTATAATTTACTGAAATAAAGAATAACCCAAGTAGACACCTGTAATCTTAACTGTAAGTACGACCGAGGCTTGCTCACCGTGACCGGGACGAAGTTTCATGGGCCACCCAATATCTGATGAGAGACATTTTTGTGGAACGTTCAAAACACGGCACTTTCCTAACTTCAGGATGTAACGATCATAAAAACAAGTCACAAGTCGATCTTTGGCTATGGTAGCATTAGAAATAAAGTTTTTACTACAGAAAATGTCGCAAGATTTAATTCTTATTGCTATGTTCCTCTAAATAATTGACACTATTAACGACTTAAGAATAATGATGACAATACTTAATTTTAAAAATATATACCTCATTTGTTAACAATGTTATTTTCCTTTGAACTCAATTTTTAAAAAAGCTACCAATTTTTAAAAAAAAAAATATAAGAATATAAATGCTTCAGTTTTGCTAAAAGGAGTAGAACAAACGAATGAGTATAACAAAAGGAATTGATCGTTATCAATAGAAATGTAACTAATAATATAAATTAACTTTTTTATTTGTAATAAATTAATCAATGCCCCCCACACTGCATTACACCTTGCGTCATAAATATATGGATAATGAAAACCTATGATGTCAAGGACAGTTAATTGAAGCGTGAAAAACTTAGGCAAAAACTGAGTGTGACAATATTTATTATTTTTAGCTCATATTTGCTATTCTGAATGAAAGCCAAGTTTTAAAGGGTAGTGATCTAAGTTTTGCAAATGGTTACGTCACTGGAAGTTATGTTTTCTGAAAAAATAAGTACAGAAATAAATACGAAAAACCAAATATAAACCTTTAAAATTAATAGAATTAAATTGTTGTTATTAAAATATTACAGTTTGTTTGATATACCAATTTTCTACTTGGAAAATGTTCTTGGTTCGTTTTCTATCGCTCTGAAGAGCTGAAAACCTTTGTTATTATTTATTTACAATCATGGTATTGAAAACCCATGGCGGTCGTTATGGATCCTTTAAAATTCTTACAATTTGTATCAACATAATTTATTATTTCAACTTTATAGAACGCTGTTCATTCTCTGAACTTACATATGTTCAAATGTAATTCAAACAAGACCTGCACGGCAAATAATTTCATCCTTGGTTCTGTAAACGAGCCCAAGACAAATAGGCTGTCTTCTCTGACGTATGTCGTTCTAACTTGTTTCCATATAATGGGGTAATGATACAAGTCACGTGATCAAATGCACCATAATGCGGACAAAATACAATCTGTTGTCTCTCTAAAATTGCTTCTAGTACTAGGAATATAGCACTCTTAAAAGTAATTCGTGAAAAAAAAAGTATAAACGAATTACACGATTTTTTAAATAATGTTTAAGGCCGGTTTCACTACTGAGGCACCACAGGCGGTGGACACTGATGATACATGAAATGATATATTGGGAAAGGATTTTTTTTAAAGGAAGAAAACGTTCCAGGCCTAAGTTTAGAGTACCTACCCGGCATTTGCTATTTATGAGGACTGAGGAAAACCTGGGAAAAACCTCAGTTAGGGAGGACGGTCTTGGCGAGATTCGAACCCCAGACCTCCCGCTCACGAGTCCACGCCTTAACGACCTCGGCACCCGTGGGGGTCTTTATAAAGATGTTAGTATAATAAACATAAATGTGTTTAATTTCAAACAAAAGATAATGAAATGAAACCTCTCCCAAAATCTTATGCGGTCGGAACCCGACTAGCGGCGACTTAGAATAAAATCTCTACTTTGGAAAATATTTTAAAGGCTCGTGTTTAGGACCTTGCCACTTACCTGGAGCTTCTCAATTGTCCTTCTTTAACGATTACTTTCCATTTATGAAACAGCCCACGCTATTTATACTTTCAAGAGGCTACAAAATAGAGAGAGGAGGGGTGGGGGCACAAGCACTATTATGTCACGACTATTTCCATCTTCATAAATATTTGCCAAAAATATTTAACTAGAGGACAAAACGGACACAAGTTCCAGAATAATGAAGTGAGAAAGTGAGAAAGACAAGTAGATTGGCAGAGAAACAGTCAATAATTAAAGTGGTAATATTTCTATAAAGAACTCGGAAATGTGCTGTACTTTATATTGGTTTTGTACTGTTCAATGTGGAATGTGTAACACGCAATGTAATGGACGAAAGCTGCATATTCCAATGACCGAAATCCATTATTATTAAAGGCGGTAAAATATTTGAATTTTTTTAGAATAGCTATAATGGCTCGTGTGTGAAAAATAGGAGAAGCAGGGGTCACCAGATATTTTACATTTTTCTAAAAATATAATAATAATAATAATAATAATAATAATAATAATAATAATAATAATAATAATAAAATTTGATTATAAAATTAAAGAGGAAAAGTATGAAAAGGCGATTAAGAATAGGAATGTATTTCATCTTAGCTGTGAAAAAATTAATGAACAAACCCCTGGAATAATAAAATAAACGAAAGAAATGTACAAACTTCAATTATATATGTTTGTTCAATTTCTATAGCCATTTCTACTACAGTATTTATTTATTTATTTATTTTTATTTTCACAACTTTGTTTGCAGAACTTTACAGTAATTTTAAGCTCAAACCTATGATAAAGCATAACCAGACTTAAATACTTATGTGTTTACTGGTGTTCTCATTCTGTCGCGCAATTGGAATGGAAACCAGCTGATCTTCAGTTGACGCGCGATTCCCGGTAAGACTAGAGGTAAATTTCCGCTGACATTGGCACTTGAGCCTGTCACACTAATTGTTTCAGTTGTATTTCCTATAGGAAGTTCGTGTTAGGCTTTCGACAGTGTATTTGTGTATTGTGCAGTATGCCCAACGTGAGACATATGTTGGAACAAGGATATTTATTTATGATTGTTACGTGCAAAAGAAAACGTATGAAGGATGACACCATCAGAAGGTGAAATTTTCATTTCATATGCAAGACATTTTTACTGACAAGAAACCGAGACCCCAAAAACCTAAATTTAATGGAGTAAAAGCCTGATGAAATGGGCTACCGATTCGAAATCCCTCAAAAAGTGTTCATCACAATTAGCCCAAAAGTGCGTATAAAGCCACTCAGCTTCTGCATTTTCAACCATATAAAATCACAGCTGTACCTGAAATAAAACCTGCGAGGGAGGCAGTTCACTAAATTCGTGGGGGAAGAATTGCGGCGAGCGTCTCAAAATATTTTCTCACACTGAGGGGCAGTGCTTTCATGTCAACTATGATGAGTATAATATTAATTCTACTTACTATTAATAAATAATGAAAGAATACAAAAATATGCGCTATATGTTCCCTCGGAAGGGGGCGAGATAGTTGCCCAGGTACTTCGCGTCTGCAAAATAAATTTCTGATTGCGTATTGGAATGAGGGCCCTGTAGGCTGAAGAAGGATGTCACATGGAAAATCGAAACCGAGAGAATGCGCTGAAATATTCATAACGGAAAATATAAGGATATCAATAAGAAAGAAAATATCGAAGCCATGCTATATAGAACGCTTGAAATAAAACTGGAAGATTGTTATACTTGATAAAAGTATATGATTGATGTTGATATTTTTATATTTTAGCAATAAAGTAATACATTGCACTTTATTATCTTGATAATAGAGTACATATCAAGTTTGATACCTAATTGCAACCGCTGAATAATATATATATACATACACGGTGATCCGTTTGGGTATAGATAACATTATATATTATAAATGCTAATATGATATTAGGAGACATTTCTTGCTAGTGATATTTTGCTTAAAAGACGGGAGTTTCCATAAATGGCAAGAGTGAAAATCAACAATATACATAATGACAAATGAAAATCGTAGATGATTGAAATGGACTTCTTCGCGTATTCTTTGATATGCTAAATTTGAGAGTGTTAAAACATTTCGACGTGAGTAATGTACCTAAATAAGATTGAAAAAAATTATAGTATCGAGCGTTTGTAGACACAGTTTTTGTGTAATGAAGCATGCAGTAGGTCGCAGGCGAAACCCAGTACAGAAGCAGCTATCTCTGAAGTCATGTCAAGAAGCCCTACGAAAAGTTAAAGACGACTATCAGCAAAGATGAATGTAGCATATATGTCCTGTCAGCGTATAGTTCGAAAGTACCTGAAACTACACGTATCGCTTATAACGTCTACAACCTTACGCGATGAGGATAATAAACTTGTTTCAATTTTGCATCCATGATGACGGCTTCTTAAACAAATGTCTGTTTACAGACATGTCAGCGGGAGAGTAAACACTGACAACTGCATTGTTTGAACAAGGGAAAAGCCACATGTTTCCTACCAGCTTGAAAGATCAAGTCCAAAAGTTAACGTATGGCGTAAGCCTCAATAAAGCGTATGAGGCATTCTTTGCATGGGCTGAATTGCATCACCGCTATGAGTTGTCCAAAGAGTGCAACATTCTGAGACACCTCCCATCTTTAAATGTTGTGTACACGAAGTTTGAAAATGTAAAGTTCGGTAGTAAATGTTTCATAGTGTTTTCATTTTCTCCTTATCCAAACAGAGCACCCTGTATAGTTCACTTCTTTTATACCGCATTTAGCTGTCTTTTGTTTTTGAGAGGAGAACGCGTCTGTATTAATTAAAAAGTGACAGTCGTTTGAGATCTATCAACAGCACATATTTTCATATGTTTTTCCGCAATGGCCGTTCTGAAGCCCAGCCTCCCGGGTCCATCAGTAGCCCGCTCTTCCACTAGACCTGCCTGCCAATACTTAGCTCATATTCGTTAGTTCCGTACCGAGGAAATTGAGTCGGGAACGGCCTGAGACATTTTCTTCTCTTCATATACGAAACCTACAATTAAACACAAAAAACTACGTGAGGAGAGGGGGTGTAGCCAGCAAGAGGGGAAGGGGCAATATAGATTATTACGAGTTTCGTCGTTCCTTGTCTTATATTCTTTTTCTTTTTTTGTCCTCTCTTCGAAGCGAAACGACGCAAAATGATCCCCCATTTACGATATTAATTGAAGCCAGGCAGTAATTTAGAACAGAATATAATAACATTTTAAGGCGGCAAGGAGGCTTCGCAGCAGAAGAGAGAAAGAAAGAAAGATGCAAAGAACAAGAGCTTAAAAAAAAAAAAAAAGAAATCGGTAGCCTCAACGAATAGGAAATTGGATAATTGGAATTGTGTATAGGAAACTAGGATGCGAGTGAGTTTATGAGTGAAAATGTCTGTAACATCCTAATCAAAAGAAGCAAGGAAGTAAAACAACGTGACAAGTTGTACAGAACAGTAAGTTCAAAAAATACAAAATGGGGAAGATAAGCCAGACAATGTGAGTTTTCTTGCACATTTATGATAGATTCGAAATATTCTCGAGACATTGATTGATTTTATTTATGGACGCTCTTTAACAGCTCAGGTCATCAGCGTCCCATTCAACTCAGGGCGTAAAACGGCCGACTAATTTTGCTCAGAGGTCTCTTCCTTCAGGCTTGAGGTTCTTTATCGTGCCGTAAATGTACGACACGGGAGCCACGGCTTTACTTCCCTTCCGAAGGAAACCATACTTACGCCTCGAAAAAATCCATCGGTCCAGGCCGGGCTCGAACCCGCGATCTTGGGTTTAGGAGGCAAGTATAGCAACCACTACACCATCAGGACCGACATTCTCGAAAGATTTGTCTCCATGGACGATGATCAAACATCCCATTATGAGACTCACGCTGAATCGAAATGCCAACATTATAATCAACGCAAATTGATCTGAATTTATTACTGTTATTTTCTCAAAGCAAAATGCTACATTATGGTAAAAAAAATGCAACGCAAACTAAAGATCTGTATGAAACCTGTGCCACACTTTTTTCCAAAAGTAAACGGTAACTTTAATTGCTCTTCATTTTCTACACAAATAAAAATTCTGGCACTGCAAATGGGACCACCCATTGCCATATCTTCAGTCAAGATGATGTATGTAGCCACCAGTTTTATCTTGCATAAGGAACAACCTCTTTTCAATGTCGTATACAACAGCTCTGAGTTCGTGTCGTGAATATCTGCCACACCATCAACGATGAACTGCTTCTACTTATCAATCGTCTTAGGTATGCTCAAGAAAACTTTTTTACAGATTAGATTGGTTTGTCGAACTTTACTGGCGAGGAGAACAATACTTCTGTACTTTAGACTTACTCACGGATGACCACTTGTGTTAAAAGTCCATAGTTGGGACAATTCCAGGAAAGAAGGGATGCTTTTTATTTGTATATTTACGGACGCTCTTTAACAGCTCAGGTCATCAGCGTCCCATTCAACTCAGGGCGTAAAAACGGCCGACAAATTTTACTCAGAGGCCTCTTCTTTCAGGCTTGAGGTTCTTTTTCGTGCCGTAAATGTACGACACGGGACCCACGGCTTTATTTCCCTTCCGAAGGAAGTCATACTTACGATTTTTAAGCTCGAAAAAATCCATTGAAACCGCGACCCTTGGATTTAGAAGACAAGTATGGTTACCACTACACCACCAGGGCAGACAGGAAGGGATGAGGTAGGTATGAGGTAAGGGTAACAGATCTAGCCCCTCAAAAGGCCATATCAGAGGTCGGAGTAGAAAAACTGTATCACACCGCGCTAATCCACCTCGCTCTGGCACTTTCAGCGCTGTAATAGAACTAATGGAAAGAAACGGTGGAACGGATAATTCATGGAAATAAATATTCATTCAAGCGTTCCCCTTCGCGACCAAAGGAAACCACGAAAAACCGACCCCCAAGGTTACACACAACGAATGATCTGCCTAATTAATACTCTAGCGATTTCTGGATACATTGAAATTGCGTTGGCCAGCTGTTAAACCATTTCGAATACAAAATCACCGAACGTCTGCTGAGAATCTGTGTCCACATTTGAATCATACCGGCAAGTTTTAGATGTAAGTTTTCTCACAATAGAAACAAACAGCACACATCTATAATTAAGTTGAAAATTACACCACAGCACCCAGAGGCAAACAAACTCGTCATGGTAATGCAAAAAATTCAAATTTTTGTGTAAATAAGTCAGTGCCAGA
Source organism: Metallyticus violacea (assembly GCA_030762175.1). Taxonomy (NCBI): domain Eukaryota; kingdom Metazoa; phylum Arthropoda; class Insecta; order Mantodea; family Metallyticidae; genus Metallyticus; species Metallyticus violacea. Next base: position 90,363,951 of record CM060834.1, read on the forward strand.
ATATTTAGGACTGTGTGAAGGCCCGAGAAAATATGAACAATTGAATTTCTTTAATACTTTTGATGATTCCAACATTTTTATTCGATTTTTAATAAATAATTACAACTTCAGTGCTGTTTAGCTTAAATGTAGGCAGCTTCGACAACATTGCAGGTCGTAAAGATTATAGTTTGTGGAAATGGAGCGTGTATGTATGAGTATATTATAACTTATATAAATTTCTGTTAAGGATTTAACTATAAGTCAAGTTGCTGGTATTTATTTTACTTCCAAGTTATTTCATTGATATAGAATTTATACTTGAAATTGAAATTTATTGATATGCTAAGAATAAATACAAAAAAACACAAATACAAACTACCAGGGGGCCTCCACCTATCTGACCTAAGCCATTTAAAGATATGCCCCCTCACCATTACAAAAAATATAAATATAATAATTAGTTTTATTCCATCACCTTTATCCGAGTTCTAATATAATGAACAATACAACATTTCCACCCCATAATTGTTTCGGTCCGCAGTCCCCGATTCCTCAACAGCAGTCTACTGGAATTCCAGCCAACTAGGCTCCGACTCAATCCAAGATCCTAAATAATTTTTTTCATTGCTCTACCTATGCCATTATAGCTAGCTACAGCCTATACAAACTAATAATGACTTTATTTCTCAAATGCATTTCGAATTTAATAAAATTAAATAAAATTATAACCCACTCCCAACCATAATCACCTTTATCTACATCCTAATATAATTAAACAAATGCAACATTTTAAGCTACTTGATTTACTTCCCTTCTTAGTACCCAATTCCATTTATTTTTCACTTTGCTCAGGAATTCCCCTAAATTCCTGCTATCTTTACTAAAGATTTTCATCAAGGCTATTTTTCTATCTAATTTAAACCATTTCTCGTTTACAAAACTTTTTCCTCCAGGGTCTCGTCCCTTTGCACTCAAACGCTATATGTTCCGTATCTTCCTTTCCCCCACATATTGGGCACTGATTCTGAGGAAACCCTTTCCTTATTCCGTTTAATCTCCACACATCTGTCGGTCCTGGTGGTGCAGTGGTTACCATACTTGCCTCCTATACCCGGGTTCGAACCCGGCCGGGACCGATGGATTTTTTCGGGCGTAAAAATTTCAAGTATGGCTTCCTTCGGAAGGGAAGTAAAACCGTGGGTTCCGTGTCGTACATTTACGGCACGAAAAATAAAATGACATATTTAAAATCGTATATTTCAAGAAAAAGGTGCTGCCAATTCAAAGGAAAGACATTACTCAAGACGCCTGTTACTATTAAATGTCAATCTTACGGTGCCTAATCACAACACAGACAGCGGGATTTCCTAAAAGTGACTTCTTCTTTAAACCATACTTACAGAGGCTCTAACTTTGAGATCAGAACTCAAAGGACCTAGCCGCAAATGTAAGAGTAACATTTATATATTGCTTTTACTTACCAACTGTGGAATAATATCCTGAAACAAAAGCTCAAAAGATTTCAGCATCGTTGATATGAGTTAAAAGGGAAACACAATGGAAACGTCTACAGCAAGTATATTATGAAAAAAAAAAAAAAAAAAAAGCATACAAATTACACCACAACTGTCTGAATCTTTAGGGGGGGGGGGGGAAGTATTCTCGCTCTTGACTAGGCTACAAAGAGACTGATAATTTGCTTTCACGGAATGTTCAAACCGTATCCAAACAGTTTTAAATAAAAGAAAAAAGCAATTTCAGCTCGTTCATATCTAGTTTTTAATACTCGTTTATTTTACTGTAATACGTTTCAAATTGAATGTGATGATCATACCTCGCTAGCGAGCTAAATGATTAAAAGGTGCAGAGCCGATGAAATGGATACCCAAGCCAAGATAAATAACATTTCGCCTGAAATATATTACTTAGGTAGCAGCAAAACTCAAATTTCTATGCTAGTTTGGGCTTTGACATCAAAGTCTGTAACTACTTGTAAACAGATCTGGAAACAATACAGGACAAGACTTTTAGCTACAATGTTGCCAGTTTTCACACCGATAAATGAATTTTACAAATTTCTTTCTAGGCAAGGAATCGCATTGTGTACATTTAATGATTAACCTGATATAGCCATAAATAGCTTACTCCAAGCCACAACGTATAATATTCTGGAATATTTTAAAACAGTTTCATTAAAACAGACATCAAAATTTAACATTGAAAACGTGATTAATTTCAAGAACTGTCCTAGAAGGGGGGAGGGTGTTGTTACACTTTTGCAATACATACATGTGTTACTATATAAAATATTTTATTAAACTGCTGCTATTATTTTTGGGAACATGCTTTTAATAAATTTTAATAAATATCCAGCATATGAGATACTCTTCGTTTTTTAAAATATTGTTTTACAATTAAGGCATCACAGCTGGTGGGCACTGATGATACATGAGATGAAATGATAACTTCAGGAAATATATTTTAATGAAGAGAGCATTCCAGGCTAAGTTTAGGGTACATCCCAGCCTTCGCCATTTATGGACACTGGTTGATTCGGAAACTAGGCCCTGGGTCCAGGGGTACAACACAGAGGTCTGTGCCACCCGTGGGTTTTTGCATTAGGACGGTATCTTGTTTCCTAAACCGACCCGCCTTTCGGCTGCAGACGATTGCGTCGCCCAGGCGCGCTAAGTTCCGTTAGCTTCCAGATTCTCACTGGTGGATAGGTCACTAGCTTAGACCTACTCGTATTTAAGAGGTGAGCCACCCCAGCATTAAGGTAGCCACCACCCTCCCTACAAACAACGGCGATTCCGGCGCATCGGCCCCCAGGGTACACGCCTTAGGCACTCCCCTGGGACACGCCGCCATCGTAGGCCCTCAATTCCCCGTGAGTGGCGGGTCCAAGCCGAGTCCAACCCAATCCGGACAACTCCCTTCCGGAAGGGGCTCGAATCAAGTCCGGCCCGGCTCCCTCTAGTACGTCAGAGGTACCACGGGTACTCAGGGCCCGCACCTGGAGCATCTGAAGAGCAACGGTCAGACCCCCCCCCCCTTACGAAGAAAACTTGGAAATAACCTTCGGTCGTAGCAGGAATCGAACGTAAGAGCTCCCACTCATGAGTCCGAACCTTAATGATCCCTGCCACTCAAGGCGATAGCCTCTTTCCATGATTAAGTACCCGTTATCGTAAGCTGGTAATATGTTGATATTAATTACCCAATTAGTTTAGCGTTTTATTCATTTTTTCAGGTAAAAGCGAAATTACGTGTTCAAAAGCTACCAGGAGGCTTCTACCTATCACCCCAAGCCATTTTAAGATATGCCCCTTCACAACTACAAAAACTATAAATACAATAATTAGTTTTATTCTATCACCTTTATCCAAATTCTAATATAATGAACAATAGAATATGTCCACCCCATGATTGCATCAGTCCCCGGTTGCTCAAATATTCACAAGAATTGAGTCAGTGGTGTCGTTCAAAGTTTGCCGGAAAGATAAAATTGACTACTGTAAACACCCGAGTAAGCGGGCATGTTTATAAAGAAATTGCAGTTTGTGTTCCTCGCGTAAAGTCGCTAAAACTTGGAGGAATACGAAGAATTTAATACTCCCCAGACAGTAATATTTAAAAAATAAAAAAATGAAAGTCCTTTCCCAACAATGTGCTCACCCAGAAATTGACACCAAAGCATACCAAAGGTCATTTGCCGACGTTAACCATCAGAGACTGAAGATAACGTTTTTAGACCCACCAATCAAATTTAATTTTATGTAGAGTTTTGAAAAGTATAACGAGAATTGTTTAATTCAATCACGGCAGTTCTGTAAACGGGTGGAATGTCTTTGTGTGTGCATACGCGAATTTTATTTTGCAACATTTCAACACCAGGAGTTAAAGTGTTTGCATCAATAAGTGTAGTGTAATAGTTTTATCAGTGTTTAACGCCCGTTTTTATTGAGACACCACAGGCAGTGGACACTGATGATACATGAGATGAAATGATATATTGGGAAAGGATTTTTTTTTAAGGAAGGACACGTTCCAGGCCTAACATTAGGTTACATACCCGGCATTTGCTATTTATGAGGACTGAGGAAAACCTGGAAAAAATCTCAGTCAGGGAGGACGGTCCTGGCGAACCCCCGCCTTAACGACCTCGGCCGCCCGTGGCGGTCACAATTGACTGACATTGTATAGACCTCGATAGGTACCGTCCACTACAATTTACACGTAGTGTTGGGTATGAAAAAGCTCTCCTCTCTATGGGTGCCGCATTTGTTAGCAATGGACCAAAACGCATTAGAATGAGCTTTAAAACAGTGATTATATACTTGTTTAAACACAACTCCAGCGAGTTTCTCCGACGTTTCCTAACCATGGATTCATCACTACACGCCAGATATGAAGCGAGAGGCAATAGGTGAAAGTGCACTAAAGAACGCAAAAAACGCTTCCATCTGCAGGTTTTCTGGGATTGTCATGGGGTGGTGCTGCGGACTACCACCAGAAGATCAGAACCATCATCGTGGAGTATTATGCTTCCCTACTGAACCAAAGGAAAGATGCTATTCAGGCTAAACGCTCATACATTGCGGAAAAGAAAGTTTTGTTTCATCACGACAATGCGCCTGGACATACGTCAGGGAATGCTGCTGCAAAACTGCATGACCTTCGCTTCCAAGTGCTTCCACATCCGCCATATTCGCCTGATTTGGTTCCCAGCGATTACTGTTTGTCCAAACCTTACGAAATGGCTGGGTGGACGAAGATTCACGTTAAACGATGAAGTTGAAACTGAGACAAACAGTTATTTCTCACGTTAAACAAATCTTATTTACCTAAGGTGGAAAATCCTGAGACTAATATATTGAAAAATATTTTAAATATTGTGTTTTATTAATCAGGCAGTAAACTTTTTGAACGCCCCTTGCAGCTGTGTTGGTGCTGCAGTTATATAACTTTATTAAGGGTTCTTTCCTTTTAACTTCTTACTGGTAACAAAGTCTTAAGATGTCACAATTCCCGCGTCTGGTTGCGTTGCTAAGCCGATAGGGAAGTCCTGCCATCATTAATATATAATTAGTTACATTCTTTGGCATACAGTGTATCCACTAATTTACAATTCGTTCCGCTGAACGGTTCGTTTGCCTTCATCTAATTAAATCATTAACGCTAATGATTAACAAATAGTTTTGACGACAGACGATAACACCCTTGAGTTTCTCTATGTCAGAGTAACCTTGCTAGTATTTTAAACGTAATTAGTCAAAGTTGCCACTTTTCATTTGGAAAAAGTAGAATGCGGAACTGTGCATTATGTAGCCACTTGTAAGCTATTAAAAACTTACTTTTCTAATATTTCATACTATGTTATAACAGACAGATTTAGAAAATACAGCTACATTATTAAGTGTTAAAATTTGTATAATCGAGGCTCGTTTAGCGATGAAGCTCTCTTATTAATAACTGACAAATGTGCATAATCACAGCCTTCTAATTATTTATATTTATTATGAATTTTGAGTTACTCCATTAATTTAAAGAAAATACAGTCTATCACACCATAGTTTTACATTTTTAAGATGATTTAACATTTAAATTTCGTTTCACCTTAGGAAGCGAGCTTACTGCAAAATTATGTACCAAGCTAACGTCAGTATCAGTAGCGCTAAAGGGCACAAGGGCAGGTGCCTTTCCTTTAATTTTGAACCATAAATACCTTTAAATTATTTCTGCATAATTATTAATTCAAATATATTATAGACTTTCATAGACACAAACAGTGAACCTTTCAGTATCTGCATTGTAGTATATAATGTTCATTTCATTTCATGTCATTTTCTAAGGAATGGAGAGATATAAAAAGTTTGCGAGATCTAATTTTCTCTTATGTCAATAAAATTTTGTATATTGATTTTTTTTTCGGGACGCGGGATACAAGCATGATACAATGTTTTCGAATTTTTATTAGCACATTTGATTCTACAACTAAAAACGGTGAGATAGACCCCTGCTCAAGAGTCAGGCGTTTATTGAAATGGTTTATTTAAGGACGCTTTTTAACATCTCAAATTGTCAGCGGCCCATTCAACTCAGGGCGTGAAATAGTCGACAAATTTTGTTCAGAGGCCTCTTCTTTCAGGCTTGAGGTTCTTTATCGTGCCGTAAATGTACGACATGGGACTCACGGCTTTACTTCCCTTCCGAAGGAAGCCATACTTAAGATTTTTATGCCCGAAAAAATTCATCGATCCTGGCCGGGATTGAACCCGCGATTTTGGGTTTAGGAGACAAGTATGGTTACCACTACACACCAAGCAGTCAGACATAAGAGGGACAGAGATAGAATAAGTCCGGTTCTATTGTCGTGTATTTCGGGTTTTGAAAACTAAATTTTATTGCATTTCATAAATTAAAACATGGGCATGCACTCCTCAGATCAAACACTTGAAAGGAATAAAAAACCTTCCGCCCCTATTTTTCCATTCATCCTCTGTGCACAGTATCCGCCCTCACCACATACATCCTATGTACACACCGCCAGGTATTTGACTTTCTGGTTGCTCTCTGCCAAGGGGTATCCCAAACTTTCGCGTTGTACACACATTTACATTTAGATTTAATAGTTACTAAGCAAAATCTTACTGTACACGCACTTAGTTCCTTTATATCATGAGGTTTTGTACATAATCGTTGGAAATAAAAACGACTACATTATTTTCATTTTAGAGATTCGGATGTGCAAATGACGATCTCGCCGGAACCTTAGCGATCTCCAAATGTTTTGTTACACAGAAACATTCAATAATTCCAACAAGATGGAGCCACCAACCACATGCCACACACGCTACACTTTGGAGAGCTCATTTCCCTTACCCAATGCTACACCCGACCTTATTTACACATTAGTTATGTTAAAGGAATTCATCTGCGGAATAGTCTCCAATAACTATGAAATTAACTGAGAAAGTAGTTTTATTTCACAACTATAGCAAATTCTATTTGCATACAAGTATGAAAATCGTATGAACGCTGCATAGAAAACTACGAAAACCGTTTTAGCATGTATTTATAAATCACATAGAATTTTGTTTTACATCCACTTTATTTAACTGCGATTTATAAATTATTCAATAAAAACTGATCTATATATTGTCATTTATTATGTATATATTCTGGCGATAATGAAAATAAAGCAATAACAGTTCCTTAGTTGAATTCTAGCCCACTTGCATTTCTGATATATCAAAATTTAACAGGAATAATAGAGAAGAAATAGACAGAGCGCTGAAATTTTGCAAAATATTATGTTGATTCTAATTAACCCAATATCTCACTTAAATGGAACAAATCAAAGAGAAAACAAATATATTTGCATATACACTTAAAGTATAACCAATGTAAATTAAAAGAAAATAATAACTTACAAAATAGAACACTTTGTGAAGTGTTCATTTTATTTTTAATATTTACTGATCTAAATAAACTTTAAATTAACAAATAAGAAATAGTTATTTATATGGTAATACACCTGACATAAAGATAAAGTAATCCCGGGAATGGAAAAAGTAGACAAAAGTAAAGAATGAATTGATTACTTGCCTAATTCAGATATACAAATACATATATGTATGTAGAAATTAAATTAGGAATTTAGAATCTTCAGAAGGAACGTGAATATACTTAAATGAGAGATTTTTATTATTTAGCTTATGGAATCAAATTTACTTTTTCCGTGAGAGCGAGTAATTCACAACACGGAAAAAACTTAATTAACTATTTATACATTATACACACAATAAAAGTGAGAACATTCATTAAATTGTACCACTGTACTACATGGATAAGATTTCGTGTTTAACAGAATTAATGACTTGGCATTACTGTCCCTTACACATAGAAATAAATCTCATCAAGTCAACTCTAGACTTCCCTGGTAATGTCTCAAGCTTTCATTAATCTTTCCACAAGGAATCAATTGACTTTGTTGGGGGCAGTAGCCAATGAGGCGGAAAACAAAGTGACGAAAGAACAGGAAGTTCCTTAGGCTGGCTTTATAAAACAGAGCTTTTGTGCGGTAATATGGAGACAACGGGTAGAACCGCGGTATATCAATGGCAGGAAAGAACAGAACTTCTCCGTCAAGAACTGAGTAATACTCTATTAAAACACCCGATAATAACAGTAGATCCTGGCTAATGATCTACTGATTATTTTTTATTTGTTTTATTTATGGACGGTCTTTAACATTTCAGATCATCAGCGTCCCATTCAATTCAAGGCGTGAAACGGTCGACAAATTTTGCTTAGAGGTCTCTTTCTTTAAGGCTTGAGGTTCTTTATCGTGCCGTAAATATACGACACGGGACCCACGGCTTTACTGCCCTTCCGAAGAAAATCATACTTAGGATGTTTACGCCCGAAAAAAATATCCATCGATCCTCGCCGGGTTTGAACCCGCGATCTTGGGTTTAGAAAGCAAGTATGGTTACCACTACACCACCAGGACCGATAAGGATCTACTGAGCAGGGAGAGAAAGCAAACTAGGAAAGTTACAGCACTTGGCCATTCTGGGGATATCTTCACGCCGTCCATGTAAACAATCCGATGAGATCTTACCACTATAGTGTTTTTTAATGGGTTTAACGCCTGTTTTCACTACTAAGGCACCATAGGCGGTGGACACTGGTGACACATGAAATTAAATGATATATTCAGAAAGGGTTTTTTTTTTTTAAGAAAGGAAACGTTCCAGGCCTAAGTTTAGGGTACTTCCCCGGCATTTGCCATTAATGAGGACTGAAGGAAACACCTGTCAGGGAGGACGGTCCTGGCAGGATTCGAAATTCAGACCTCCTGCTCACGAGTCCGCGCCTTAACGACCCATGACTACAACAACCTAATGTAGAATTTGTGATGAACAAAATAGAGTTTGGAAGGTTTTCTTTGAGCACTTTATTACATCATCGTAAATACTAGGATCATTGCAGCGAAGTTGGATATAAAATGTTGACAATTTTCGTATACTGTAATGAATTATTTATAAACAGGAAATTAATAGTAAGGTTTTTAGCAGCAAATAATTGTAACTAAATTAAGGTTAGTGCACCCTTATAATACAATAACTAATTATATTCTCGCGGCATATGTGTATGTTTCTTACTTTTTAGATTTCAGTTTACCAGAAAATAGACACCTTCGAAGGAGCTTACGAAATGATTTAGTTTTGTTTAATTTGTCTTGTAAGCAAACCAGGTAGCTATAGGTAAACATTCTCACAGCTACAATTTAATTCACGGAGTTGTTATATAGCTTCCACAAGCGATACCGCCGCGACAAGCTCTTTGCTTCGCCGGAAAGCCAGGCAACGTTGTGCGTCCCTGGAAGCCTTTACAAACATACGACTGCGTTCTACACGTCTACGCATTGTTTTGTGAACTCTTTTAGTTCCTTACCTCCCCCCTTCCCGTCTTCGCCTCTTGTATATAAATACCTTTTAAAACGAAAACATGCTGCCGCGGCTTCATTGGACACACACACGCGCGCACGCACACAAAAGCTTAGACTACGACCATCTTCCAAAACTCTGTTGGAAAAGTATTTCGTTCATTTCAGTGGCGGAATAATGTGGAACCTGATGTTTATAACCTGATACAGACAGGCATTTCGAGCTGTACGAACATAGGATACCTAACTGGATGAGACAAAAGAAAATCGCTGCATTTACTTGTTTTTACTATTACATTTATTAGACCAGTAACCAGATATCATCGAATCCTACATTGGGTTCAAATACAGTTTTGTTATAAATAATACTCTCACGGAGAAAAGCCCATGCCATGAAGCGCAAATGCATTACAATTCGGCTATTTTAGACTTGACGAAATCAGTTTTAAAAAACAAAATAAAAAAAGGAACCAAAAAAAATTACTCAAGACCTTATAGCACTAAATCATAACTCCTAGACGATCAAAGCATTTGGATAGTTTGACGTTGTTCATTAACCCCTAAAGCATAACTTAAATTAAACGGAAAATAATGGAAAATGTCATTAAGTTAATTGACCATCTAACTTAACTTTATTTCTGAGTGTTTTCTTGCCGAAATTTCAGAAAAGCAAATACTTGTTAAATTGAAATATAATGTTGGAAATTCGCCATTCTTCAAGTTCAAGAAATTTTACAAAAACTAAAACATTTAGAAGATTAAGGCATTACTCTGCCCCCTAAGTTGTTCCCATCTTATGTTTCTTTGTATGTTCTGGGAAGAAATACTTTTTTCGTTTTCTTGTATTCCACTCCTCCCTGTATTTATTTCATTGGAATGTCATGTTACTGAAATATCTTCTGCATTTACTTTCATGTTACTTTTAATGTTTAAAAACATTTTGCAGCTCGGATTATTGCTTTTATTGTTTCCTCTCTCTCCTTTTAACTTTGTATGGATAAGAACATCTCTCATATAGTGGGATAAGTTTATGAAATGAGAATCCTGATTAGAATTGTTGCACAGTGAAACGAAGTAAATGCCCGAAGTTATATTTTATTTTCATTTTAATACACACTCAAAATAGGCTAATATAAGTAAAAATAAAAAGTTGTACTTTTAAATAAATAATTACCATATAAACAAACGCCTCTGCACCCAACGTGGTCTGTATTTACAGATCAGCTTCTTACCGACCATTGCAATCTGCATTTAATACTTAATTTGACATGAATTACACCTACAGGATATGAAAACAAGTGCACCTTATCAGAAAGTCAAGGCGCTTCAAAAGCAACCACAATTGCTTGTTATGCAAATATATTCTAAGTCCTTGGATGCACTCAACTAAAATGTATCTTTTCTATGTTGCTGATTGTTGCACCCACTTATCATAAGCAAATAAAAATTAACTGCAACTGATCTAATTCTAATGGCGTTTTGCGGTAATATTATGCATCATTTTATATCATTATACCTTCAAAGACACACTTGAATGTCGTTGTCCATTAGCTAGGCATGGGATGTCCTTGGAATGAGCTGTATAGTGACAGGTTATTTGCAAGTTGACTTAAAACACCAGCAAAATATTTTCAAATACCTTTTGGCCTTGTGCCTTCATCAAGTTTACCAGCTAAAAAAAGGGCATTAATGAAATAATGAAGACTTTGTTTTGTTTCCTAAGCAAAACTGACTCTATCGGATACCAAACATGCGCTATTCCTAAATAATACCATAAATCTTCATTGCTTCTAAATCAAATACGTTTACCTTGTCATATAAAAGGGGATGAAGAAATAATATTGTAGTAATAGTCTTTACGACCCACCCCATTGAAATATAATTATAATGCATATTTATGGAGGCCCAATCGTCATATTTTGGCATTGAAATTATTAATATAAATAATTATGTGTACATACGTGTGTCATAAGCTTTAACTTTAATGTAAGAACTGTAAAAAAATAGAAATTTTGATGTTTTCCGTTGCAGTAGCTTGCAAAGTCAACAGGGTAATAAAACCATACAAAAGAAACCCGAGGGTTACTGTGTTGATAAATTGCAGGATTTTTAAACCGTTTGGGTCTCTGACCTCGACAGGCTGTAGTACTTTTCATAAGTTCTCATTGGCCAGTTACTTACATGGCAAGATACACGCGGTTCGCAGTACTCGAAGTGCGAATTTCAGTTTCACGCGCCGCGGCACTCGTCTGTAAGTTTCACACGCGGCAACTAAGTTTATATTCAACGTAGCCAAGTCTATCATGAGCAAAACAGCAGCACGCGAAATATTTTGGAGATAATAAAATATTAACATATTTTATGTCGCATCGCGTGCTTATTTACACCACTGAACTCCTATCCCGGTCTTATTGAGTCCTAATTAACAAAATAGCAGGTTTCACTTTGAGAAAGCGTTGTCATTGAAGCGTAGGCAACAAAACTGAAGCGACTAACAATCGGCGTACTAAAACCACATCAAAATTTGGCTCACCAACATGGGGCCAACAACAAAAACGCAACATTTGCCCATAAAACTTTAATATGAAAACTGTACAAACATTTGGCTGCATGCTGAAAGGGATATTTTAAAGGAGTTTGGATACCTATGATAAAATTAAATTTACGAAAATAGGAACAATCATTTTCATCGCAAACAAAAACATTTCAAAATTATCAGACCATAACTCCCATTGGCTAATGCCTCGATGATGGATTTGTATGACGATGATTTATTTGTTTGTGTATATAATACATGAAAAATAATGTAGCACTATTGACTTGTCTTCTTGCCATAGAAGAACTCAAGCAGTTCGAAATAAAGCGATTGCTAATCTGTGACTTTTTATTAGTGTTTTATCCTTTTTGTACTTTACTAATTATTATTATTTTAGTTACACTGTTAATAGCGTTGCATTAGTTTTATTTTTTATATTGTTTGCACCTCTGGTGTTGCTTTAAACCCCCTTATTAATTTAAATTTGCTTTTGACTTTTTACTATTTATCTATTATTATTTTCATTTTATTTCTTTTTCTCTGCTTTCTAATACAGTATATCGTTATTATTAAGCTTTTGTTACTTACTTGTCTTCTTGCCATAGGAGGACTCAAGCAGTTCAAAATATAGCGAGTACTAATCTGTGACATTTTTTAAGTGTTATATCCTTTTCTGTTTTTCTAATTATTGCGTCCTTTTATAGAAAAACAGAGGTACAATAAATATCAAAGAAAACTAAACTGTGGGAAAATCTCATTCGGTACCTTAGTAAGGTCCTCCAAAAATTAAACCAAGAGAGAAACAGAAATGGATATACATAAAAAAGTGAATACCGATACTAGAAGGAAAATGTTTCTAGTACAAGAGCAATTTTATGTTTCTATGTCCTTTGAGATCTGTAAAATGAGCGAATCGTTTTTTTCTGAAGGTGAACTTTGCTTTTAATCCGCCACCGTTTAAGGAATTGATGGATAGCGAGTTTCTTTAAGAAGTATATGGTGCTTCAACAGCTCGCTTGAGTCAATAAACGAAAACAGCTTTTGACTGGGTTATTCCAAGCCGACGACAGTCTATCTATTCAATGGCAGATGACGGTCGTTCCTTTTTTCCATGAAGGCAGGTGCGGTCCACCCTTGAAAAAATTTCCCTCACAGAAGACTTTTAACATGCTCCCACGCCTTTAGTGTTTGTTTACATGGACGTTCGGAGAAATATCAAAAGTTAAAGTGATGATAACCACAAGAGTGACGATAAGAGACAACTCTAAAACAGGCGATCATTATGACAATCATAAATAGGATGGAAATAAAAGAGAAGAAACGAAGACTGCCTTTCAGAAATAATTAATAATGCAATAAAACATTATTTTTAAGTCTTTTGACGTGGAATGCAAAGAACAAACACATTAATGTCAAAAAGAAGAGTTACAGCTAATTTAAATATATGTAGAGGATGAGGAAAATTCTTCTCACGTATTATTCCTCTAGGGTAAAATAAAGTAAAAGCTCTAGTAAAAATGCTTTCGTTCTCGAGTACTTTTCGAGAAACCGTTTTGAAATATTCAAGAACATCAAACAGTGTAGATTACAGTAAGGTATTTATGATTATGTTCAAGTATAAAATATAATAGTAAAGTTCAGAGGGCCTAGAAAGGAATTGGCAACACTTACTCATTAGCTCCTGAAAGATAAGTATGAAAACTGACAACATTGTATCCAAAAATACAATCAAAACAATGCACAATCTAGAAAAAATTAAAATCATTAATTTTATTTATTTATTTATGGTTACAATGTATGTTTACCGTTTTGTGTTATAAACTATAATTTATGATTTGCACAATTTAACGTAAAATAAATATTATACCGAGGGTATCAAAAAATGTATAAAATTAACATGTCAGTAATATTTAAATATTGCAAAAATCACGTACCTGTAGCAAGCAGGAATTGAACATATTCCACATTTGTATTTTCATAAGATCGACTGTGTAACATAGTGTATTTTTATTTATTTAATACTATTATGTTAAAAATCATATAAGAGAATGTCACTCTTTGAAGTATTAAAAACGCCATCATTTATTTACTTCCTGAACACAATTATATTGCACGTTTTTACACGAACATAAATAAAATCAAATATTTAATGCTATGCAAAAATATGGTCAACGATAATAGTTTTGAAATGCTTATATTTTAAGTATAGCAGTACTGCTACCGTTATTACTGACATGTTAACGAGTGCAAATTACTAAAGAACGACGTTGATTTGGTTTATTTATGGGCGCTCTTTAACATCTCAGGATAGCATCGTCACATTTAAATCAGGGCGGGAAAATGATAATTTTATATCACACGCGTCTTCTTTGCGGTTTCTTTTACGTTACGTAAATTTACGATACGGGACCCATAGCTTTATTTCTCTTTCGAGGGAAGCTATACTTAGAATTCTTACACCCGGAAAAAACCCATCGATTTTGTCCAGGATCGAATCAGCGTCTTGGGTCTATGAGACAAGCCTGGCTACCACTACACCACCAGGACCGACAAAGAAGAACGACGTGTCTGCAGGTAGATCATATCGTTAAATTCTGATCACTTAACCTTGTGTTGCTGGACTTAATCCAAATCAAGCCTATTTACTGCAACAGCTGGCGTAAATTAAACCTACGTTCTATTTACGTAACGGCATGCTAATTATTGAAATAATGATGGCAGTCATACAGGCTATTTTCTTCATGCCTTGAATGATCTTAAAAGCCCCAATTTTATTTTAGTATATTTACATCCATAAGAGAAATCGCCAAATAAATTTATTCACTCTATTTTCGCACATTTTCTTAGTTTTGGTTAGTTGCCTTCTTCCTAAATAATAGTTATATATTACCTTTCCTTAGATGTGTTAAGAATTCATTCGTTTCAAGCTAACTGCATTAATACTTGCAAGTTTCATGCTAACACTATAGGCAATCGAATTTATTGCACTTACGGTACCATGAGTCTTAAATGCTTGCAATTGTTACTCGCGTTGGCGGTTCTGTTCTGTACACACGTCTCCATTGCCTTTGAACTTCAACAACGTTTTCAGTTTTCCAATACCACTTCAAAATTTATTTCCGCTGTTCAAACGATAATCTTGACTCCATTTTGTTGTAGCAACGCTAGCGTAACATAATATGAGTCACATTTGTAATTCTGTTTTTTTTTTTTTTTTTTTTTACCTTCTTCACTTCCGCGTTTACGCAGTTTTTGCCTGTAATTATATGCATATTTTATGTGAGCGCTCTAAAACACTTTTTTTTTTTTTACCTTTGTTAGTAATTATTATTTTTTTTTTTTAATAATCTTTCATCGTCCATTCTATTTAGTTGCTTTGTTCACTTTTCACATTAAGAGACACTGGTCGCTTACGTAGTTTAGTTCTTGACCAGGATTTACTTTCACACAAAAGAACAGGAATGGTCATAGTTTTGTAAATGTTCAATTTTGTTTCATTACGATACTTTTTCATTAATGTTCTATATATTCTTCCGCAGTGCTTTGGAATTTTGGACTTTTTTGTCTGACTTGATCATTATCATATTTAATATTGTAACCCATATATCTGAAAGGAAAACGTCTATTCTACAATTTGATTATTGATTATTATTTTTAATGTGGAGGATATTTCCTCCGGAATGTCGTTCTCTGCAAAATTGTGTTATTATCTATTATCTATTTTAATCCCAAATCTAGTTTACTTTTTACGGCTTCATAATGTCAGCCATATTAGCAGGTGATAAACTACACCATTGTCCAACGTCCTAGACGAGTAAAATTTTAATTACTTTTATAAAAACTTTGTATTAATTTTATTAAGTGATTTGATTGATTAATTTATTTATGGACGCTCTTTAACGGCTCAGGTCATCAGCGTCCCATTCAACTCAGGGCGTGAAACGGCCGACAAATTTTGCTTCTTTCAGGCTTGAGGTTCTTTTTCGTGCTATAAATGTACGATACGGAACCCATGGCTTTTCTTCCCTTCCGAAGGAAGCCATACTTAGGATTTTACGCCCCGGAAAAATCCATCGGTCCTGGCCGGGTTCGAACCCGCGATCTTGGGTTTAGGAGGCAAGTATGGTAACCACTACTCCACCAGGACCGACTTAAGTGATTTGAATAACCCCTTTTCTTCACATTTCCCACAATTTTAGTATATTGACTCCATTAAAGACATTTTCTAAATTGTTACGTTCATTTTTCTAAAAGTCTAAACTTGAAAGTGTTATTAATAAAGCGTACAAAGGAAGCTACATATTCTTTGGGACTTCCGTTTGTCTTTCAAAATAAAGCATATGCATAAAAAGTTTCTAAGTCACGTAAGTTTTATGAAATATCTGTACAACTATCACGAAATAAAAAAGCATAATTGTGTAAAATTATCAAATAAGTATTGCAGCAGGCTAAAATAAATTATGAATTCTTTAAAAAAAAATATTATTGTGGCTAAGGTTAGTACACTATCTAAGACTCAATTACATCTTTTTCCGAAAGAAAATGATAGGAGAATATAATTTATTTACATAGATTTTTTGAAAATCCTATCTTCAATGACGGCACATAATAAAACTATTTTTGAACAGTTCTACCATCTAACAAGTAGTTATTGCAAAGCAGATGTTTCTTATTTACATTCTTAAACAAACTGCCTGAAGGATAAGAAAAGTCGGCAGAGTCTCGAGAAAACCAATCAAATGTCTGAGCCAATAAATGCCTCTTAACCATAACTAGCTCACCAGAAACCCTTTACGACTGGTGGCGAACATAATGGGATAACAATTATAATGATATACTGCAGACTGACATTACTTAGGGGCGTTTGTGCAAAACGTGAAGCAGCGTCAAAATAAGAATCGGTCAAATCCGCCGCCAAGCTTCGAACCGCCGCCCATCTACAAGTATCTGACCCGACAGTGAAGGGCAATGAATATAAACAGGGTTTAGGGGCATGGACAGGAGACCTAGTAGCTATCAGCCAGGCTGTTTCCCGCTTTCAGTAATGCATATGATTTACACGCCAGCCGATCGGACTTCCATGTAACAACGCAATGCCCTTGTGTACGAGGGTAGGTCCATAAGTTTCCGGACTAACCATTTTATAGCTATGATAAAGACAAAAACTATATTTCAGTTTTCATAATAGTTATCCTTTATTGCAATACACTTCTCACATCCTTGAACTAACATTTCAATTCCCCCTTCCCCCACCCCAAAAGACATAAGTCTTGTCCGCAAAATGGGCCTAAGCAGCATCCACCACTTCTTCGTCACACTTAAATTTCCTCCTTCGAAGGCACTTCTTGAGTTGTGAGAAGAGGAAATAGTCACTGGGAGCTAGATCTGGGTTGTAAGGTCGATCTCCATGAATCCACATTTCTTTACAGGGTCCTTTGCAACAAGAGCTGTGTGCCTTATCGTGAAGAAAGCGCACATCACCGCTCAGTTTTATTCGCCTTTTGTCTTTGATGGAAGCAATAGGGCAGTATAGTACTCCCCATTTACTGTAGTGTTCCTCTCCTTGAAGTCAATGAAAACTATTCCTTCACAGTCCTATAATCTTCTTGGTTGATGGAGTGGTCTTGGTCTTTAGAGGCGGTGCTTCTCCAGGTTTACGCCTGCCACTCCATTGATTCACTTTTGGACAAGGAATAAAGAGCATCTTAGTTTCATTTCCTGTAACAATGGTTTGCAGAATTTGATTTTTTCCGTAAAAATCCTAAATATGACTCCCTTCGGAAGGGAAGTAAAGTTGTGGGTCCCATTTGGTAGATTTATTACACTAAAAAGAACCTCAAGCCTGAAAGAAAAGGCCTTTGAGCGAAATTGATTGGCCATTTCACGCCTTGAATTGAATGAGACGCTGCTGACCTGAGATGTTAAAAGGTGTTCTTAACCAAATAAAATCAGCAAATGAAAACTAGAATTCCTTTTACGCTTGCCTAAATTAGTTATTACAAGTAAAATAACTCAATAAAACAACTAAAATTTACACTTTTATGGTGTTGTTGTTAAGAACACTTATTTCGGCAGTAAAAACTCTATAACAAAAGCAGTGTTTTTCGTTTATTTTTCAAAGCTGTTCAAAGGCATTCATCTGTCGTGAATAATCATCCATAATCAATACTTTTGTACATTCAAAGTTAGTCAAAATGAATTCCGAAAGTTCATAAAACCGGTACTCTAGGAATATTGATTTGTTATAACTTCATCTTCAAAAACAACACGAGAAACTTTGAGCATTTCTATTTTTACCGCTTTGTTGGTGACCACATCAGCGGAGAAGGCATTTGTCTGTAACATAGTTTAACGTTGTTTTCGGTCAGAATGTGGGAACGATACACAGATAGATAAAGGTATCCATTTAAACAATCTACTTGCTTTGCAAGAGAAAAGCAATACGTAAAAATCCCATATTAGAATATTTGTCAAATTAGTAAAATCTTTACCAATTACTATGTGTGTTGGTGTTTATAAAGATAGCTTTATACATACGTATATATGATATATAATGATGTAAAGTAACTTTTGAAAAAATGTAGGTAAAATAACAAAAGCTAGAGAAACAGATGAAACACTTAAACAGTAACTAAAATATCGCAATGTTTTGAAGCGTTTGTGTTCTTTTTCAAAGGCACAAGACAATTGAAAGTAGTTACAGTATATATTAAAAATGAAAAAATAAAAGTAGTGATCACAAAGTAGAAAGGGAAATATTGACAACCAAGATTATGGAAAAATATAGCTGGTCTCTTTCTCTCTCTCCCAGGTAACTTTTACGACATGAGGTGGTAACCCATCAGTAAGCGTTAAGTGAAAAGTTTCAGCAAAATTCTTAAAATTGGACAGCATATGTTGGGCAACTGACAAGGAGATTTGGTTTTAACAGAACGTCTATGATAGTTCATATGGAGCGAAACAACAGTAGAAGTTAAACCAATATAAAAAGTTTTAGCAGAGATTACATAATAACATACATACGACATTTTTAGAAGAACAGGTAATAAATGAAACAAAGCTTAAATTATTTGGATAAACAGGGGTTTTGGAACCAATGGCATATAACTAGCGCCCTTTTATCCTTGTTGCTTGTTTTATCTATTTTCCACACACACACACAATATATATATATACATTATTATTATTAACAATAATTAGATAAGTAGAAAAGCATAAAACACTAAGAAAAAGTTACAGATTTGCAATCGCTATATTCCGAATTGCTAGAGTTTTTCTATGACTCGTCTTCTTGCCATAGACACACACACACACAATATATATATATACATTATTATTATTAACAATAATTAGATAAGTAGAAAAGCATAAAACACTAAGAAAAAGTTACAGATTTGCAATCGCTATATTCCGAATTGCTAGAGTTTTTCTATGACTCGTCTTCTTGCCATAGAAGAACTCTAGCAGTTCGAAATATAGCGATTGAAAATCTGTAACTTTTTGTTAGTGTTTTATCCTTTTTTGCTTATCTAATAATTGTTCATTCAGTTACATTGTTAATAGTGTTACATTATTTTTATTTATATATAACCAAGGGTGCCAAAAATATATACACACTTTCACAGCATATATCTATTTAATATATTTCAAAGTTGGATCGTAAAACAACAGTAATTGTTTATGTGTAATATGATGTTCTGTAAACATATGTGACTCATATACATTATGATAGCGTTGCTACGTGACAGGTAATAAACAAATGAAGCCAAGATTATCGTATGATTTTCTGTAAACAGGTGTGACGCACATAACGTTATGCTAACGCTGCTACAACAAAATGGAGCCAAGATTATTGTTTGAACAGCAGTGTGAGTTTGTCATCCAGCGGTCTAATTGGATCATTCTTTTTTTAAGGAACGGTAACTGACCAGTGCTTACCCGCCATTCATACACTATATGGAAATGAGACATTTTACTTCCAACAGGATGGTGCACCTCCACCGAGATTGATGACAATCTACTAAGGTACTGGATAGGACGAAGAGATCCGATTGAGTTTCCACCGCGTTCTCCGGATCTAACTCCGTTGGACTTCTACCTATGGGGAACTCTTAAGGATGTTGTATACCGTAGAAAAACAGCTACACTGGCAGCACTTCGGGAAGAAACTGAAACGGCATGTGCTGCAATCGCTAAGGACACTTTCGCAAACATTACTCAGTCAGTAGTTCAACGTACTCAGAAGTGTTTCGACGCCGATGGTGGGCATTTTACAGTTACAATAGTTGCTCAAAATGCCCACCATTGGTGTCGATTTAATGCATGCAAAAGTCTTGGGAGGAAAACTTTCAACTTTGCTGTTTTAATAATACAACGTACGCTGGTTCTGCTAACCCAATCTCACGTGCACATTTCTTTGTAGATTTCTGCGGTGAGTGCTGAAAGCGTTCCAAAAACATAGCCGAGGACGTGGGGATTGTTGCTGTGCGAGGTCTCCCAGATCTGCCCTTGTGAACATCGCATACGGTACCACGAGTCTCAAATTTGTCTCGAATGCGTGCAATTGTTACTATCGTTGGCAGTTCTGTTCTGTACACACGTCTTCATTGCCTTTGAACTTCAACAAATTCTCGGTTTTCTAATACCACTTCAAAATTGCTTTCGGCTGTTCAAACGATAATCTTAGCTCCATTTTGTTGTAGCAACGCTAGCATAACGTAATGTGAGTCACGTCTGTTTACAGAACATCATACTACATATTGCTGTTGTTTTTTGATCCAACTTTGAAATATATTAAATAGATATCTACTACTGAAAGTATATATTTTTAACATCCTCTGAATGTAAAAATGTATTAATTATAGAAGTTGTGATAGCTTTTCATTTACATATACCCATAACATTGGTTTCAGAAATCACAGACATCGCGACTTTGTCATTCATAATGAAAAAGTTAAGATAGTGTTATGAGCTCTTGTATCAAATGGGAATGGAACATATGCCGCTATCTCCCTCCAGAGCCTCTATTTAGTATCAAAGTTTCATTATCGTGTTCTCATCAACCATCAAGCAACATCGTTAGCCATTGGCTGCATCCGTACCGACGTCCTGCTCTGAGTTTCTAAGAGCCTTGTCATTAGCGAAGAACATAATGCATGCATTACGTTTTTATTGTAG
The DNA here is from genome assembly GCA_030762175.1 of Metallyticus violacea. Classification (NCBI taxonomy): domain Eukaryota; kingdom Metazoa; phylum Arthropoda; class Insecta; order Mantodea; family Metallyticidae; genus Metallyticus; species Metallyticus violacea. The sequence goes on from CM060834.1 coordinate 90,385,103, forward strand.
TCAGCTTTCAATATCTGAAGGACAACTGGCATTGCGCTCCTTTTACGATTCAGAAGGCCGTGATGCACCATATTGCCACTCGCACCGAACAACTTTCCGTTTTGCAGTTCGTCTTGCAAACAGCGTACTTTCGGAATACTTGACATCAGCGATACCCTCGACTTTTTTTTAAACTTTAACTACAATAATCTTACACTGGTACTTAACATTAATGTGCTTTATTTGTCCTCTGCTAATATTAATTCATTTATGGTTTTCAACATGTTCCATAACATAGCCACTTGTATATATTCCATTTTCTCTACCTCTGTGCATAATCTTCACTGGTTCCTCCACACCTCAGTGTTACTAAGAGTTGTATACGTTTACTGAAAAAGACAATAACAGAAATGGAATCTTACAAACAGACATATAAAAAGATTCCATCAAGCGGGGCTAACTTAACTAAGCGAATTCATCACTAAGTGAATAACTTTTATAAAAATGAATATAAACTCTTCATTAGGCCTTATTAATTAATGAAATGAAACAAGTTGTGGATTTTTTTTAAATGATTTATTTATGGACGCTCTTTAACATCTCAGGTCATCAGCGTCCCATTCAACTCAGGGCGTGAAACGGCCGGCCGACAAACTTTGCTCAGAGGCCTCTCTTTCAGGCTTGAGGTTCTTTTTCGTGCCGTAAATGTACGACACGGGACCCACGACTTTACTTCCCTTCCCTTCCGAAGGAAGCCATACTTAGGATTTTTACGCCCCGAAAAAGTCCATCGGTCCTGGCCGGGTTCGAACCCGCGGTCTTGGGTTTAAGAGGCAAGTATGGTAACCACTACACCACCAGGACCGACTAAACAAGTTATGGGATTACTGTATGATATTAAGGGAACGAAATCAGATTTCTTGCAACCTACACGTATCACAAAAAAACACAAAAATTAATGTTATACTATTAATTAAATAAAATGTATGGCCACTGATAAACAAAGGTACACTGTGTGAGTATTTTTAAAGATTTTTAAATGTAATCATGTTTACGGACCGTTATGAGTCCTTGGTTAATTCACTAAAACAGAGAAATAACAAAAAGTTTCGAGTTACTTGTATATTTAAGAAGATGATGTTCATATGTTTCGATAAAACAAAAACATGTTACTATTCAGAAACATAAATAAAAACAGTTGACATTTATTACAGAGCGCACTTAATATAAATATAATTCTCAAAACATATTACATTAATATTTCACATTTACTGTCTTAACAACGGTGATTTTGGTTAAATATAAAACATATGTCTTTTTATAAATACAGTTTCTATGCTGAATTAAATTTTCCTTTTATTTTAAAACAATATAGGAAAAATTAAAAGCTGGGTTTTTAATTTTCGGTTTTCAATTATACCTCTGCTCATAATGGTCCAATTTCCCTAATTTTCGGAGACTATTTTTCTTATTTTGTTTAAATGGTATATATCGAATTTTGTTGCGAGGAAGAATAGAGCAATTGTTAAATGTTGGATTTTAAGAAAATGCGCACTCCTAATGGCCAAATTTCTCTGATTTTCAGAAACTATGTTTCTTGTTTTATTTAAATGTTATACACGGAGTTTCGTTATAAAAAACAGTATTAATACCGTTAGAGTGATTTTTAAATTTTGGGTAAACCCCTTGCTATTTCACTGATTTTTCGGAATCTATTTCTCGTATTTTATTTCAATGTCATATAACGAGTTTCCTTTATAAAATTTAAATTGTTGCCGTTAGAGCGATTTAAAAAATTCGCTTTAACGCCCACTCTTAATGATCCCATTGCCATGATTTTCTAAAACTATTTTTCAATTTATTTTAAAGAAATCTACCGAGTTTCATTGAGAAAAAGGAAAATTTGCGGCCACTAGAGCGGTGTTTTAAATTTCTCTTTATCTTAACCTCTACTCTGATGGTTCAGTTTCATTGATTAACGAACTTGACGAATTGTTTGTTAATTAATAATTAAATTCAATTAACGATATTAATTAATAATTCAATTAACGATATATTTTGCATTTTTAGACAAATGTATTGCCGCTGAGGGGCATCATTTTCAACCTTTCTTATAATGCAGTTTAGTGCTGATTAATATCAGTTTTGGATACAATACTAATTTATACTTTCAGTAAAATTAGAAGAACTAAGAACTAAAAAAATAGTAAAAATGACATTTTAATAGTGTTTAACGCCCTTTTTCACTACTGAGGCACCACAGTTTTTTTTTTTTTTTTTAAGGAAGGAAACGTTCCAGGCAAGTTTAGAGAACATCCCCGGCATTTGCCATTTATGAGGACTGAGGAAAACCTAGAAAAAACCTCAGTCAGGAAGGACGGTCCTGGAATCGAACCCCAGACCTCCCGCTCTCGAGTCCGCTCCTTAACGACCGCGGCCACCCGTGACGGATTATTTTTGCGCAGGGCTTTTCCGCAATAAGAAGGCACGCTCCAATAACTTTACTGTATTTTTATTGCAGTGATTTTTTTATACTTTTTTCTCCTTTAAAATTCCTCTTGTCTTCTTTGTTTTGATACGACTGAAATTTATTTTTATGTTTAATTTACTTCACGTAGTTTGGTCTAGAAGTTAAAAATGACAATATCTCAAATGCTTTCTTATGACTTAAATGTTCTTTGCTTGTTGTGCTTTCTTTGTTAACTTACGCGACGTCTATAATGCCCTGTCTTAATTTAACGACGTAATCAAAGAAGATGTTCCACATAAAAGGATAGTACCGCCAAGAATGCATCCTACAATTAAGACCTCACTTGTAAACTCTCTGTCACAGCATTTATAATTACAAAACTGCTTCTCACATTGATTCAGTCTCTTAAAGGCATAGCAGGAATGAACACAGTTTGCCTCTCTCTTAGCCAGATAAACTGTTGCGTTCTGCAACCAGTAATGTTCACTAGAGAGCATTCCTAAACTGTCTGTCACATTTTAACCACGTGGACTTTCTAATGTCAGTTTACGTTTTGAAACTTTGTTTCTTAATCTATCGCCATGAGGACATGGGAATGCCACACTTCATTCCTAAAGTTGATAGAAATGCTACACGTCATTATTAGGTCTTACTAATACGGAGATTCCCATAAAATATTAGTTATTATATTATGATTCAAACTTTGTTTAGTGAGTTAGGTGTAAAATATTTAGACACAACAAATTAAGGGGAGAGAGAAAGTGTTGCATGGGTGAGGTCAGGATATGCAGGTTAAAAGGTCTAAGAAAGAATAAATCAAAAAATCAGTGTGCAATATGTGATGGTATAGAAGAAATTAACTACATACTATTTAAGTGTAAAGAAACAGAGCTGTGGAGAAATGAGTTTATTAATAAGAAAAGGCTAAGGATAGATACGAGAAAAATGGTAGGAATTAAAGCGAACAACAAATAAAGTTAGACAGTGAACATAGACAATTACATTTATGATCCATATCAATTTAGAAATTTGTAATTAAATAATAAAATGTTGGTTTAAAAACAATGCTGTAAATGAGAAATATGATCGGTAAAGAGCCAGGGCTAAACGCCTGCTATATTTATTCTATCTATCTATTATTATTTTTAATTATTAACAACTTCAGTCTTTTTTGTGTGCGTATTGGGTCGAAACTTGGTCCTCTAGATATTACAGTAAATAGCTGCTGATGAACCGGGGACTGGAGGAGGGGGGGGGCGATCAAATAAAATTGGAATAAATTTGATCGGAGATAGTGTCTTGTGGATTTGCCGAAGTCACTGCCCACAATTGTTATATTTAAAATTAATGATTTTTTATTTGTGTTTATTTTGTAATAAAATTTGGTTACGTTGATATATGAGAAACAAATGGATTCCAAATAAAATAAAAATAAATATTATGGTCTGCACATATATAAAACTATTTTTAAATTATAGGCTTCAATTTACTAGACATACATTATATCCGGATTTTTTTCCGGCGTAAAAATCCTAAGTATGGCTTCCTTCGGAAGGGAAGTAAAGCCGTGGGTCCCGTGTCGTACATTTGCGGCACGAAAAAGAACCTCAAGCCTGAAAGAAGAGGCCTCTGAGCAAAATTTGTCGGCCGTTTCACGTCCTGAATCCAATGCGACGCTGATGACCAGAGTTGTTAAAGAGTCCGTAAATAAACCAAATCAACAACTTTCATTGACCAAAGCTAAAATGCAAACCACACAGAGCTTAAAACAACTAGTCAGGGCACATGTAATACAAAGTAGCAAATGTCACAAATCAATATTCACTAAACATGTTTCTGTTACAGTTCCTAAAAAAAATAATTACAATTTCTTTGTGGGTTCCAATTTCAACGAGCTAATAATAATTAACGACTTTTGGTGCATTAGTACAAGTGACGAAAAGAAAATTAAAGGAAGAGGTGTAGCTAATGAATGGAGAGCTTTTGGCTGGCCAGTTCAGCCGATTCTAAGCCTTCGAGATAAAAATCTTCCTTCCTAAAACTCAGCAAAAATATCGACTTTGCGTGTCGGAAACCTGTTTAGCTGCGATTCTTCTTTTCCATGCGTCTGCTTCTGCCACTTCCTCTCCTACTCCATGTCCAGAATGTATGTACAGGTTACCTCTAATAAACATGGACACATTCTGCATTGAAACAAATTTATATTACTACTGACGTAAGTCGAAACTGACGATGCTCTTCTGTTCTTCTTTCCAAAGTGTTTATCCAATAGCAATGCTACAGGGGTTCCATGATAGTTCTGTCTTAGATTGGATTAAGCAATGTTGTGTGTGCTGAGAAATATTTTACACGCACACTCACTGTACGTGATTCAGCTATGCTTACTCTGAACAGGCAGTTTTGTTGGATGACTTAAGCCTGCTACCGGCTGCGGCCAGACTTCTGTTTAACAATGCTGTCCATCAATTTCTTCTTCCGAAGTCATGCAAACTGAATTTCCTTATGCAAGTTTATTGTTAAATCTTAGGAACACATTCCTATAAGAAGCAAGTGTTGCAATCGTTTGCTAAATTAATTTTCTATAATTTGCTACAAATAGAAATGTTGAGAGTGCCAGTGTAGAATTTATTTTGTACAAAGTAGTAAGATATGCTTGGTGCTAACAACGAATATTCCAATTATTAAAACACTGCAAGATACATTGTGAAACTAAAGGAAATTGCAAATTAAATGTAACAAATGCATCTTTATTGTTAAAAATAAAAATATACGGAAACACCAGCTGGTAAGCGTAGATTGCGTTACAACAATAACAACTGTGTCGTTATATATCACGATATGTGATCCATTATTTTACTCCTTTTCTCTTTCCTTTCTTATTCTATCCTTACAACGTTCACTTTCTGAAATTCTTTCTCTAGAACAGTGGTTGGTGTTCGTTGGTCAGAGCATGTGGTTGTCGGCACTAATCAGTTCATTTGAAACATAATTCTTATTTGCATCGTTATCAAGCTGTGCCTGGACAACAACAGGGAGTTGATCGTTGGACAGGAAAGAGATAAGTTGGTTTCGGCATGGCCTTGATAAATTTTGTTCCAGTGTTTAGAATGAAAAATTTGATTTTCAAATTAGATAAAATGAGGAATTTCTTTAGGTAAATTTGATTTGGGGGTTTTATGTTAAATTATTGAAATGCTTTGAGATTAGGGCCGTATTTTAATGCCTTAAGAAGTGCATTTTACAGAGAGACGTCATTTGCAGGGTTTGGTATTCAAATATAAAGACAATAGAAAACGAAAAACATGATAATGTTTTTACTGAAAAAAAAATGTGGTGGAAAAATAGTTTGGAAATCAATACTAATTCTGGATATGCTAAAATAAGTCATTTTTATTATTTTAAGTGGTTATGCATTTTTCTTCTTTCTTTCAAAAAAGCAATGCTCATATAAAAAATTCGGAGAAATATTTAAAATGCAGGAAAGTTCTTAAGAAGTTTCCTTCAAACAGGTGGTTCACCTGCTTGTGGACTTTGCGTGTTCAAAAGTGTTGATAACTTTTTAGTACCAATAAACTGGAACGCAAGTCTTCCAGGAGGAACTTGAAGCCGTCATATCGTAGATTTACGACATCTAAAGAACCCCATACCTCAACAAAACTATCGACCGTTTCACACCCAAGAGATACCCTAGTTCACTGTCAGCCGGCACTGGGAATGATGAACTTACTGTCTCTTTGCCCTCTGTAGGGAAATAATGCATTTAAAATTCTTCTTAGTAATTGAAACCACGGACAGAACGACGGGTACTAACAATTATCGTGTTACTTTATTGTTTCCTGAAGAGCGGCCAAGTGAGGTCAGAAATCAAGACCGTAAAAACGAATAACACTTAAGCGGCATGCCAGTTCACTTATTGAAATGAGTGCTTACTTATTTTATCTCTCGTTGATGAATGGCGGAAAAGTAACTATGAATTCTAAATGAGAATAAGCTTCAGTCATTTGTGTTGAGTGTGGCCCTAAATATGTATCAAAATTCTTGAACGCTTTGGAGACAGCTAATAGAGAATTCTACTTTTATTCATGTTAAATCCATGGAAATCCCTTTAGCTTATTCCACCAATTTTGGATGGAATTCTTCCTAGCTGATTTCGGGTGAAAACCCCCGGAAATTCCTTCGAAATAATTTCCAAAAATACTTTGAGCTTTTGTATAAATCTTAGGTAGAGTTAATTGGGTGTATAGTTTTCATATATTTTTATTTTGTCTTGTTTTGGGGAAATGTGTTATTGAATTTAATTTTCTCTTTATTTGTATAATGCAATACATTTATAATAAACGATGCCAAATTCCTGCATGTTTATTTATTTATTTTTTTTTTTTTTTTACCTATTTTAGTTATGCACTTCTTTAAAGTAAATTCCCGTGGGAGTGCATCTTGTTAAATAAATTCAAGGCATTTTCTTGGATATTTATTTCTCTTCTGCCATTATGTTGGGAACAATGCCACTTCCACGATCCCCCCCCTTTTTTTTGATTCGTTTTCTATAAGGATGCTCTTTAACATCTCAGGTCGTCAGCGTCCCATTCAATTCAGGCGTGAAACGGCCGACAAATTTTGCTCAGAGGCCTCTTCTTCCAGGCTTGGGGTTCTTTTTCGTGCCGTAAATGTACGACACGGGACCCAGGCTTTAATTCTCTTCCGAAGGGAGTCATACTTAGGATTTTCGCGCCCGAAAAAATCCATCCATCCTGGCCGGGTTCGAACCCGCGATCTTGGGTTTAGAAGGCAAGTATGGTTACCAATACACCACCAGGACCCACAACGACCATATTATGGAGTCGCTCTTATTGTATAAATTTTCAAGCATTATTTATAACGAATATACCATTATAAGCTTTCCTGGTTCTGATGAACTAGACGAAATTGAATTTAGTTCCTTCAGGTGTTTCAAGGATAGATAATCAATCCATCGCGTATGTCCAATAATATTAGTGACGAAGGGAATAGAACAAATGCTAAGTGAACAGTTTAAATAATAGCTTTCTGTTATAATTCAATGAAATTTTAAACGTTTCGGCTTCAAACCACAGAGGTGTTATGATAAATGACTCTTCAAAAAAGAAAACAAATGAAGCTTAATTATTTCACTCAGTAGTCGTGTCTTGAAAAACTGACTACAGTATGCAAGTAGCGGTCTTTAAGGGAACAAGTAACAATCAGAGTTGACACAGCTGCGTTATCTGTAACTAAAACCACTAGAATTTTATTCATGTAAGTAGGCTTAAAAAAAGACCCACGAGTAGCGGTGACGTAAATGGTATTAAAAATTATATTCCTACCTATATAAAGTCAACATATGAATGTAGGCATTATCAATCACGCCTCCATGCGGTAGTATAAAGTTACTGTGCGGGGCTGAGGATTGACTTTTATGACTAGAAGACTTCTTCACCAAATACCGTTTTGCTTTTTGTTTCAGAAATAGATGACCGCGGTGTCTTTGGTGGGATAAGGAAAACGACGAACAGCAAATTTCAACGGTACTATTTTGTAGTCATTTGAAATCCTATTCTCAGTTGTCACATCTTGTATAACACCAGACATTTATGCCTTGCAGGGAGCGTATTAACAGCAATCATCCAATCACAGAGAACAGAGAAGTTTATCCCCAAACTGTAGTTTGTAAACGAAGAAATCAGAGGTTTTTGTTGATTTGGTTTATTTGCGGACGCTCTTTAACATCTCAGGTCATCAGCCATTCAGGGCGTGAAACGGCTGATAATTTACCAAGAGGCCTCTTTTTTCGGGCTTGATGTTCTTTTACGTGCTGTAAAATTTACGACATGAAACCCACTTCCCTTTCTTAGCCTTTTCAGACCTGGGCTGTTTCACTTTCAACACGAAGTTGTCCACCGCTCCTCATCCTTGCCTGCCAGCAGAGCCCAGCATGCCCCTTGCCCTCTGTTAGTCAGTAAAGGAAGGCTGCAGGTACTTCTTCCTCTACTTCTCAACGCTGCTACAGTTCGCTGGGATTCTTCCTCTGTACATAAAGAGCAAATTCTCAGTCTGTTTTCTGATCTGCCGCCATGCACCAAGCCTAAACCATGCGAGTCCCTGTTTAATGGGTCTGGCCGCCGTTTTGATGCACTGCTTCATCCCCCACCCATTACTATCAGTATGGTGTTACCTGCGCTCAACAATGGAGGTATGCCTAGTACTTATTTATTTAAATAATTTACTTTTTGAAAGACACGTACCTGTGGAACCGTGCGAGAGTTGTAGACTTATTAATATGCATGCTAATTTTTACGCCCGAAACAATCTATTGACCCTGACCGGAATTGAACCCTTGATCTTGGGTTTACGGGGCAAGTATGACTACCACTACACTACCAGACCGATAAGAAGTCAGAGAGTTTAAGTGAAGACAATTGAACAACCTACTATAGTGTTGGTGAGTATGGTTGTTATTTTGAAAAATCTAGGGTGAACATCAAGGCGCCAGTGCGGCTGCATAAATAAAATGCTTGTACGCGATCAGTTTTAGTGTTGATACTCTCAAACCTATAGCTCTGTACTTATACTTGGGGAAAGAGCAATGCACAAATAATTTTCAATTGTTCATTTTACATTGGTCTTTAAGGAATGCTGAACTGGAATATCTGCATTGTTTCGGAGAATGCTCGTAGCGCATGCGCATGAGCTGTGTGCATGGTCTCGGTGTCGTTAATCACTACAATGAAGCGCATCACATCTCCCAAATAAACAAAAAGGAAGGAAAAGTAAATTGAACATAAAAAGAAAATATGAAGTACGCTCTTGATCTCGGCGGCGCAAGTTAACCGCGGTAATCTTTATTATCTGGTCGGCAGACAGGCACTACATTGGTCAGCGTGACAGAGCATGAGAGGTGAGAGTTCTTCCAATACTTCATGCTCTATAATCTGCTAAGCTAATATATCTCTCTATAGAAACGAATGGAATTAATTATATGCCAACTTAGAACCCTTGCTCCCTATGTAATAAGTTATAAATAGATAATAAGATAAGCTAAAGATCACTGCACAACACAATCTTTACACAAAAGCTTCTAGAAGCGATTCTATGAAACCCCACATTGTTCTCTAGCCATTTAGGAGGGTGTGTAAATTCGACCATAAGCGGGGGTGAAATTGACAAGAAAAGTATTTGTCTTGAGCATTATTTTTAACTATCAAGTCATTATTAAAAAAAAATTAAATAATGTGGCGTTAGTAAGTAACTTTCCACATTAATTGAATTTAAAGAGTGCTAGATTATTTCCCAAACACAATTATAACTAATAACGCAACATTAGGGGATGTAGTCAGAGCGTGAATCTTGTTTAATTTGTCACATCATTTTTTTTTCTAAATAACTAGTAAGAAGGAAACTGAAATTAGACGTGCTGGGCTCATGCATATTCCCAGCACTGTTATATGATGCCAAACTTGGAGCCTAACTGAAGTGGAAAAGAATAATATTAGCAAAATAGAGAGGAAAGTACTAGGGATATCCCTCATTGATAAAAAATACCATCTGTGTAATTAAGAAAGATGTCAGGACTAAACGACGTGGCTCAACGTGCACACAGCCTGAAGTGGAAATGGGGCGGACATGTAGCAAGGCTACCGAGCAGGAGATGGGGATATATAACTACCACATGGATTCTATGTATCGGTAGGAGAGGAAGAGGAAGACCGAGAACGAGGTGGGCAGACTCCTTCAGGAAAGCAGTACCCGGAAGAGCTTAGGAACAGAGCTGCAGAAAGAGAAGAACAACCGAAGTCAAGTGAAAGTGATACCAAACTTAACAGACTCAGTACTCCAACCCTCTTGTTAAATTGTGTTAAACTTGTAGAATTAGAAACGTTATAGGCTTAAAAAAACTCGTAGGAACAATAGCTCACATGGATTAGCTCACCATATGAGAAATCAATGAGTCCTTCGTTTAAGGAGACACTAGTCCTGGATGGGACATAAGTGGCTTAATTCAATAATTCACTCATTCATTTAAGAAAGTAATTTAAAAATATTTATTGTTATAAACCAAATTATACTGATCAGGTTAGTCGATTGATATGACTTACATATTTGATCTAATAATAGACATATTCATAGATGGCCTTGTGGGATCTGGGCACGTTCGTTCAATACCTCGTCTCACGGAAAAAGAAGTACAAGAGAGTCAGTTTAATTTTATGAAACTAAGGCATAATGTCTTACCACTACGCCAGTGCTCTCCTCCAGTCATACATTTCTTAATATCAATTTTGACGACCCTTCTTACAGTATTATATGCTTACAATGTTACGAACATATATGATACTAAAGTAACTTTCTAAAGCAAAAGTGCTGTGAGCATTCCCTAAAATAGCTAGAATTTATTGCGTGTAGTGCTAAAAGTCTTTGCAAAAGAACGTTTAAAACCAAGGAAATTCATATCAAATTTATAAAAGTGGATGTTTAATGGTAGTAAAAACCTTTAAGATCAAATCGTGCAACAAAAGTAGAATTAATTGAACAAATACATACATAATATTTGATATAAAATTGCAATTGAAAGTATTTTACCCAAGAAAAGTGGTGCGGTTGCTAACAGAAATATCCCAACATTATTTGGAACGCTTTAACAGCAACAAACTGATTTTGTATCGACTTATCAGTGTGGATGAAATTTGAATCTACCAAACGAAACAGCTATCAAAGGGCACAGAAGCTGGCCGTTTAAGATAAAGTTTGTTCCATCAGCATTAATCTTTTGGAATGATAATGAAAGTGTACTAACGGTTTATCTTTAGAAGAGCAAAACAATTATTCCGGTGAATTATTCAAATCTTTCAAACCAACTAAATTATAAAAAATCGCTAAAAATTCATTTGTAGCGGAAGAAACAAAAATGTACGACAAGACTTGTTCACAAAATATTGAAAGCATTCACATATGCCCTTAAAGGTACTCACAAATTAAGAAACAACTGCAACTTCAGAAGCGTAATTAACAAATCTTCTGGAAATCTACTTTAGAAGCGGTATAATGGCTTTGTAGCATCGGTGGAAAATATATTGAAAATAAAAGTGATATTTAAGCTAAAATTTTGTTCTTTTATTTTTAGGGCGAAAACTTTTCATGTCCTCTTTAGTAGACTAATTATATAATTAAGACCAGATACAGTAAAACCTTTTAACGCCTGTTTTTATTACTAAGGCACCATAGGCGATGGACACTTATGATACATGAGATGAAATGATATATTGGAAAAGGGTTTTTCCCGGCCTAAGTTTAGGGTATCTCTCTGCTATTTATGAGGACTGAGGCAAACCTGGGAAAACCCTCAGTCAGGGAGGACGGTCCTGGCGGGATTCGAACCACAGACTTTCCTCTCACGAGTCCGCGCCTTAACGACCTCGGCCTTCCGTGGCGGTGATTAAGAAGTGTCCAAACTAACGACTAGTCCGAGATAGAAACGGTTGTTTTCGGAAACGATCTAACCAACCATTGCTGGCTTAAAAACTCGTTTAGCAATTTCTTTTGCATTTTCTTGCAGAAGCGGTCCACTGCTTGCAATAATCTTGTTACAACAAAACCGAAAAAATGAAAGCTTTATCGTTTAGTTCTCCGTTAACTGTTTTGCGCTCTTTCTTTCTACTCTGCAGTTTTGTTCCTATTGAATTTTTACAGGTGTTTGTGTTAGAAACTGCAATTTTCTTCCTCTCACATAGTAATACAAACGATCAATAGCTTCTCTCTTTTCAGTGATGAATTCCACTAACTAAGGCTCATTCAATTTGATATAAGCCTGCACTTTACTCTTCAACAGCAGCTAATAACTGGACTACGCGCTTTTAAACATTAAAAACATTGGTTTTTGGTGTCTAAAATATGAGCTAGTAAGCAAAAAGCATGCACTATAAAAGTGAAAACAGATAAAGGAGATTTTAACTTTCACAAACGCTTAATTATGAGTTTAGGTTATCAAAGTTTACGTATTTTATTAACACAGCGTTTTAAGTAAAAATGTAGTGCATATTAAAAGTAAATGATTTTAATTAATACAACCATTTACAAGCGATATGAAAAAATACTTCAATTTGGAAAGTGTAAAAGGCAATTAGAATTCATATGAAAATGTTTACATCACAAGAACAACAAAATGGTACTGTGTGAATATTGTATTAATTGTTTTTTTTTCCCCCATTTTTACTAACCACAAAAATTACTTTTCGAAAAAAACTAGTTAAAAGCATGCTCAGGTTTGCATAACTGTGAAAAAATAGTGAACACTATGTTTAGCAGAATTCTCTTATATCTCAAAGCTAGCCTCACAATAATTTAAGAGTGTATTTTCCATTAAAATGATTAAAATTTTCCATTCTGTCTTTAAGTATGTTTAGAGTCAGAAAAGATCTTTCTATATATATCTTGCCACGGGATGTTAAGAGACTGCCAAACTTTAGGAGCATTTCACAAGAAATCGTTTAATATTATTAGAAATAATCGACTACCCTAGATTTAGATTCATTTTGTTTCCATGCATGTATTTATTTGTTTTACCCTGCTGTAAAATTATTCATTCTATTATTTTTATTACTATCATAAATGTTCCTATGTTCGTATCTCATAATATTGTTAGTGTTTTTAATTTTATGTTTTGCTTGTATATTTATTTCCACTTTCAGGATTTACGTAGGTTTATATATGTATAAATTGTCATTGCTAGTGTTTGTGGTATATTATTGTTATTTTATTTTCTTATTTTTTTCTTCTTTTTTGAGTAACTATTTTTCATTATATATATGGATACTCTGTGTGTGTGTGTGTGTGTATGTGTATGTGTGTACAGCTGATACTGGAGTATATTTAATGTTAAGCAATGCATATGATTAACAACTAAGTCAAATTCAGTTATGTTTCCGGTCAAAATACTGCACAAAAATATGAAAAATCTTCGTATTGCCAAAGACCACACTTTCAGCTAGACGAAATTCAGTCACTGAATTAAGCATTACCATTGATTGATTTGATTTATTTACGGACGCTCTTTAACAGCTCAGGTCATCAGCGTCCCATTCTATTCAGGGCATGAAACGGCCGAATAATTTTGCTCAGAGGCCTCCTCTTTCAGGCTTGAGGTTCTTTTTCGTGCCGTAAATCTACGACGCGTAAACCACGGCTTTATTTCCCTTCCGAAGGAAGCCATACTTATGATTTTTACGCCCGAAATAATCCATCGATCCTGGCCGAGTATGAACCGGCGATCTTGGGTTTACACCAGGACCGACTTAAGCATTATGGAAATACACATATATATTATAAACTTTAATCATTAAATGCAGCATAAATAAAAATTCTGAGCTGCTATTAAGCTAAAAGGCATTTACCGAAGATTCAATACCTTACATTCCACAGACTGAGAAACTAAATACAAGCAAATGGTGGCCCTTGCTTTCTTCTTGGAAGTGCTAACTAATGCCTACTGTAAAACGCATCAATTCAATGGCATTCAGTTCTGAACAAGTAGCAGCTTATGTAATGTCGTAAATGTCATTCAAAATCTACGATAGAACGATATCCAACTTGAGACATGAATAACTTAATTGCCCAATCTGGTGCCTAAAGAAGGCTCAAATCCACAATGGGTAATAGCAATGGACTTTTTCCAGTCCCGCTTTAAAAAATTAACAAAAACATAATTTGATTACAAGGGAGAATATAGAGCGCTTTCTTGGTGTTTTTCGGGACATTTAAAAAGTTTTCGAAATGACCCGCAGATGGCAATGGTAGTCCCAAATATGGTGAAATAAACTTCTTCATCTTCCCTAAGAACACCGGCTCCATTTGGTGAAAGAATGGATTTTGTATAAATGCCGTCTTGTACTGAAGTACTTACTGGATATTAAAAATAAAAAAAGAAGTAAACATCGTGTGATCTGCAGCAATTAAGTACCGGCTAAAAACAACAGAAATGTACACTGGCGTAGGAAACATTTTTGGGAACTTTACCTCAATTTCGATAGTTTTACTTTTTATTTTGAACAGCTTACATTAATGTCGTACTTTTATTTTGTCTCTTATATAAAATACAGGGCTGAACTTTCGTTTATTCCCCGAACTTTCTTAGCTTCTGTATTGGAGGTGTGGAAGCGAACAAAGGTATCGAGAGCTTGAAAGATGGACGGCAAGTGCCATATGAAAGTATCGAAAAAATGCAAGATATGATATTAGAGGATTTCCGATTAAAGGTGACTGAGGTAAACACGTGACAACGGAGGTATGATCCATAAAAGATGCGCACGAATGTCTTCATTGCTAACCTCAGGTCAAAAAGTTTAAGCAAAGTTAGTTAATTTCCAGTGCAATCAAACTGACTTTGTGCATTGATTCGTGACTTAAAACACTACCGTACACCAGAAACAAAACGGCAGTCAATACAACGAAACCATTCTGATTCTCCATTATTAGTGCGTTTAATAAGCCGAACACATCATGGCTTCAGCTTTCGAAATGTTGAAGATGTGTTTCTGATTGACCAACTCTATACTAGAGCTAATCAATTAAAGAAAGAAGAAATAAAATTATAAAAGCCCGGTTTTATCAAAGAAGAAAATAATCTTTCATCAACATGCTACTTCCCCACGTATTCTTGCAAAGGTGAAAATAAATTTAAAGATATATTTTGTTGAGTAACTCGCTCTATCCACTGATTTAAAGTACATTTTAGGCACTAAAATAAAATGTTTGGAAAATAACAAACCGATATTATACTGCAAGTGTCTATGAAATTAACGTCATTTGTATTAGCCGATGAATTGATTTATGACTATTCGTAAACAGCTTCTGCTAAGAGGCAAGGAAATAAAAAAGGTATCTACATAATGAGGTCATTTTCAAAATGATTTAAATCTCAAGAAACCTACTTTACTTGTTTTAAAACTTTATATACGAGGGTAGGTCCATAAGTTTCCGACCTCACCATTTTCTAGGTATGATAAAGATGAAAACTTTATTTCACTTTTCAATATAGTAACCCTTTATTGCAATACATTTCTAATGTCGTTTAATTAACATTTCAATCCCCCTCCAAATATAGTCAGAAGTCTTGACTGCAAAATGGGCATAAGCAGCATCCATCACTTCTTCGTCACACTTAAATTTCCTTCCCTTCCTCGAAGGTCCTTCTTGAGTTTTGAGATGAGGAAACAGTCACTAGGAGCTAGATGTGGGCTGTAAGGTGATTGTCGAATTCCTTGAAGATACATTTCTTCACAGCTTCCTTTGCAATAAGAGCTGTGTGCGCATGTGCGTTGTCGTGAAGAAGGCACACATCACCACTCAGGTTTCCTCGCCTTTTCTCTTTGATGGAAGCACGTAGTCTGTGCAGTAGGCCAACATAGTACTCCCCGTTTATTGTGGTGTTCCTCTCCTTGAAGTCAATGAAGAGTATTCCTTCGTAGTCCCAAAAGATTGTGGCCATGATCTTCTTGATTGACTGAGTTACCTTGGCCTTTAGAGGCGGTGCTACGCCAGGTTTAGGCCGCTCCATTGATTCCCTTTTGGACAAGGGAGAGGACCATAGTTTCATCTCCTGTAACAATGGTTTGCAGAACTTCTCTCTCGTTACCAAGGCAGATATTGCCTGACAACAGATGACTCGTTGCTGCTTTTGGAAAGAAGTCTTGGCACCCATCTTGCACTAACCTTATTCATGTTTAAATGTTCATGAATAATTCGAAGGATTGTTGTTTTAGAAAGGCCCAACTTTGCTGCTATTTCCATAACTTTGAGCCTCCGGTCTTCCGTAACGTCTCCTTCCATAAGAGCGATGTTTTCAGGAGTGAACACCTCCAAGGGCCGACCTGCACGCTCTTCATCTTCAATGCTTTCGACTCATTCGAAAAAGTTCGGCCTATTCTTTTAAGGTAGAATATGAGGGGGATGCTTCCCCATATACACCGTCCAATCGCTGTTTAATTTCATTTGGAGTAAGTCCTTTTGTGAAGAACTTAATAACAGGTGGATACTCCATTCTGAACATATCGTTGAACACAGCGCAGCGGTAAGGTGTGGCACCAGACAAGAAATTGTGAAGGTGATAATGCTTATCGGGAGGCCGGAAACTTATGGACCTACCGTCATAAAATATTCATATAGCATTCGCTAGTACTCACCCGTTAGAGAGTTGATCTGGAAGCTTGTGTTGCTAGGGATAAGGCTATAGCGAATAGCAGCGTTCACATCCAAATCAGCATCAGTAGCAGACACTTTGCCCACAGGAGAGCCTCGAGGAAGATTCTCTTCAACGTAAAACTCGTAGCCATCCTCATGTCCTGCGAAGATGGGGTCGTTATCGTTGGCATCGAGCACTGTGATGGCGACGCGAGATGTGGCAGTGCCAGCGGGAGTGCCATTGTCCGTTGCAGCCACCGTCAGGAGGTAGCCATCACGAGTCTCTCGATCCAGAGCTTGCTTCAGGTATAGCCATCCGCTGTTCGGGAATATGCCAAACATATCTGACCCATCTTGTAGATCACTAACGTTCTCACTGCTGGTGTTTGGAAGCAACCGGTAGGTGAGCCTCGCATTGTTCCCCGTGTCCAGATCGACCGCCGTCACCTGGAGAACCTGCAACAATCATTAGAACTGCTGTATCTACCAATTCCTAATATCGCACAAATAGCTACCACAAGCAAATGGCAACGGAGCGGTCACGTCACAAGAATGCAGGACAATAGGTGAACTTACAAGATCTCTCCATGTGGGACCCCTGGATTGGAAAAAGAATCAGAAGGAGATGGGCAGGTCCAGATTGGTCAATAGTAGCAAGAGGAAGAGAAAAATGGAAATCTCTCGTGAAGCAACTAGTGCAGTGAGAAATGGAGAAACCAAAGAACAAATCAGTCAGAGTGTCTTAAACAGCATACGAACAACTAGCGTGGAATAGCTCACCACGTTAGGAAAAAGCGAGATTTCCCTATTTATTGGGAGGCCCTTGCCCTTAAGGGACACAATAGGCTGACAGCACTCCCCAATGATTTGACTATTCTACCTGCAATAAAACAGATTAATGGTTCTGCATTTACTGACCTACTGAATGATTTATAAGCCACTTAGTGCTGTAAAAATTAAGTGTATTTTATATTACTAAAGCTACTGCTGTTTTGATTCTCAAATTTAAGAAAACGTTTAGCTTATGTTTAGTGGGAGTCGAAATACCTTATACCCGCCAATGTTAAATTTAGCAAATTAAAATTTGTGCACGGTTTTCCTGAGGACATTTTTTCATGTAACGTTTGCACTGAATAGTAAGAGACTACAATTTTTAAAACATTATAATGCACGTTTTGCCTTAAAAAATGGTATTTAAAAAAAATAAAAGCGCATAGCATTTCCAAAATGTTCATTGTTACTCTGTTAAGAATAGAAAAATATTCTAGTTTTTAAGCTCATGATTTTTTGATATAATGGGTAATTTGCATGGAAAATGGCATTTTTTAAAAAAATTAACTAAATAGATAAATTGAAAAAAAAAAAACTCAAACTTAAAAAGCCTATAGAAAAATGCATATCTTCTTTTTTGGTGCCTTATTCTTTTATTTATTAACGAAAAAATAAAAATAGCTAAAATTATCATACCGTTTTATGTCATGTAAAAATAAGCAACAAATCAAAATGTTAAAAGATGTCAAAATTGTAAGAATCACGATTAAAAACTTATAAATAATTATGTAAAGTTATTCCAATGTAAATTGCACATTTGAGAAAAAAACAAAAGAAAGTAATTTTTAAAGCAAATTTATTAAAGTAACGTAAACCAAGACGGCTTTTTAGCTGTAATCGTTATCATTAGACAACATTGTATAATTTTTAGAAAATTATAAAAATGTAAATTTAAAAGTAGTTCATTTTATTACAAACTTGCAAGACTGTCATTTTCAGCATTTGTTACCCCTCCACGATGTTTCAAAGCTACTGTTTACCTCCGTCCGCAGCCGGAGAAATTAAGACATTACTTCATCATCATAGGTGTAGATTAAAAATAATAAAATAAAAATAATACTTCGTTTGTTCCCCTTTATTCTGGAGCCATTTTAGACTAAATTAGCTCCTTTTTATAGATATACATGTAATCTATAAGTAGATTAATGGAATATTTAATAGTGATTGGAAAAGCTTACAATAATATTTTATTAAATATATGCGTAATTACAGAACTTGCTGCTAAGGCTTGTATAAGTAAATTATTGTAAATAATTTAATTAAGGAAGCATATACTAATATCATCAATATATGGTGGATTCGTTTAATAAATTGTTAATCGAATTTTAGACTGTATTTGAAATGCAGTATTACGGTTCATTCAAGGATTATTCCCCTTTTCTCCCCTACAGTTTTCAGATGTGGTTAAAAGACTAAAATTGACAGTCCCTCCCCTAAATTGGACAATATAAATTTAGAATTAATAAGACATGGAGTTCTGGTTTTCAACTTACGATACATAAAATTAAGAAACCGCCTCTAGCTCTAGAACTATTTCAAAAGCATATAAAAGGGTAGATTATTTCATTATTTAAGGTACTAAATGCGAACATTACAGAGTAACTAGTCTTTTAAATGCTGGATACAAATATTATAACAAAATAATAAGGGTAATAGTTGATAATCGGGCATTGCAGGCAATATATTAAGTCTAAAACAAATTTTACAAAAAGAAGAAAATGTAACTTTAAAATGTATAATTGTATGTATTTATAGATTTAAAAAAAGTCAAATTTATTTGTCAATAATGGAAAATACCTGAGTCTTTTAAGGGAGATTGTAAAATATGACAATAGCAATAAAATGTTATTTAAAGAAGCAACAGTATGGCAAGGATTGAGTCTGTCACACATTAAATTTAATTAAAATACATAAAAAATATATATTATTACAACAGTTATTTTCAAATCAAACAATTCTACAACAAAATAAACACAATTCATGTAAATATTATCATTTGAAATAAACATAAGAGCAACAATAAAAAATATCCCCCTCCGTGGATGAGAAATATCTTTTAATAATCACGACAATGTGAAAAGGAAAATTTATAGATTCAATATAGTGGACACTCAGGAGGAAAGTTAAATTCCTAAAATAATGCCAAAGTATAGCAGTGAAATTTGTACATATAAAATCAGTTACAGAAATTAAACTCAATAATTTGAAAAAAAATATAAAATGAAGAGATAAGCGATAACAAATAAATAAAATAATACAACAAAATAAATAAAGATAAATTCAATACTTAATGTAAATGGTAGGAAACGTCTCTAATTTAATAAATATACGCCAAAAGGAAGAGCAAATGCGGGTAGAATATTAAAAAAATAACGGTAGAGACTATAACCCATATATAAGAGGAAGTACGTAAGCAAAACAACGGTCTATTGGAAATTAATAAAATAACTGCGTATTTTAATACGCGGCATTTAACATTTAGTAATTCCAAACTGGATTGAAAATCAAGATCACAAAACTTCCATAGGGCCCGTTTAAAGTACGGAATTCTTGTTACGGACCTGTGAATATTCATGAAAATCTGATTGCATGTCACGCATCCTACAATCCAAGTATGACTTAACACGCACACATTTGCTCTTTACCATGGCACTGAGCGTAGTAGCCTATTTTAAATAAACATGATCTGCATACCGGACTTGAAGGGCGTAACCTGGACAAGAAAACGGGAAGCGATAGATATCTGGACATTAGAGGAACGATGACGCTTCCGATATGAAGGGAAGAAAATCAATAATGAACAAAATTCAAGTTCGAAAGGAAAACACTGGTGTAAAAAGTATCCACGAAATAGAATAAATAACTAAATAAAAGATGGGGTAAACTGAAGAAATTGATCGGCTAATGAATAGCCATAATAAAAGCAAGTAAACAAATAAATAAAGACACCACTGGTAAGTGGGTTGCTGGGTGGATGAACGATCATTTGGAGGCCTACGTGTGGTGTGAGAAAAATAACAGAGGGAGAAAAACATCAGTCAATAAACGGCCATGGATAGAACACATAGGAGAATTATATATATAATGTATATTATTTATTATATTATTTATATAGGTACAGCGCACACACATATGAGCGCGCTGTTGACCAGAAAAGATAATTAAAGTAGCATAGATAGAAATAATTATGGTAACAAAGAAGGAAATGATGATGCTAGTTAAGACAAAAAGAAGAAAATGTCTGAAGAATAAATTTAGAAAAATCAAAATGCCCGGAATGCAAAATAAATATGCAGAAGGCAGTAATAAGAATGGAAAGAATTAATATTTTTTCACTATTTCATAAAATATTTGCATGATATTATACCAAGAAAATAAATTAGGGATATGGAAGGTAGAATAAAATGACTAACCTAACCTAACCTAACCTAACCTAACCTAACTGGATCCTTTAAATATTAATAGAATCCTACTTGTAGTTCCGACAGTTTCCTTCAATATACAGGCTTTTATTTAAAAAGCAGTCGCCTGTTTAATATAAATTTGATTGAAACATATTTCAATTTATATGTTGAAGAAAAAGTTTAAAACCAATAATGATTTAAGTGTTAGGTTTCATTGCCTCACACCCAGTCATCTACGCTTTGAAATTTCAAATGTCACTCCTTCGTTACGACAGCTATTGCTTAATTTTTCAAGAATTAAACAATAAGTAAATGAAAACCAATTATTTGTATAAAATTACACCATTTTAAAACAGTTTGCACAAAAATCAAATACATTAAACGTCCAATATTTTTTATTGTATTGTGTCCAAATTCAAAAAACACCAACAAGCCAGAATATCCGCTCTAAAATTTAAGCTTCGAAAGGTATAGGTGTCATTTGAAATTTCAGAGCTTGAAAGAGTGATACCTAAAATTTAATTAAAATTGATTTTAAATGTCTCTCTCCATAGCTAAATTGACATGTGTTTGGTTTAACTTAAATACGGGTGTTTCAGAAATACTTTTACAAACGTTGGTGGCAGGTTCCTCGCACCAAAACAAGAAAAAAAGTCCATATAAATATATGCCCGGAAAGCCTTAGTTTTTGAGTTATTAATGAAAGTTTACTTCAACGTATTTCAAGGTACAATCTAACAACTTAAGTTCGCAACAGAATATAAAGTTAATTTTGTTAAGTGGTGGAATGGTGTTATCGATACTTGGCGCATCAGCAGGGCTTATGCCGCACTGTTGAAGGTTAGCCATTTATGTGATTTGGTAATAATCCTATTAAAGATGTGATAGAAATAGTTGTTTTTACTCTGAAGCAAACTTTTATTAATAACTCAAAAACTAAGGATTTCCGGACATATGTTTAAATGAACTTTTTTTCTTGTTTTAGTGAAAGGAACTCGCGACCAAAGTTTGTAAAAGTATTTCCGAACTATTCTGTATATTTGACATAGATTGGAAAGTTTTGAATTGAAAGTTCTGTATACAAACACATTATTAATAGAACACAAATAAAATGTACTACACACTGATATGAACAAATGAAACTGTAAATATTCCCATGGGTTCGAAAACTGTAACAAATTCTTTTGTGTCTTCTTTGTCGTGGGACAATCATTTTATCTTTAAATTGCCTAAAATTGTTATCATTGGCTTCCCTTGTTCTGTCTTACATAATCGTGTAAATATGCTAGTTGATGTAAGCCTATAAAATAATCTAATTCTGTTGTGAAGTCATTTTAACTTATAAAGTACTATATTTATTAACTCCACAGCTGTATGACATGTTCATTACTGCATGCAGATAAAGTTGTATGAAATACGATGGAAGGTGTAAGAGGCTTTTCATTATTCACACAAATCAATCGCAGGTAGCGTTGTCCGCACATGATACTGGCTGGAATAGAGGTATGACGAACGCGTTGTGCCCACTCACGTTAACACCTCCCATCGTCGTGTGTGGTGACTAACGCTTCTCAACATTTGGAGGAGTATAGACGACATTTGCACAAGATCTCTCCGTGGGCATAGACAGCGCTCAGCTAGGAGGATCTGATAAACTCTCAGTGAATTTTAATAGAGTGCTTATTATTAACTGGTTTTGGAAACTGCATACAAATAAAAAAAACTTAGAGACGTGAGGTGACATATAGTCCAAACTTTAATAAAAACGTTTGGGCCGGTCCTGTTGCTTTCAGAACGAATCTGGAAATTGGAAACCTCAAATGATCTAGCAGTCCACAAACCCACTGACAATCAACAAATTTTAATCCAAAGGTTAGTAATATAGAACTGGAGGAAAAGAATTTTTAAAGGACCAGAAATGAAATAAAAATTCCCACGTTGCAACTAGTATCAACAATAATACATAGCTTGAACAATAACAGAGCCACAGATCTAATAATGACATACAATAGTAACAATAGAAAGCAGCTAATAAAATAAATGAAGAAATTTGGAATTCCAAACAAAACTGGTGAGATAGATTCAAATGACATTATAAAATGCTCATAACACGGTTACAATGCAAGGAATTTATACCACAGTAGTGGATTGAGGCGTGCTGATTTTCTCTGTATGTTGCAGTTCATGGAAAGGGTAATAAGAAACGTTAAGATAAAGCCAAGAGGAAGTGTATATAGGGTAATACAATGGAATTTACGGTTTTCAGAATATTCTTGTAAAACACTCGTAAAAAATTATATAAAATAATTTTTCAAGGAACAGGTAGCACAATGCAACTATTAATCGGAATTTATTTTTTTAAAAATCACAAGTGATGCAATCGAAAATCACCGTTTTCAGAACGTTACCGTATCTAATGATTTTGCATAACAGTTTATACAATTTATTCTATCCGTTTGGTAAACAACAGTACAGATAGTTGGAGGTTTGAAAAACGTGTATTCGCTGTTGTTACAAGAGTTATTGAATCTAAGTTAATCTCCTACGTTCAGAGAAGATTTAGGATAGAATTTAATGTGCCAGAAATGCTGGCAACACTGGACTTTCAGATGCATGATAATAAAGAATATGAATTTTGATTCCAGCAGAGTAGTGCCACAGCTCTCATACCCCTGTGAAACAATGAACACTCTGTAGATCCTGTTTCTCGCACGCACAATTTCTCAATTTGGTGGCTGATCCGATCTAATGATGCAGACTATTTTTTATGGGATACTGGAAGAGTAAAGTGTACTGCGACAGGTCGCGAACCATCATGTAGTAAAAGAAAACATAACTCGTGAAACTAGGGACACTGATAACGTTTTATTGCAGCGAGTTATGGTAAACATCCTGAGCCGATTGCACGAATGTGTTCGCCGTCATGGAGAGCACTTACATTTTTGGATTTTTTTTAAAAATAAACTCAGATATTTATATTTGTATTATGCTACTTGTGCCCTGAAAAAGTATTTTAATTAATTCTATACGAGTGCCCCACAAGAAGGTTCTGAAAACCGTCATATTCCATTGGGTTACTCTGTATAATAGAATCGGTTTATGCCGGTGATGTAGTGATCCATGAGAAATATATTGAATATATGGCAGGGGCTGTTAGGACGAAACCCGCAACTTTAATTCGCCTACACATTGGTAATGGAAATCGAATAACAGAGGAAATGTTTCAAATAGTTTAGAACAGCCATAACAATGAAATATACGTCAAATATTATTATTCAAATGGTATACTGTGATGATAAAAACGTACTAAAATATATATATGTTAATTTTGCATAACACCTACTATTTTTGGAGTCGGTCCTGGTCATGTAGTGGTTACCATACTTGCTTCCTAAGCCCAAGATCGCGGGTTCGAACCCGCGATGGATATTTTCGGGCGTAAAAATCCTAAGTATGGCTTCCTTCGTAAGGAAAGTAAAGCCGTGGGTCCCGTGTCGTACATTTACGGCACGAAAAAGAACCTCAAGCCTGAAAGAGAGGCCTCTGAGCAAAATTTGTCGGCCGTTTCACGCCCTGAGTTGAATGGGACGCTGATGACCTGAGCTGTTAAAGAGCGTCCATAAATAAATCAATCAATCTACTACTTTTGGACATCAAAATAAGGAAAGGTATAGAAAAATTGACCAGGATATAGCTGGTTAAGGGGAGAGGACATTACGCGAAATAGTTGGAAAATAGTTAACAGACGTTTGCGAGATACAGAAAGGCAAAATATTGAGTCTCATTGTGCAGAAAAAGTATCCCTTAACCTGCACGCTCAAATACATCTGGTGTGGGGAGGGGGGATTATCTAGATATCATTGCAGAGAATAAAGAAGTGGTCTCGCATGGCTCAGATTAGGGGCTTGCAAAGGAAACAAAACAGTAAATGCTCTCGGGGAAAGAATTTGCCCATTGTGGGGAGAAAACGATACCTGAGGCATATTTTGGCAGAATGCATGGAATCGGAGATTTTAAGAAGCGAGCATTTACCACACAATTTTGTAATGCCAATAGAGGTTTGAACATTTGTTGGCACATGCGAGATATACACACAATTTGGGAATATTTCTAGCCAAGACCCGACAGAGAAGGTTAATGGCTATAATGAAGAGGGGGAAGTTGGAGAGGGGTGTGAGTAAATGGAAAGGGGGCTCGAGACTAAGGGTTCTATTCATGTTTATGTATTTGTATATAAAATTACTAATAGAAAACGTGTGATGTAAGTATATCGATGCATTTGTATGTATGCATGTATGTATGTATGTGGTATATATTTTGATTGTTATAAGGACGATATTAGCATGTATGGTCTTAAGGCCCATGCCCAGTTGTACTTACTTGTGGACAATTTTCGCCTTTCAATTGCGTGCCAGTTAGAGTGAATACTCTCAAAATATATAAGAATGTTTAATGATTCAGAGATGAATGAAATATGGAACATGCTTTGATTTCAGAGGATGCCTATGCAAAATATAAAATGAGGCGTAATTATCTCGATTAAATTTGCACCTGTATGATGACTAGTCATAATATTTAGACCATAATGTTTCAGTAGGAAGGTATTACACAGTGCTCTCAAGGTGCTATCAACAAATAAATTACATTACATGCAGCTACCCAGAGAAGAAACTCCAACAGAAAACTCGAGAAGACAGAAGAAAATAAGCAAGCAGTAAAGGATGTGAAAACACTGTAAACGCATACATTAAAACACATGCACCGTAACAAAGTAAACCTCAGGGGGATTCCCAAAGATGGTTATAATATCCTCCCTAAAGTATCTTACAAAGAAAGCTGCCTCTCTGATTGGTTTCAAGTCATAGTCAATAGGCAAGTATTTAATATACTTGTACAGAACATGGGAAAAACCTGATTAAGTCCAAAATTATCGAATTTTTGTTTTTGATGTCATGCACTAGCTGAGGTAGTATCGTTGTATATGGTTTAACTGTACAGAATAAAAAATCCGACTCTTTCAGAGAAACTGAATGCTTTAAAACGACATAAAGGGGTAAATTTTGCTAAGTCATAGAGAGACTGAGCAATTTCCTGATAAGCTCATAGAATATCATGAAAAAAGTATGTTTTACACTTTCCCATATTGTATTGGTAAATTTATTGCTCTGTTTTATCTCTATTGTTACAGTTAACTACACTGTTGACGATAATGTCTCTGAAAACAGGTTTTAAAGCAATTTGAATTATTCTAGAGTGCAAAATATGCTATAATATAACCTAACATAATTGTTATATATTGGAATATATATAACGTAAAATAATGGCTCATCGACAAGTTCCTCCGCATTCGGGTGATGGAGAAAGTTGGTATTCCTACATTCCTACATCCATCCAAATCTTTGAAACCACCATTGCTAATGTTTGGACTTTACGAGTGATGCTTGGCTTGGTGGTTAAGTGAATAAAATAACTATACGCTCCACTTGATCCGCTTCCTTAGTGAAATCTCTGCTATACAACGGCTGCGGAGCTACTTCTCGATGTCCCTTTATTATTATTATTATTATTATTATTATTATTATTATTATTATTATTATTATTATTATTATTATTATTATTATTATTACTATTATAGAATAATTCGTATCAGAACTTACCGGATTATCAGGACTTAACAAGTATTTCATTTGTAAAATTTATTTTGAATGTAAACAAAAGAGTATATAATTTTTATCCTTACAGCACTTATGTAGTTTCAGAAATTATGTATGTTTTTGTTATACTTCACTGTTTTAAAGCAGAAGAAATATGACAACCATAGAAAATAAAATATTATGACTCTTAAACTTTTAATTTTGTACTCCTGTAAAATTAGCAAGCTGTACACTTCCTTTGTAAATGAGGAAAATGGCTAAATAAGGTTTCGTGAATACTTTACATTAATAATTAATGCCAACTTTTTATAAATATCCAGATCAAATAAGAAAATTAAGCCCTACCTGTGAGTTTACCGGAAGGGACTCGAGAATTTGCACGCTGTACTCGGCACGCTCGAAGACAGGTCGATTGTCGTTCACATCCTGGACCTCAACCAGCACCGTGAGATTGGCAGAAAGCGGAGGTTCGCCGGTATCCGTGGCCGACACGACCAAGCTATGTCTCTGAGCTGTTTCGTAGTCCAAGTGTCTTGCCAGCGTCAGATGTCCAAGGCGCGAGTCCACAGCAAATAGACCTGACTCTTGCACGAGGCGATAACGCACAACTCCATTGCGACCCGAGTCTCTGTCTCTTGCGTGCGCTGCATATAACGGAATACCCAACTCGACGTTCTCTGGCACGGAGATCCGTACTGTGGTGGAATCGAACTCTGGAGCGTTGTCGTTCACATCTTCTATGCCAATGTTCACCTATTGAAGGAACAAAACATCGTGTTAGAAACAAACGTGAACAAATTCTTAGTGATCAGCATATTAAGTATTGTTTCTGCATTCCAAATTCTTTATAAATCTACTGCTTGTATCTACAGGTTAGCCACAAGATACACGCTTGTCACATCGTTTGTTTTGCACAAAATCATTAAAAACAAACCTCATGATTACATAGTTTAAAAAAAAATACATTTAGCAGTAGTTTGACAGCATCAAACCGGGCCTATCTTTAAACTTGTAACATATTTACCGGATAGCATGAGCTGCACAAAAATGCACAATTAAAATGATGAAGCTATAACTTTTAACATCTAAAACCAGTTAAAATAGAACATTTCATCGCTTTTACGCTCATTGAGGTCCCTTAAGAAAGGTTCAATATGTTTCAATTAAGCAAGAGGTTTTAAATGATTCCTAACTTCAAATTCTCTCATAAAGTGACGGAAAATTCTTTATGATAGAACCAAACTTAACGAGTGCATTTATTTATCTGCATAGGTGTAGACAATTTACAAAATAATTATTTCTCTTTCTCCTCCAAAACTAAATAGCAGCAGGCTCTGAAGCACTCAGTCGCCTACACATTTTTAATTGGTATTTTTAGATGCGTGTTAAAATTATTCAATTAGATAGACTATTTCATTCAAGTGACGTCATCTTAAAATCGACCAATGAAAGGAAACAAAATACAGAATTTTGACCAATCACAGGCGGATTACGGATTGAAATTATCGAGAAAAAATTTATCAAATATGTTTCATCACGCGACGTGTATTTGTCTTGTGGTCAGTGTACCAACTCTATAATTCCTGAACACTCATCACTAACTAATTTTGCTAGAGGCGGTAGGGAGCTATTGATCGCAACAAAAGTTTGGACAATCAAGAATCATAACGCAAAATTGAGAGTTCTTCAAAGTTTTTTGGTGATTCGTCAAATGTGAAAATTGATCTTATCATTAGGAATTTCAAACCACAGAATACAAATAAAAATAAACACACAGTATGTTATGCTTCTTTTTTCCTCAGATGGTAGTAGAAAATGGAATATAATAGTGGACTTTTGTCCATTTCATCAGTCTCGCGGTTTCTGAATAGAATAGATATTCACAAGTATAACAAGAGTAAATATTCTATGCGTGAATTTCAAATATATATTGAAAATTAATTTTATTCTTATTCTATTCCTGAAATAGTCCTAAACTCGTATTTTACTCTTCTCTATTGTGATTACTGACAAGCGACATTCTTTTGTCTCAAGATTGCTTGAAAAGGTTAAGTACAAAAATGCATTTTTGTAAGCCATATTTAGAGGCATTATATTTAAATTCGTATTTAATTGGTAAAATATTCCCCATACATGTGATAATTTAATTTCATCATTTTCAGTACAGACTGTCAAAGATTTCTAAGACGGTGAATGAAATAAAAGCGCAAATAAATTTAATATCATCCCGAGTTCGTTTGTTATCTTTCAGATTATAAAAACACTTCAGAAAAATCTACACATTTAAATCTTATTACATGCTGTGAACGAGCCCGGGTCATCAGTTCAAAGTACCTGACTGATTTTGAAGGGTTCAAAGCAAAATCATTATTTTAGAATATCGCAGCACAAATTTGCTAACTACATTGTACCGTGAGTGATGCTAACCTGAGAGTGCCCATATGCCGGAGGATCTCCACTTGTGGCTTGTACGTTCAGAAGAATGGACTGATGAGCCTCATGGTCCAGGTTGGATGCTGTACGTATCATACCGGTTACAGAGTCGATAACAAAGTATCCATCTGGATCTCCGGAGTAAATGGAGTATCTCACAGAGTTCCTGGAGCCTGAAAATAAACAAGCAGACCACAATGTAAAATTTCGTTATTATATAAGAGCTAAAATTATATATATATATATATATATATATATATATATATATATATATATATATATATATATAGTGCGACAGAAACTATGGCCCATTTTAAATCGTGTGCTATTGATGGACACATTTTCCTAGAAAACTGGTGTTTGTACCATTGTGTAGTGCAGCTTAAAGTATTATCCGTACTCCTGTTATATGACCTTAGCCGCTCGTTCCGCTGCACAGTACTACTGTTGGCAGTCAGTATGGAGCTGTTGGAATAAAATTGTGCGTTTGCAATTGAAACGTTTTTAAATGTGTGCTAATTGTGTCGTAAGAACGCAGCGTTTGTTTCAGCAACTTTTAGACATGGGCCGGGAAGGACAGGTTCCGTCACTGAACTTGTCAATTCGAGCCGATATCGAAACGTTGCTAAAACAAACGCTGCGTTCTTACGACAATTCCTATACAATTTAAAAAAAAGTTTCAATTGCAAACGCATAATATTCATTCCATCAGAGCTCCTTACAGAGCAGAGCGAGTGACCAAAGTCATGTAATATGGCGCACAGAAAATACTTTAAACTGCACTACACAATGGTACAAACATTAATTTTCTAGGAAGTTGTGGGCAACAACGGAGCACGATTTAAAATGGGTCATTATATACCGCACACTATACATAGATGGATAATTTCTTTAATTTTGTAGACATCTAGTTCAATTTACTGACTAAGTTTTAATACAATCATTTAATCAATCGCAATATTTTATTTGTTTCTTTTTTTTATAAAAAGATGTTATAATCAATAACAATAATATACTTGAGGAATGAAACGAGGAATCCTTAACAGAAATGTAGAATACGAACTTAACAATGGACTAAAATTGTTTAACTCTTGCAGAATTTGGAAAAAGGCTATCAGGATGCTGGAAATGATTTAGTAATGTCACATATACATGTTGTATATAAGAAACACATATCCAAAAGGGGACAAAGGGGTAAAAAGAAAGAGACGGTAAAGCATAACAAAGACTCCTGGAGGGAATATTTTCCAGGAAGTGACATCATCTTACCCTCTATAGAAAACAATGAATAACTGAACAATTCTAGCACTTTAAAACAAAGAACGGATGTGATTGTGTAAATCAAAGAGGTAGTGCGCATGCTCTGCACGGCAAACAATAATTCTCTGGAAAGCAAAGCTTTTCTTGAAGCTATAAGGCCTTATAAGGGTCAAGACGAGCCAATCCGAAATAGAAAAGTCATTTCTTCTTACAATGGCAACATCTTCATTGTTGCAGAGTTTCGCCATTTGCTCCCAGACAATGTGTACGCGCCAGGGCAGCTTAATAACCCTGTGGATGAGGGGGGGGGAGTGAGGGAGGGAGGGAACCATCAAGCACAATACAGTTCATTGACACGACATTGACACCCAGCTCACGCATGTTGTGGAGGTGTGCTGACCCCCCGGTGTGCCGAACAACGAGCCAATTCGTTCCGAACACCCGGCCGCTCGCCCGTCCCCCGTCCAACAGATCGGCGCACGCATCTCACAAATATTTTCATTCATTTACCCAGTGCTACAGTTGTAATTGAATCAGTCGAAAGTGGAGCAACAGTCACAGTTTGAAAAAATGACATATTTATCACTTTATCGATGTCAATGCACAGGTACACAAAAAGTTTATTGAATATCACTTTTACTTTTTAAAATTATTATACAGTGTTTTAATCCTTTCTGAGAAGTGTTTATTTAACGCTAACTTTATTTAAATGGAATTTAGCCTATCATATCCCCCCAAAAAAAAAAACGAATAAAAGTTTTCATCTGCAGGTTTTAGGTTACTTGGTTTTAAACATAGGGTTGATTCAAAACTTCATGAAACTGTCTTCAAATAATGGATGATTAAAATATACAGAAGGTGCTAAAAATGTATACAACTTCAAGCAAAGAAAAAACTGTGTTAACGTAACAGAAAATGAATTACACAAACAGAACATGATGATTACTAATCATCTTAGGCGTTTACAGTTACAACAGTTCCCCAAAATGCCCACTATCGGCGTCGATACACTTCTGAATACGCTGAACTGCTGATTGAGCAACGTTTGCGAAAGTGTCCTCAGCGATTGCAGCAAATGCAGTTTCAATTTCTTCCCGAAGTGCTGCCAGTGTAGCTGGTCTCCCAAATCTGCCCTTGTGAACATCGCACACGGTACCATGAGCTTCAAATTTGTCTCCAATGCGTACAATTGTTATTAGCGTTGGAGATTCGGTTCCGTACACACGTCTCCATTGCCTTTGAACTTCAACAACATTCTCGGTTTTCCAATACCACTTCATAAATTATGTGAGTCACGTCTGTTTACAGAACATCATACTATAATCTTGGTTTTATTTGTTCATTGTTGATTTATCTGTCTCGTAGCAACGCTACATAATGCATGTAAGTCACATCTGTTTACAGAATATCATACCACACATTAATTTTGATTTTCGGTCCAACATTGAAATATATTAAATAGATATCTACTGTGAAAGTGTATATACTTTTGACACCCTCGGTGTATTAATATAATTATTTGTCAATATTATTCATAAGACAGTAGTTGACTCTGAGATACTTTTGTTTAAATACATCTGTTAAGAATTATCTTATTTTAGGTGGTTTCAGATACGTGCGTTTAACCATTTTATATATCGTAATATTCTTTTCATAATACTGTATACCGGTGTGTTAAATGTATCCCGTTTTCAGTGACAGCTTATACTCGCATGTACACACAATATACAGGGAGGAAAAAAATTGCTTGCAAGGGATTACAAAACGATTTTATTTTGTCTAATGTCACGTATTCCTACAAAAGTTTTTTAAACTACTAGATGACGTATACGTTCTTCATATGTACTGATTGCTCAAAGTTGGCATCATCTGGACATGAAGCGGTACATTTGGAGTTGTACGTACTTGAATGATTTCCAAAGAAGTGGATTAGCAGAAGTAGGCCTTAAGATGTGTACTCCCACACCTGAGATTCTGATTGGTCCTTTTTGTGTACAGTCAAATACTTAATCTTGTTTATGAGACTACAGTTGAAACAGTACAGAATCTGGTGGCTATAGTTGCAGGAGCAACAGGAAACATCAGAGACAATTCTGCAGTTTCTGACAGCTTTAGACAGTCCATGTGTGGATGAAATAATTTTAGTGTAGTGTTCAATAGAGGCAATTTATATAAATTATAAATTAAAAATAAAATAACACAATGAACAATGTAACTAAAATAACAATTACTAGCAGAACTAGCAGAAATAGGATAAAACACTTACAGAGTCACAGATTTAGAATCGCAATATTTCGAATAGCTCGTGTTCTTCCAACCCAAAGAAGCTGTACGAAATATTGCGATACTAAATCTGTGACTAAGCGTTTTATCTCTTTCTGCTTATCTAGTTATATATAAATATTTCCTCATAGGAAAATATGGCAATAGAATATGTAATTTTTATTTACACCTGGTTATGTTTAAGTATTAAGATATTCTTAATGCAGTAGTGAGGAGAAAGTACTGTTCTAAATAACATACCTCCAAGGATTTCCCAACAGGAACAACGATAGGTAAAACAAAAAGGAGAAATCAGCATTTTATAGCAATCAAATTCTTTGAAGTGCTGTTTTTTGCAAATTCTGAGAGCATACAGCGCAATTAGATATTCCTCGAGAAAATTCCAGCTCGTGGTTTCATATTAAGGAGTGAATGTAATATTATACTTCATTATTTTTTAAAAATAAACATTCATTAGCTACCAATATAGTACAACGAAATTTGATTACACATTTAATACGTTAAACAAAATTGACCATGTATCGTTTATATTATTTGCTACTTAAATTTGTTCTGAAAAAATAATATGGACTTAATCATTACTTAATGATAGAGTAAGGATATTTATTATAGAACTGTATTTACGCTCACATGAAATCCGTCAAAATAAAGGATCAATGCTAAAAACAGTAAGTATGTGCAGAGTTTCACAGAGATCCACAATCTAAGCACATTATTTTAAAGCAAATTCAGACATGCCATACAATTGCAATGTCTCTGTAAAGGATGAAATTGAACGAAAAAAATCTACCACAAACAATATCAATAATGGAATTGTGTTTATTAATACTTTACACTTACCCCATAAAAGCCTTCGATATATCACAAAGGAGTTTGGTATGAAAAGAACGCCTGTATGAAAAATTGTATATGAATTAAGGATCTTTTCCTATTGGACTCTCGGCTATTGTTGCACTTGTATTTTTTATTTCAGACAGGAAATACAATTTTTTTTGATTGATTTATTTATGAACGCTCTTTAACATCTCAGGTCATCAGCGTCCCATACAACTCAGGGCGTGAAACGGCCGACAAATTTTGCTCAGAGGCCTCTCTTTCAGGCTTGAGGTTCTTTATCGTGCCGTAAATGTACGACACGGGACCCAAGGCTTTACTTCCCTTCCAAAGGAAGCCATACTTAGGGTTTTTACGCCCCGAAAAAATCCATCGGCCCCGGCCGGGTTCGAACCTGCGATCTTGGGTGTAGGAGGCAAGTAAGGTAACCACTACACCACCAGGACCGACAGGAAATACAATGGTATACCAAAAATGTGCCCTTTAAAGAGTGGATTATAACGAACAAAGACCGGAGCGATTGTATAGCGTATGATGTTTGTTTTCTTTCTTTATTTCGATATTGTGAAAAGTGTTCTATATTTCTCTGAAGTTTTCTCACACTCCACCTGTGAAACCATTCTTTAGTGAAGACTGGAGAATAGAATGGCGGAAAATTTAAACACCATTAACATTGATTTTACTTAAAACTACGGGCAATTATAAGCAGCTAAATAACTAGAAAGATAAAACAGAAGGGGAAAAGTTTTCTATATATTAAAGTAATGCAACTAGAAATAAAGACATAACAAGCGGTGGACTGGGTCTTAATTTAATTTGACCCCATAATTTTCAGCTGTCTTAAATCTTTACATTGCAAATTAACCATTGTGTACTGTTAATTATCACCATCTGTAGTTTACTGCCTTCTTGTGGGCGACCTACATCGTCAACCGACATGTTGCAAGTAGTTTTACGATGTTTCAATGTTGCAAATTCCGTTATGTTGCACTCACATGAATAAATAAGTACATGATGACAGCTAAAACGGCTCTATTAATACAGAATTAATAGAGAATGGAATCAACTTTTTGGAAAATTTGAACTAAGCATGAGATTTCAATTTAGATGGAAATTGTACAAGATGAAAGAAATATAGCAAATATCTTTAACATGAAAAATTTACATACTATTTTAGCTATTGCGTTCTAACCAGAAAATAGATTTCTTCTAACCTCGCGCACTTTAGCTAGGAATGTCCTTATTCATCCAATTAGTATGGTCCGCAAACACATATCAGCATGTAAATAGACCTCTAAAGTTCTTCTGGAACAGCGTTTTCTCAGGTCTTCCTAGTGGGTACATTCTGCCAGATATGTATCCATTTCTCCTCCCTTTACAAAATGGGTAGATTCTTCTACCAGAACTTCCATTATTTTTAGTCTTCCAACCTCCCAGTCTAAGGAATATTGGGATAAATAATTTGAAATAGGGTCTATTGTTTTAAACTTGTTGTTATGGCATAAAATCTTCAAAAGTATTTACGCCACTTACTTAACTAAGCTTAATTTGAAATAGTACTAAACTAGTAATGATATTCGTTACCAATAACATGTCTTCATTAAAACAGAGCAACTCTCGTATCTGTTGCTTCTCGATAAATCGGCCAAAACACACACAAAAAAAAAAAAAACATTACTATCCTCTAGTTATTTATTTTTGTAATTTAATAAGAGTTTTATTTCAATATCTTATGATTCAAGACGCTTATCTATTATGTAAAATAGCTGCCACATTTATCTTGAAACACTAAGAAAAAAGTAGATAGCATCTTTCTTTTATAAACTGATTGTTATTTCTACATTAATGCCGTAACATGAAATTTTGAGATTAGTGAGTACACTTTGCAGATTGTGATAGTGATATATTTATATATTACGCTGCTGATGGGGTATTAACAATCACTAAGAAGGCTCAAAGTCATTCTAATGAAAAATTATAACCCTATTTGGTATTAGTGTTAATGTTTGGTAACAATATCTGATTATTTCTATGTCCCATGCTTACGAAAATTTTCTTCTGTGAGCCTGGGCTCTCTATCTGAAATTACTTCTGCAAGTTTCCTATACATAGATTGAACATATTGCGTTGGTCTTTATAAACACTCCAGAACTTACAAAACACGCAACAAATCTAATACTTTTTCTCTTCCCCTTCATAGCAGCCCACTCCCTCATGACTTCACAGTTTGATGCTCCTTTAGAGAGCCAGAGAACCCTTTTCCAAAAACCGAGGTAATAAAAATTATAAAAATGTATGGAAGAAGATTAAACCAAGGATAGAGGATATCATTAGGCAGGAAATGGAGGCAGAATATAACGCGAGAGTCTCCTTGAGTCAACAAAATGAAATTAAATTAATCTGGGGTAAAAATAATCTCGTTCTAGGGCGAAAGACGAGACCAGGAATGTTTTAAAGCAATAATAAACGTAGGCCATTAAATTTGTCATTGAATATCATAGAAATATCTTCGACGTTTCACTTACTTTGAACCAAAATGAAAAACAATAGGGATATCTAGCTTTATGCATTGTATTCCACTTTTTCTTTTATTTCATTTCTAAGGGTACCGGAGGGTACCCAAATGAAATGGGTAACCGCATATCCATGTATGTAATAATTTGTTATCTGTAATACTTTTCACGATAAAATGGTGTTAGTTTGTACTACAGTCTATCAAACTATGGACAAACTAAGCACGCCACTAGCTTCATCTTATAGTGTGCGTGCATCCATTTAACTAAATCAATTTTTTTCTCTTCCCTCACCCCTTTTCCCTTTATTTATTTATTATGTGAAGATGTACTTAGCGTTCGCCTATGGTTAAAGCATCTTTAAATGAAGACGCAACTAAGAAACTACATGACTGGGGGTCATTTACGATCTTTTCAATTAGAATATTTTTAAAAAGCTTCCTCACTGTGTAAACCCTGTGACCCAGGTATTTGCGAATATGCAAAAGTTATTTTAACTGATTTTTTTAATAGTCTGGATTATAAACTGTAAGTGTTTTTGTTTTAAATCAACACTTTGTAATTAATTGCTGGTTTTCTTCAAGAGCATTGTGTAGCAGTTGTGAGTTATTATGTACGTTAGTATTTATCATTTCTTCGCTCAAGAGTTGATATAATGAACCAGTTCTTTTATTAGTCTGTTATGGAACCTTTACTTTTGCAGCTGTTTTGAGAGCTTTACTCTCTTTGGAAATGTATTATTTATCATTGCTATAAGCATTAATTCAAGTTGTACTAAGGATTATGATGCTGCACTGTACTATTATTATTTTTCAATCTCAAAATAATTTGTTGTGTATTATACTCACGACTGGTGTTCATTAATATTCGTTATTCTTGAATTTTCACTCCTAGACCTATCACAAGAGAATATTTGTTAATATCAACAGGAGGGTGTTGTGTCAAAAGTTATATGATGCAATAGATTATTAAATTATTTTCTGCTTCTGGCGTTCAATCTATCTGGTTTTAAATTGAACAGCTTCTAGAAGTGACAAAATTTTATAGTTTTTTTTTTAAGTTACATCTGATCTATATCTGATCTGTCCCATGAAAGTAGAGATGTGTCGAAAGAGATGGCACATCCTTTATCCTTCTTAATTAAATGTGAGTTTTTCACCTGGTAATGTCGGGAGTTATACATGTTTTTACATTTCTTATATTTTGAATGCTGTTTATTTCTTAATTGTTGGTTATTTCATGATTTAATACAACATATGACTAAAAATGTGCTGCAAGTGCTTTGAAAGTTTTAGTTTTAACAGGAAACTTATATTTATTATTCTAACAGTTTATTTAAATTGTAACATACAAATGTCCCGCAATGTAGAACAACCCAGCTTATGTGCTAATAAACTATACTAGTACTCTTGATTGTTATATGTGTTAATCGCATGGTTTAAAATCTCACAAAGTAGAAAAATCAGATGACCTAAAATTTCTTGTGTGTTTCTATGGTGAGATAAATGTTGCGAAAACAACGGAAAGGAATTGGTATGAATTTCACTCACACCGCTGAAATAATGCGATTAATTTCTTTAATTTATTATAAAATGACATTTCTATTTAATTTAAAAGTAGTTCCTGTGTCGGACCGATCTTCATTTGTTTAATTCAAGTGTTCCATTCGATTCGAAAATCGGTAGGCAACAAGTACATTATGATAGAGTAGTAAAATAGAAATGCTAATAAGAAATACATAGGGGAAACATGAATCGCGGCACTTGTCCAATATCTTAAAACTATGCTACATAAAATAAGGCTGTGTTGTCTGCAAAATAAAAACTGTTTTCCTGTTGATCAACTTTACTTTTGAAATGTATTTAACCCAGACCATAAAGGGGGAAACAGTTACTGGGCACCAAAAGAGAGGTTATACTTATTACAACAGTTTTATTGTCACAAAAATCCTATCAAAGAAAATTTTAGGTAAGTACTAGCAATTTCACGAACTTCAAACACCTAACATTTTCTACAAATGTCTTCGTCAATAAACGCCATGTACTCCGAACTGCTTTGATATTAAATTCCGCATTCCTGCCCTCCTAGTTGATATATTAGGACGGATTACTTGTAATATGTTTTATATTTACACACTATAAACATTTTTTTTTAATTTTATTTTTCCCTATTCCTCTTTCTTTTCCACACATGCAGCCCACTCTTGGAAAGTTATAAACAGAGCTTAGTCCTTGTTTTTGTTTCCAGCACGTCTAAAGTTACTCTCCTCTTCTGACCTCACCTCCTTCTTTATCTGCGTCTGCTCACCGTTTCTCCCGCCCTCCGTATTCCCACCGCATATGGCTCCAGTTGATGACCAATCGAGTGATTAGTTCTAGACACCAACCGACAACATTGCCACATCTCCAGAACAATGGGCCGACATATAACCTTGCGCACGACAACAACGCCAAATTTGACAAGACATTGTATAAAGAAATAATAAGAAGAGCCGAGAGGGGGAAAAAAAAAGAGAGAAGCAAAAGAATAATAAAAATCTGCATATTAATTCGTTTGCTAGAAAGAAGACAAGGTTCTATTATAATGTATTGACAAGATACGTCAATTACAGTTGAATATTGCGTGTAGGAGGGTTGGAGTAGAAAGAAGGGACTCTAATTACTGCAATGTTGGGAGGTTTTCTCTTCCTCACACAACAGGCGCTTTGCCACGTGTCTCAAAGCTTGTTTTTCTTCCCAGAGCAGCCAAAGAAAAGACGGAGTTAGGTCATTATTTAACGAGCGAAGCCTAAGTGAATAGCACAGTTCAATAGTCTTTCTTCTCTTGCTAATGGCTATTGAAGAAGACGTCCTATCGATTCGTATCGATCTCTTGTAGTGCGTGAAAGCGAGCGCGCGAATTTGCGTGCGTCTGCAGCAATAATTATTGTCTTCCGTTTAACAAAATACAAAAGACCTCCTATAGTGTTAAATGGATTTTTTTCACGATTATATTGAAATACTAAGTTTAGTAAAGACGGCGCTGCAAATAAAAGCCTTTGTTTTAAATTTAGAGATGGGTTGATAACAAATGAAGGGTACAAGGTAAAAACAATCAAAGTTCGCTGTTTACTTGTCAACAGGAATGTAATTTCAAGTTTAAGAACGATACAAAATTAAGCGCATTAGGGACGGTTCAGATACATATACTTGTAGATAAAACAATCAAATTTCACTTACTATATTACGGAATATACCAAATTATACTAGATATTTGGTGAGGAAAATGCGAACATTAATGAAACGCTATTAAAAATAATCATTTAATCAAAATTATTCGTCATGTACTATAGCTAACCTTGAAAAACAGAGCTAGTATTTTCGGAACAGAATCTCTTCAAGCATTTTGCCTTAGAAAGTGGAATTAAATTTGAATAGGAAGGTGCAAGCTGCTCATCAGCTTGTGGACGGCTGTTAGGCTGGTTATAGTTCTAAAAGAGGTTTCGTCAGTTACAATTTCTCGTATTTCTCTTACTGGACATGTCATTCTGTATTTTGTATTAAGAAATGAAGACCACGATTTAAAAATGTCTTGGGAAAACTCAATGATATTCATTGAATGAATGTATGAATGAATAGTGTTCAACGCCCGTTTTTACTACTGAGGCACCACAGGCGATGGACACTGATGATACCATGATACATTGGGAAAGGATATTTTTCAAGGAAGGAATTGCTCTAGGCCTAAGTTTAGGGTACGTCCCCGGCATTTGCCATTTATGAGGCCTGAGGAAAACCTGGAAAAAACCTCAGTCAGGGAGGATGGTCCTGGTGGGATTCGAAACCTAGACCCCCCGCTCACGGGTCCGCGTCTTAACGACCTCGGCCACCCGTGGTGATAATGATATTGAAGGGAGATGGTTTCATGCGGCATTTCAATCGCAATTTCAGCATTTACTTTTGTTTTATTTAACCTATATCTTTGTTACATTCCATATAACCGTGTCCTCTGGTGGGAAAAGTCACTTTTACTGATTCAAATATGTTTTACTTATGACCCATAACATGAATGAGGTGGATTCTGATTGTTTTTCCCCTAGACACTATTTTTTTCTATGGTGATTTTTATAGACTACATGTGGTTTTTCCCCTGTATAGATGTGTTGCAATTTAGTTCTGCATATCTACTGTCTATTGGTACCAAAATCTCAAACTTTATAAAAACTGGACTGATTGTTTTTCCCCTGTACCCCTAAAAGATTATCGATACTTGAAAGCATATCTATACATGTTCAGTATCGATACTTATAACTTCGATGTTCGATATTCGATAGTCATATTTTTATCAAATAAAAATATACTGACGAAATTGCACTTAAAAAAAAAAGACTGAATATATTCACAAACATTTCTTAGTGTTTTGAGATTTACTTTCTCGCAAAAAAACTTTTACAAATGCGGCAAATGGCATGGTTTCCCCTAACAGAATCCAAAAGAAAATATTACCATACATTACTCATATTACCAAATAAAAAAGAAAAAAAGATAAAGCACGAAACACGCTGTCTTTCGTTACTTCTATATA
The DNA here is from genome assembly GCA_030762175.1 of Metallyticus violacea. Classification (NCBI taxonomy): domain Eukaryota; kingdom Metazoa; phylum Arthropoda; class Insecta; order Mantodea; family Metallyticidae; genus Metallyticus; species Metallyticus violacea. The sequence goes on from CM060834.1 coordinate 90,425,514, forward strand.
ATAGCTAACTTGAAACTAAAATCAGAGTAGTATGTTTATAAAAAATATATTTTACTGTCTGCCTGACTCAAAACGGAGGCTATTTTCTAGGCGGAGCGCGGTTTTTCCATACGCCAGAAAAGTCAGAAATGTGTTAGGAATGTATTCAATCACACGTTCCATATATATATATATATATATATATATATATATATATTCTATGTGTTTCTTGTGACAATTTAAAATTTGCTAATTATGATTCTAATTAAATTGTGTTGTAATAACAAAATATTAGAAAAATATCTAGTTCAAGTATAGGTTAATGGTCAATATCTATCTAGAAAACCCACCTCTATTTGAAACTATAAACTTTACTGCTATCTAGCCCAGCAACTATTTGAAAATTAATTTCCGGAGCTTCAATGACTTCAATTTATTGTTGTAGCCGTGTTTTGATTGATACAGGTATAGATTTTAACAGATGTGGCGAAAAAATCTTTCGTGGTACAGGAGCGTTTGAAAAATACTCTTAACTTCAAAAATGTTTCTCAACATCAACTATTTAATTTTATGTATATTAATTCTTTACATTGATAATACAATTTTTATAATTAATCTTTATTGCATTGGCTTTCATGAGTAAAACTTTGTTCACAAAGGTAGGTTGTTTTGTTAAGACAAAGGTTCTTGCGCCAAATTTGCTTAGAATGAAACTGTGCAAATCCGGATTGCCAATGTTTACTTATAATAAAATGTTAAAAGCGACATTTTATTTTGTGAGTAGACTGTTGTTTTACAAAACGAGATCTACAAACAAAATAATATCATTTTATAATACATTTCATACTCTACTTTTAGACAGTAATTAGTAATTTTAAATTACATTAAATGCAGGTAACATGTAAGAAACAACATCTAAATATATGGACAATGGTGCTAACATTGCAGCGGTTATAATTAGAGGGTTTTAAACAAGGTAAAATTACAAATAATAATTATTATTACATTTTGCTTACGAATTATATTCCATTTTTGTTTGATATTTTTTATTTTCTCGCGCTTATTTTCTTCCAGTCTGTTATGCTTTCCAGTATGATTATATGCAAATAAATTTTAGAAACACATTTATGTTACATCAATAATTGCACTATTGCCTGAATTCGAAACCACAGCGAAAAATGTAAACATTAAAACAACACGTCTACTTTGTATTAATTATTAATGTTGGAGTTTTATTAAAATACATAACAAAATTTACATTCTAGTCTGAATGTCACCGCCTGTGGTGCCTCAGTAGTAAAAACGGGCGTTAAACACTACTCAAAAAAAAAAAAAAGTCTGAATGTCGTGTTAGCATGAGCTATCTTAAAAATAAAAATCACATTCGATTAGAGTGCGGATCCCATTGTATTGAAGTTGCAGCACACGTTATTGATGCTTTTTCATTTTTTCATTTGAAAAAATTACAAACATTACTGAACTACTAGCAACTTGGAATCATATATCGACCAAAGTGTGAAAAATAAAATTATAATGGAAGGAGAGAGATCCACATACGTGTGTGGGGCTTGCAAGAACACAAATTTTCAGAAAATACCTTTAAAAACTGTAGTTTTAAATAAACTTGAGCAAGCCATCAAGATCTTTGATTAATTTTATTAGGGAAATATTGTGCAATAACATTAACTTGAACAGACACCATCCTGTCATGAATGTACAGGAAATTGTTACAAATGTATTAAGACAACGCGGATACCTTTTAGAATTCGCTTCTCCGAATACCATGTCATTTTTATCAATGAACATATATCTGAAAATATTATTCCTATACCTTGATTTCTTCCCATTGATACATTTTCAAAGTCTTTGACTTTAAATATTAAATTGACTATTTTACTCATGTGACTTCATCTTAAAATCGACCAAAATTTTGATTTTTACCAATTACAGCCGAATTACGGAATAAAATTATCGAAAACAATTATCAAATCCGTTTTATCACGTGATTTGCATTTGTCTTGTGGACAGTGTAGTCAACTCTATACCTCTACTATATAATTCCTGAACACGCATCATTACTTTTGCTAGAGACAGTGGGGAGCTATGGATAACAACAAAAGCATAAACAGCATAACGCAAAAGAGAGGGTTCTTCAAAGCGTTTTGGTGATGATGGTTCAAATTTGCAAAATGATCTCATTAGAAATTCCAAACCATAGAATAGACACACACAGTATGTGTTTTTCTCTCTCTCTCTCTTTCACTTGGTATTAGAAAATCGAACGGTAGAGATTGTAATAGTCAACTTTTGTCCATTTCAGTCTCAATGTTTCTGAATAGAATAGATATTCATAAGTATAACATTTTATACAAGTGTTAATATTCTGTGATCGAATTTCAAATATTTATTACTTTTATTCTTATTCTATTCATGAAATAGTCCTAAACCCCTATTTTGCTTTTCTCTATTGGCATTACTGATAATCGGCATTCTTCTGTCGCAAGATTACTTGAAAAAGGTTAAGTACAAATATACAATTATTAAAATTTTGTAATCCTAGTTTACGGGAATTATATTTTAATTCTTATTTTATTGGCGAAATGGTCTTAAGAAATATCACTACAGGGTCTGAGTTTTCCGGATAAATTTACCTGGTAATATCAGACTCTCTGGTGATGTTGTGATAATATTGTAAAGGCATATGTAAACACAGAAAATACTATTTAATTGCGCCTTGCAGTTTATGTACACTTTTTCATTTAACGTGAATATTATTTCAATAAAATGATAAGTGCAGCATTAGTCATCTCTGTCAGGAGAGGCAAAAACGTAATTTTGCTTGTATCTCCACAAATATTCAAAAATAAAAAGAAATGACTTGTTTTGCTTAATAAAACTTATTGCAATTGCAGCATGTCACCGTTGATTTGAACAGATAACATACGCAAGCACTTAGTCAAGTAAAGGTACAATCAGAAATTGTCATTAATAGAATTAAAATACTGTCAGTTGATTATACAGAAAGTAGACCTTCAGATCTAACGTGTAATGAGCTTTCTGCAATTCCGTATGGAGACCTAAGTGGCATCTCAGAGAGAGAAAATTAAAAAAAAAATAGCTGTAAAAGTTCATGCATGAGGTACCATTTACCAAATGCTTAATATGTCTATGTAATATTTGAACCTCAAATGTAATTAGTTCCTGCTTTACAATGAGAACGACCAGTGTCCCTTCCTCTCATATTTTGTAGCAAAAGAAGGTATATGAACCGCTAATAACATCAGATATAGAGTTCCCCTAAGATAATTTTTACCCAGGAATGCGTATAAGAAATAATAATTTCAAGATATTTCCTCTCTTATCTGCATAGACTTAACAATTTACGCTAACCACAGCAACCATCTCTGATAACTGAAATGCAAGAGAATTGTGTCTAATTCAGAGATTTTGTGTATATTTTAATGTTGTTTATATGCAAATATTGAGTTACACTCCACATTTTATGAAAAAGGCAGCAGATGACCCCGTAGGGAAACCTGATTATTTCAGTTCCGGGCCGGTAGATGCCACCTGCGTACTGGGAGAAGCCAGTCGTCAAGACCGCATAATGCATATATAGATAATTGCTTGTAGTTAGTTTGGCGGCGGCTTTGTCAGCGAGTGCTTGTGCGTTCGTGTGTTACGTTGGTGCTTTCATTCCTTAGCTACGCCACTACATAAACAAAGGTATGGATTTTTATACGCGACACATATGTAAACATTTATTCTCGCAGAGAGGTGGTAGACGATTCACAATAAAATATCCTGACGATCATGTTCTAGTTAGAGAAACTGTTTGCCACTTATTAAAAGGTTACTTGAGACAGACCTCTCAATGACAAGAAACGTGATACGAGCCACCGTGTTCTTATAGAAAAAAAAATACATGAATTTCCTAGGCAGATGCCGGCAACGTACTGCCATCGAGGGGCATCATTTTCAACATCTTTATAGCACAGATTAGTACTTATTACTACCAGTTTTAAATACAATGCAACTTTAGGTTTTCAGTAAAAATGCAAATACTAAAATACAATTTGACGAGCGGTCACTTTATCACCCTATTTGCCGTTGCAGCACCCGACCCCCATATTTCTCATGCACCTAAATTGTGGTTCTCAAAGAAAATATGCTATTTAAGTAGATTCTCTCTTTCTTTTTGGAGAAGGTTTATCTCCCATATCCATATTGAGGCATCACAGACTGGATACTAAAGGTGATGAGATGAAATTATGATTTAGAATGAAACTAATTCAGGCTTAAGTTTAGGGAAACTCTCCGGATGCCATTGGTGAAGAGTAAGAAAACCTCAGTCGCGAAGGGCCTCCTGGCGGGGACGGAACCTCAGGCTTCCTGTTCACGATTCCAGGATTTAACAACTTTGATCACTGTTTTAATGGATGATGAACTCTGCCTCTAACTAGATAATTTTCATGTTTTGGTAATTATCACTATTGATTTACATCTATTATTTTCTGAAATATCTAAACAAGTTATGTCATCTTCTTCCAATTCTGTTGTTCTTCAGAATTTATATTTTAAATAAAATTGATGTAGTCTACATTAATTTACTTATACTAAAGGGAGCACACCATGCTTACAGAAAGCCTGTATTGTTTAACCATAAAAATTCAGCAGAGTAAATTCTTTTACGTCACACTCATACCAAAAGGTAAAAAAAAAACACACACACACACATTTTAACGTCATTTCCATGTGTTTTTCATGAACCGAACGCAAGAATGTTAACAGACAATGTGTCCGATTGGAAGACAAGCCAGTCAATCCGAGGTCAAAGCACATCAAGATGAGGATGTTGGGTGTTGCATCGAGTTCGCCGTCCTCGCCGTTTCCCACCTAGAGAGCGAAGTAATCAACTGGCCCTCGGACCCCGGCACATATTAAACAAAGGCAGAGTAATTAATAATAGTCAAAGCCGTGTGATGGCGCATAGCTTGGCCTGGCATGGGGCTTGGAATATCGCCTATAGCGGCAATAGCAGCCGTGGCTGTTGTGGCTGTTGTTTTGATGGTCTTCATCACACTCATGTCAAATTTTGAAGCTGTGTCCGACGCAACCCATGCCCTTCTCTTGCTCGTCTATTCTCTTAATATCTTCCGCTCAGCTTTGAGTATTTCTCATATATCTCTGGTTTCTTATACACCCGTGTGCAAATTAACGTGAACAAAGATATTATATTTTTTAATTATTTCATATAATTCCAATATTACTTTTTACCAATTTTGCATCGTTTCTTTACAAGCGCCCAAAGATTCTCTATAGGGTTCAGTCTCTATAGGCCAGTCCAAACACTAAAAACTTCTTTCGGCATAAAGTCTTTAACATACTTCGATGCCTGACATGGGGCAAGGTCTTGCTGCAAAATCCCTTCTCAATATTCAGTTCCTCTTTTCTCTAAATTTGAGATGTATTTGTCGCTGTTCATCATTGCGTCAGTAGAAATCAAACATTTAGTGTCTGTGAATGTAAAACGGCCCCAAAACGTCTTTTATTGTGGATGTTATACGTTTTTGGCCACATCGCCTGTTCCTTTGGGGTGAAATTCATCCAATATAGACTTAAGGGAAAGTTTTAAGCGATTTTATTACATCAATCCTCCCTTCTAGACATAAGGGAAAGTTTTAAGCGATTTTATTACATCAATCCTCCCTTCAACCCCAGACTTACTTGGCAAATGTATTTGCAAAACGTTTCTAGTTAGTGACAAATGCAAAATAGTGAAATGTTAATTCACTATCACCATTTTTAACGGAAGTTTTTTATGCACTGAAAACTGTCCTTTTGAACATATTAAAATTGACTGTATTGCTAACAATATTTTTATTCCTTAATACCAGTTAATATTTTTCACCAGTGGTACTCGTGACCATTTTGATGGACATACGTGGTCTATACCGTAAAATTTTATGCTAGGTATATTAATGTGCGTTACGTTCCTAAAGGTCTACCTTCGTAAAGACAAAAACTTAAATCGACGGAATGTACAATATCAATACTCACTCTGGACATAAAAACTAATCAACTGGGAATGATTACAGAGCCTTCAATCATCCCAAATGCTCTATATACACACAAATGAATCAATAACTGCTCTTTTGCTATATATTTTTCTTGTTTTTTTTTTAACAATTTTCACTTACCGATCAAAGTTTTGATCCTCTTTGTGTGTGGGGTAGGTTATGACCTTTAAATACTATTAATAATATTCAGAAAACACGAAGTAATTTAAATTTCGATATACTCAATTAGACACCTGCACTGTAAGTGAATTTGCAATGGTACACGAATTGGCACTAAAATGCTGTTGATTGCATTGGATTTTTAGAGAAATATGAGGACCTTTTAGTACTTCAGTTGTTATCAAGGGTTGGCCGTTTGTACCTAAGCCCCATTGAGGATGCGATGATAAGGGATACACCAGAATCACGGAAAGATGGCGCACGGATATAGCAATGATTCTGGATAGAACACATCGACGCCAAAGAGTTTGAGCCCCTCAGAAGAACCACTTCCGTACGAGACGCCTAGGCAAGCACCTTTCCAAAGCGCAAGCCACCGTAATAACTCACTCAGCACCAGCTCACCTCGACTGGCACTTTAGATTCTGTAAAAGAACCAACAGAATAAAGTAGAAGAACAGAAAATTCGTGGAATGGAAATAGCCTAAGCAACCAGAGAAAACCACGAAAGAACCGAAAGTCCAGGAAACCGGTGCAAAGAGATTTGAACCCGAAATCTCCCCAATACTAGTTTCAACCGCTCGGGATAACGCTGCGGGCTGCATAGCAGTTCAATGATGTACTATGCTTAAGAAAGATGTACTGCTAGTAGCTTGAAGACATTAGACACACAGAAATGAAAGAAAATTAATTTAAGTTCAAGAACTGGGTCTAAAGACGCTGTTTCTGGGTTACGGCATTAAAAAGGTTGAGGAATGGAAAAAAATAAAAGCAAAACAGATTACTTTAGCTCTTTACTGAAAACTGTAGATATAAACAATTTCAATTTGTTGCTCTCATTTACTGAGTTCAACAATCAGCGTGAATTAAGTAGCTTTGGATTAAGTCGAGTTAGACGCTTTTTAAAATTTAAGAAAACACTGTATTAATAGAGGATTTCATCTCATCTTACGAAATTATAAAAAATGTGCTAGAAATTCATAAGTTTACAACGTAACATTAGCTTTTACCTCTTTGACAAATTTTAAAAATAAGTAAATATTGTTATATTTGATTAAAAAAAAGGGCGGATCTTTACTGTCACTTTTTACGAGTAAGCTCTCAGAACAGTCTCGTTGTTCAAATAATTGAAAATCTGAGATTTGTGTGCTATAGTTTTGCTTGTAGAAACCGTCTAACCTTGCTCCCCTACTCATTGGTTTATATTTACAGAAAGTATCTCATTTCAGGAAATTTATACATAAGCATTATTTTTAGTTTTTTTTAATACATTAAAAATAAGTATTAATGCATCTATGTTTGCAATAAGTTTCCAGTACATAAACAAAGAACTGCGATGCTACAGCTGTGGATAGGACGATGGGCCCAGCTCAGAGTTTTACTTCAGCACAAATATGGATACTCTGCATCCAAAACCCAGGAGAGATATGTTTATTATAAGCTATAATAAATGAAAGAGCGAAATTTATTGCATTCTTTACCTCCACTTCCCTTCTCGTAGTTGTGTAGTTAATACATCGTTAGAAAACCGTTTTGGAGTCCATAAAATCAAACACATCCACCCACTGGTGATCACAATGAAGAAATACATTTCGTCTATTAAAAGTCAGCAATATGACTGCTACTATTTAACCGAACATAGGCGAACGCTTAGACTGTATCTCGCCACAATAAACACCTTCAGCAACACGTAAAGACGTCGTGAAAACGTAACAAGCAGTTAGTACCGACTACCGACAGAGAGAGCGCGAAGAGCATGGGCAGCTCCGCGGGATACCGTGGCTTCCCCAGCAATACACGATCCTAGGCTGCCCTTCATTAGCATGACGGTTAGAGTAGGATGTATCATCATAAAACCATAAAGAGTTGAATGCAGGTAGGTTTATTTTACGACGCCATTATCAACTACCGGGGTTGTTCGACATCGGTGGTGCCGACTTGTTGATGATTACCGCGACGAAGGTGTTACAAAATGAATTGTACAACTCCTTCCCAAACTCTTCAACATGGTTCCTTGAAGGTCCCGCTGTGCGCGGGTGACAGCGTTAAAAACGAGTTTTGGATGACATTTTTAATAAACAATGACATATATCGAGATAAAACTTCACATTCCTTTTGCCTTTAGTATCTACTAGGCCTGTTTATATCCGAAGAAAGTCGAACATGTACGGATAATATATTATAATTAATTATAATGATATAATAATAAGAAGAATAAATACATTCGGCTATTCATTAATTTTTGTTACTTAAAATATCATACCTTTTATTTTATGCTTGCACATGAATATGCTAGAATTAATAGAGATTGCAATCTTAAAGTAAAAAGTGGAGAATTGTCTTACATAAATAATAAACCTCTACGAGGGCTCTCAGAAAAGTTCTAGACCGAACGAGTTTTAAATTTTAACATTATTTATATTTTTCAACATAATCTCCCTTAAGGCCAGTGTATTTTTATCTTAGCCATGCTCCAATCCCATGATTGCTTCAATGAAATGCCCTCTTGAGTTGATAGCAGGGGAACAGTTTCAGCTTTGATGACAGATGAAAGTCAGATGGAGTCAAATATGGCGAGTAGGCGGATGTCCGAACAATTTATACTTCAAATTTCTCAATTTTAGCATCGCTACAATACTTTTTTGAGAAGATGCATTGTGTTGCAAAAATATTTGTTTGTGCAAACAGACCTTTATTTGTCTTACAATGTTTTTCGTCTAGTTGGTTTAAAAGACTGGAATAGTACCTTCCGGTTATGATTTACCCTTCTGGATTCTTGCCAGATCTTTCTTGCAAATATAGCCGACTTTGGCGCTAAACAAACTGCTATTGTCCACAGCTTTGACTGCTGATGCTGGTGTGTGATGGCGAATTCAAATCATATACATAAAATCGACGCACAAAATCAGATCCGTTGCTATTTAAACGCTTCAAACTTTTTATATATGAATGCGTTTTTGATTCCCTGTTAGCAAGAGCGATACCCATCTTATGCAAAGTTTTTTTCATCTTGTAAAACACAACCTACACGTTTCTTTGAAATGTCTAAATGTTCACAAACATTTTACGCACTAAAAGTCTTCGGTCGTCTAATATTTTTCAAGTATTTGTTCAATTAATTCTGCTGTTGTTGCACTATTTGGATATCCTTCATGTGGACCATCTTCAAGGCTTGTATGTCTTGATTAACCTCAGCAACCCATTATTTAATGCTTGAATATATTCTAAGTAGATTGGTGGCGGGGAAAGTAGCTTACCTACAGTAGAGCCCTTTGATTATCCCGAACGACAAATACTAAACCGATTCATCAGTTGGTCACCACAGACTTCTTCATTAGGAAGTAGCAATAGATAAATAAATCTGATGCAAACTCCAGCATATGAAACATATATAAGAGTAAGGGAGGAAAAGGCAAAGGCTTTCATCATATGCCGTCAATGAATACAGAAGAATGGAAGGAACTGCGGGGCGTATATACAACAATGGTAGCATATGATTTTCACTTCAGAATCTGCAACCAAAGAGGACTTCATCAGGTGTCACTTCGGTATCCCTGCAACCTAAGTACCGCCACGGTGGCCGAGGTGGTTAAGGCGCGGACTCGTGAGCAGGAGGTCTGCGGTTCGAATCCACCAGGATCTTCCTCCCTGATTGAGGTTTTTTCCAGGTTTTCCTCAGTCCTCATAAATGGCAAATGCCGAGGAGGTGCCGTAAACTTAGGCCTGGAACGATTCCTTCCTTAAAAATAAATTACTTTCCCAATATATAATTTCATCTCATGTATCATCAGTGTCCATCGTCTGTGGTATCTCTGTAGCACAAACAGGTGTTAAACACCATTCATTTTCATTCTGCAACCTATGTGGACAACATTGTGAATTTACTGGATTACAAAGCAAGGACATAACACCCTAGCATTTTTACGCAGAAGACCAAATCTTTGTATAATTACACAATTTTCATGTACACAGTGTGTTTAATAAATATTTAATAATCCTTGAATATATAGAAAAATGTATAAATGTTTATATACATGGTATAAACTTCCTTTGGCGATCTTTTATAAATAACTTTATTCATGCATGATACTTATTTGCATCAATTTCATTTCACGTTTGCTTTAGAAAGTTATATTAAGTATACTATTTGAAATAATTATTTGATATTTCAAACGAATGCTTAATACAGAGGTACCACAGTGTTTTGCTAATAGTATGACCGCCTAAATCTAGACCACCGTCATATGTCACGAGTCCATATCAACTGCAACTAAACTGGTAAAATCAAAATGTTACTAAATAGGATTTTTAGGAACTTTCTAAAGAACTTCAAAACAAGGCAATGCTAAGATTCACTCATACTTGCTATCACAGCAGCAACTGAAATATTGAATCTCGGATACAACAATCTCCATACAGTTCATACATGGCAACTGTAATGTCAACGTTTCTCACAACTTCATGGAAAGCAGTATGTATCTAATGAAGAACTTGGAATGCACTGTCACAGAGCGACACGTGGTGACTTTAGAAAATTGGTACATGTTGGCAGAAGTACTTCCAATTACCAATAGTCCGTGTTAAGTGTCGGTCCTGGTGGTGTAGTGGTTACCATACTTGCCTCCTATACCCAAGATCGTGGGTTCGAACCCGGCCAGGACCGATGAACTTTTTCGGGCGTAAAAATCCTAAGTATGGCTTCCTTCGGAAGGGAAGTAAAGCCGTGGGTCCCGTGTCGTACATTTACGGCACGATAAAGAACCTCATGCCTGAAAGAGAGGCCTCTGAGCAAAATTTGTCGGCCGTTTCACGCCCTGAGTTGAATGGGACGCTGATAACCTGAGATATTAAAGAGCGTCGATAAATAAATCAATCAATCAAAAACCGTGTTAAGTATTAAAGATATGCTTTAAGAACCGTTTCTCCGTTTCGTTTATTTAACTATTTCAATTCAACCATGATCAGTGCTTAAGCATTGTTTTTCATTTCACCACATGAAATATAATTTATAAAAACAAAATATAAGAATACTAAATAAACAATACTTATAAGTTTGAAAAATAAAAACATAAAAAAGTACAATGAAGGAAAGCTAATGTGTATCTTCACATAATGATTTGTATTTTACTTTGTGCCGTTATGTATCACGACACGACGTCCATTATTATAACTACTCCCCTTTTCTTCCTCAGATCACTTGAGTTTCTCTCTATGAAGGCCTATGGTTTGTTGTTCATTAGTTAGGAGTGCTTTTGGTTTATTTACGGACGCTCTTTAACATCTCAGTCATGAGCGTCCTATCTATTAAGGCGTGAAACGGCCGACGAATTTTGCTCAGAGGTCTCTTCTTTCAGGATTTTATGCGCCGTAAAGGTACATGGGACCCACGGCTTTACTACCCTTCCGAAGGAAGATATACTTACGATTATTACACCCGAAAAATCCATCGATCCTGGCCGAGATTGAACCCGCGATATTGTGTTTAGGAGGCAAGCATGGTTACCACAAGACCACCAGGGCCTACTGTTAGAATACGTGGTCAGTACTGATGGATTTTAGTTCCTACTTCGTTCTTTTTTAAGAACACATTGTTATTCCGCTCGTGTTGCATAACGTGTTGAGCTATCTTGGAGGGTAGCTGTATTTTGGAAATATTGGCTAACACCGGGAAGGAGAAGGTGGCCCCATCGTTGGTTCCTATCCAAGAAATCTTTGCATATAAACGACGTCTCCTTAATTCCCCATTATAACCAACCAGTGACCCAGGTATTTAGATACCTAATAATACTTTACATTGTTAATTGGAGAGTTTTGTTGAGCTGTGTAAAATGTGAAATTTCTTTGGATAAGTTTTTATGTGAGTTTTGAATTGTTGACATTGTTGTTTTATGTTTTAATGTTTACAAGAAGGTTAAATAAGTTTAAATATTCATTGTAGGTGAATATGGGGATAATTCTATTGGTGTACTGTTTCATTTTTGGGGTAATGATTTTGTGGAAGGTAAGGAAATCTTCCTTTTGGGCTTTTGAATGAAAACTGTGGGAAAATCTTTCGCGTATTTTCTGGGGATGTTATATTGTAATATTTATGATTCTGTATTGTCTCATACGTGAATGTTATGTGGTGGTGGTGTTACTCTTTTAACCTATCTTTTTGTTTTTGAGGGGAAATGTCTACTGTAATTCTATTTGCTTATTATTTTAATGGGTATCAACATCGATGATACTAAAACCTTTAGTCATAATTATCAGTTGAATGTGCGCTTTTTGAAAGTCCACATATGATCTGTTATCATACACCTATTTTCTTAAATGAATTCAAGAACATTGCTTTTGAATTATATTTTTATTCTCCCATCATGATGTGCACACTAACCAGGGAGCATTCTTATCTCGGTACTTTCTGAACGTTCTTTCGCTTATTAATGCTCCATGGTGCTACTAAGAGCTATCAATAATAAAAACAGCGAAATCATATAGATTACAACAGTTCTTGTAATACAATGCAGTTTCTGTTCTTTTATGGTTAACGTTGCTTATGAATGAATGAGGAGTTCAAACATTTCAACAGAAACAGCTCTAAGCTTCTTTCTACAATGGTGCACTTCTATGAGATCGACTCGAGTATGAGTATTAAACCTCAGAATATCATGAAACAATGCTTAACTGCTCACTATGATACAATATTTGTCGTAAAGTTTTGAGATGGATGTATGCATTTATTTATTTCCTTTGTGTTACATTTTTAATGACTTTTATACTTTCAATAAGAGCCTAATCTTGAAACTGACATGAAAATGTTCAAGAATGACAAGTTTTATAGTTTGTGCACTTATAAATTAATTAAGTGTAACCATACACAAGCTCTTTACATAGGGTTATTTTCTGAAATGTGCATTGTGCAGTGCCGCAAGGTTTTTATACCTCGTAACACGATGACTGCCTGAGCGTCACCTGGCCTTATTTCTTCCACACAGTTCAATTTGAGTAGTTACTTTGTTACAGATGATCATGTGCTGAAGTAGGATTTATGACGTTTCGGCATAGTATGCTATGATAATAAATGGCAAACAGATAAGTGTTACTATTATTAGTGTGACACAACTGAAGGGGTGATGGTACCCCCATATCTTCTCAATGTTAATTTTGTCATGTTTAGGTACATATTGCAAGGAACCATCAGTGCTAGGTTTGTGAAATTAGAAGCACATATTAGTGAGAATATTTTCTGTTTACTGACTTTAAGTATTTTTATAGATGTTTCTGATTTACATATTTTTCAACATTTTTCAGAGGATTTAATTTAAAACTATAAAATATTTTAAACAGGGGTGGAATTAAAAGTCAGCATATTAAATACATCTTGTACAGTAACGTGTTAAAATGTAATGTTCCTACCACAAATATTTTCCGAGTTATAGATATCTATATCGCTTAAAAACAAGTTTGCGAAAATTTTAAATAAAGAAAAACACACAATACTGTCATTGGCATCAGAAAAGTTGCATTTTAGTAAATTACAATCATTTGACAATAAATTCAAATTTATTATATGGTTACCACTTACTTATTCGATCCTGTGGATCACTTGTTTTCAAACTAACATTATATACGCTAGAAATGAAAACAATTTCTTCATCAGTTAATTCATGTACTCATCTAACCTAAGCCTATAACTATCTAGAGTGCTTACATTTTTCCATCTAATACTATTGCTAATATTACTAATAGATATACGTACATTCTTTAGTATTTGTTTACCCTGTCCAGAACCTCCTTTATGCTTATTGAATAAAGGTTTGTCTCTTGGCATTTTCCTAGCTTTTCCAACTAATAGAAAACAGCAACAGAAATTTAGAAACAGTTGAAAATTTGTGAGTATCCATCAGTGTAACCAATGCATAAAGCTGCCTACCAGAGAAAAAATTACCTAAGGTTGGGGCTCGTTCCAAAAAACAACTGAAATATTTTGAGGTAACTACAGCACAAAAAAGGGGCTTATCACAATTTGACACATAACCTTTAAATGACATTTAAACATTCTTTAGGACCGTTTTGACAAAGATATTTTCTGATAAATTATGAAGTAAACTAATAACAAAGTAAATATGCAAAAATGTTATATTTTTTTCGCCATATTCACTGTATCACCTCTCTTAAGTTTATTTTGGTACAAAGACTTTTTATAACGATATTTAGTGAAACAAATTGGTGCAGGAGATGGGAGAGAATTTGTTTTCGATAAGAAGCTTCAAATAAATCGCCATGTACTTACCGAGGAGAAATTTTACGACAGTGGAGAAAGATTACATCTTTACACAGGAAATAAAGCTACTAAACTTTAAAATTAAAACAATATCAGGCTAATTTATTCAGGAATTCCTCTAAAATTATATATCTATTTTGAATCGTAATAACGACACAATTAAGTATCGTTATATTTTCTTCAATGACAACAGATGGTTCCATTTACAAGGTAATGTCTCGACACGGTATTAGTTCAGAAAACCCTGATCTTACGGGAGTAATTTTATTAAAATATCATTAATATACAAAGATGCAAGAATAACATATTTATATTTTATTACAACAATTGTTATCCAATAATGAATATAAATCAGTAGTACAGAACAGATTCTGCTACATCCAATGAATCTTTGCCTTTAATTTAGGGTATTTCTGAAGATCGGATCATTAGTAAAAACTTATGGCTAGAACGAATTAAAGGTCAAGTGTAAATTAATAGTCTACAAATACTAGAATATCTGGTGGATAATAGAAATTGCAGTTATTTTAGAAATATAACTATCCCTTAAATGCAAAATAGATATAAAAAGTGAAACAGTACGTAAGTAATTTTCAACAGTTTATGAAACATTTTAATTCAAATGGACGCAAAGCTTGAGTTGAGGGGCTATGTATTTAACATTCCGCCGGACGGCGGCGCATTTTCAACCATTAGACAGCCTGTATTCCCATGACACAATGCACTGAATGCAAGAGGTCTTAACATCTATAGCAAGCATTCGCCTTATGTCTCGATCGAAATCAAACGCGGGTCCACCAGTTAGGAAGCGGATAAGCCAAGATGGCGGAAAAATCTTTGAAAAGAAATTGCACAACGCATTTATTATTATTTCTAAATTTCAGAATATTGTAGATATATTTTTTTAAATGTTTGCTGTTGTTGCAAGTCTATAGTACATTAATTATGCAAAAGGCGAGAAAGTTGAAAGCACTGGGAAACGAAGTTTAGTGAAGATTAGCTTAAAACAGAGAGAGAAACAGTATCATAACAAGTCATCGACAAGTTTCTCCGCATTCGGGTGATGTGTACCGCACAGAAGAAAATTGGTACTGTTACATTTCTGGTTATCCTCGAAACCGGCTTTTACAAGGTAATTCGCCCGCAGTTGCTAAGGTTTGGACTTTGGAATGTATCCTAAGCTCGGTGCGCCACCCGAATTCGCTGCCCTAGTGAAATCTCGGCTACACAATGGATGCGGAGCGACTTCTCGATGATCCTTTATTAAGAGAAAAGAGAAGTAAACAAATAAGTTCAAAAATGTACACAAAGGTAAATAACGAAAGCATAGGCGAAATAAACCCGTTTTGTAACAATTGAATAATTAATTAATCAGAATGATGAGTGAAAGGAAGAGAGCAAAAACAAAAGGCAATAAAAAAAAACGGGAAGAAAGAAATTAAAGTAATAACCATAAAAAGAGCAGCGGCGCTTCATAAAGAGAAAATCATGGGAGAATTGCAAGAGATGATTGGAATAAGAACTTGTGTGACGGATAAGATACCCTTTTCTCCTCTCTCCTTCCTTCTTTCTTTTCGTACAAATGAACACAGGGCGCGGAATACAAGATTATCCTGCATGTGCTTGTGGCGGGAGGGGGGGGGGCTACATCTTCACACCTACAGAATGTTAATTCTCTTGACACAAGACGCACTGCTTGTAAGAGGGGATGGCGAACTGCCACGCCCAATCCCAAGCCAAATCAGCCGTCAAAGAAGACAATGTTTCGTAAAGAGGTCTCTTCCCTCATGCCATCTTGACACATGAAAGCACTTTTGCATTCAGGTTAATCTTTTAGAATATTTGTGAGATTTAACAAAAAGTATTATGTATTGTTTTTATTAATTCATGACGTATTACTAAACAATGTTTCCCAAACTGGCCGCAAGTTCATTAAATATATAGTCCAGAAAACATTAAATACGCTTTATGTGATCAGAAATAAAATCACTTAGGTTTACAGATATATATAAATAATATGTACTTTTCTTCTCAAATTATAATGTTGTGCATAACTGATAAAATATAAGTATGGCTTATTTTTTCAAAAATATTTCTGATGATCAATATTTATTCTGCCTGACGCCTGCCTCCTCATGTGTTTCTTGACATTTGCCTACAATTCGTTCCAATGGAACTCGTTCGACTAGGTCGGTCCTGGTGGTGTAGTGGTTACCATACTTGCCTCCTAAACCCAATATCGCGGGTTCGAACCCGGCTAGAACCGATGGATTTTTTCGGGGCGTAAAAATCCTAAGTATGGCTTCCTTCGGAAGGAAGTAAAGCCGTGGGTCCCGTGTCGTACATTTACGGCACGAAAAAGAACCTCAAGCCTGAAAGAGAGGCCTTTGAGCAAAATTTGTCGGCCGTTTCACGCCCTGAGTTGAATGGGACGCTGATGACCTGAGATGTTGAAGAGCGTCCATAAATAAATCAATCAAAAAAAATCGTTCGACTAACAGTTTAGTGGCCCTTCATGTTCCATTCTAATACCACGCGTATAATGTCTTCGAAAGCATTGCGTTTTACTTCCTTAAGCTCTGTTCGGAAACTGTTGCCCAATCGATGTTTCCGGGATTTTCCTCGGTTACAAGTTTGTACGAGTTTCACGTTTACAGTAGTTGCTTTATACTCTGTTTTCAATAATTGACCTTCAGAATAGTGATTTTATTTCTTACTTTTTTTAATCATAGTGAAATTACTGAGCGCATTCATCTTTATTTTGGAAGCTCAGAACATCCAGATATATATTTTATTAGGGCTGTATCAAGAATAAAAATTAAATAAAAACGTTCACAAAACATTATTAATTGCATAATATATTTAAAATGACATTTATGAATATTTACCTGTTCAGGAATAGAATATAGATTATTGCAATGCCATTTACTCCACATAAACTTACTGCGAAAAAATAGAAATTTAAAGATATTCATTGCATATACTGAGCTTTTATTAAAGAAGCATATTTTCATACTCTTAAATTACTTATTTAAAGTGACATAAACAACATTATTGGTCTTTAACAATTATAGATTTTAAAGCATTTATTTGGTTCACAAAAATTAAATGAACAATTATTGAAACACAATTATCAATGTTGCCTGTGGGATTATTCAGGTGTTTGTAGGAAAACAAAGTAGGAGACAATGAGAAGACAAATATTCATACAGGCTAATACAAAATGATTACGGAAAAAAAAATTGCGATACATTTACAGAAATATACGACTGTGATTGGTTGCAATTCAAATTTTCTTAACATTTCAAATGTAGAAATTAAACTTAAATCACATAAGCGTAACAGAAGTTACAAAAATTGCATCTTCATTAGGCACAGCATTTATCCAATATTTCTGTCTTGCCTTCTTCATAAACTTTCAGCTACTGAGATTTAGAAAATGCAAATGTTCCATCAGCTAAGAGGAACACAAGCAAATGCATCACTAAAGGAATTTCTAGCTCACGCCTTTGACAATAAAAGTTACTGTTTTACATGTCGGTCCTGATTGTGTTGTGGTAACCATACTTGTCTTCTAAACCCAAGAACGCGGGTTCAAATCCGTCCAGGATCGATGAATTTTTTTCGGGCGTAAAAATCCTAAGTATGGCTTTCTTCGGAAGAGAAGTAAAGCCGTGGATCCCGTGTCGTAGATTTACGGCACGAAAAAGAACCTCAAGCCTGAAAGAAGAGGCTTCTGAGCAAAATTGGTCGGCCGTTCCACGCCCTGATTTGAATGGGAGGCTGATGACCTGAGATGATAAAGATCGTCCATAAATAAATCAAATCATCAACTGTTTCTTATGTGATTTCCTGACCATAACAATCATCCCCACAGTTATTATTAGCCTAATTCTTCTTTTTCTTCCGCACTAAGAGTGGGCTAATGACCTATTACGCCTTCCTAGTAATGCAGCCGTGCCTGGAATCTAAAACTTTTATCTTCACACAAGCTTGGAAGGTTGAATTTTGAAACTATTATGAAAGTTTCTTTACGGTAACAGGTGTCAACATAAATGTATTTCAAATGTGTATCAGCCTTTCTTCTTCCTGTTGTGTTGAAGCCAAACGTTTGATAGCGTGTAAACGATTGGTTGAAGAATTCTATAATAATATACTTTATATTTTACCTATGAGCAGGATATTTAGAGTTAGATGAGAGCAACTTGTTTTTCATTCTGGAAGAACCCTTGAGCTAGACATCTTGGTGTAAGTCAAAACTATTGATAGGTTAAAAAGCATTATTAGTATACTTTCCTCACAAACCTAAATATCCTTTCCTCTATTGTAGCGTTATATGCCACGCTATGTAATCCGCCGATTCTTCCTATTCTTCTCCTTTCTTTTCTTCCTTGTATGATCAATTTTGCTGGTAGAAACCGCTCATTGGTTGGAGCATGTAGTAGTATTTATTATTAAGTGACGAACTCACTTTTTTCTGTGCGTCTTCCAAGCTTTTCTTACAGGTATTTATTAGTTGGTCTTCGGACCTCAAGGGAATAGCTTAGCTTCGGAAATCTGGCCTCATGAGCAGAGCGTCATCAATACAGAATTATTCCACGTGTATGAGTCCCGTTGCTGAGGTTACCTCTAAATTTATTAAGACATTGTCCAGTTCCACTTTAATAGTGACCCAGGTATTTGATTGCTTGTGAAATCCTTTCAACAAATGGGATAAATCATGGAATTCCTATATTTAAAATTTAAATCAATGTTCTATAAATTAAAAGAGGACTTATTTTAATTATAGGTAAAATTAAGGAATTTCCTCTGGTATGTTATTATGAATTTGGGTATTTTATACTGCATAATGTAATATATGCAACCTTTGGCGTACTTTATCAAAGCGATGAAGATCTATTTTTTTATGTGCAATTGAATTTTGTTGTGTTGTGAAATCTGCAATTGTATTTTGTTTTGTGTAATCTTGCTGCTCAAAACCTTTTATATATTGATTTAATGTATTATATTTTAAAATGTATAAAGAGAAATGTGTCAATGCTTTTGTTTATTATAATCATTATTTCAGAAAGTTATTCCTCGTTTTTATTGTGAAGTTAAAAATTATTAATTTACCGAAAAATTGTTAAATAAATGTAAGAGCGTTGTGTTAGAAATTTTCTTTTCTTCTGCCGTGATTTTTTTTATCATAAACTTTTTTACGTCCAACTCCTGGGGACTTAATACATCAATACGTGCCCAGAAAAGTTGAAATCATTATTTCTGCGTGACATTGGCAGAGAGTGCCCACATCTCAAAGACATCGCTGCACTACCCAGATTTCGTACCAAAATCACAATCTCGTTCTCTGGTGAACTGTAAAGATTTCTATAAAATAAAAGACCTGAAACGAATACAACCTCCTCTATTCTGTGGTGTGTGTGTGTGTGTGTGTGTGAGAGAGAGAGAGAGAGAGAGAGAGAGAGAGAGAGAGAGAGTGCGCGCGCTCTTGGCAACCAGTTTCCGTCGAAACCAGCTAGGCCGTGATCGTCGTTTCCCATCGCAATCAGGAAACGAGACAAGAAACAAAAACAAAGTAAAAGACAGAGAGACAAAGAGACAGGAGTGTGCTGAGAAGGGAACAGACCAGAGAAAAGACGAATAATTAAGACCGCGATGCTAATATATGCACTGACAGCGTTCCAAATACAAATATAATGAGATCGCCTCTCAGATGTGTAAAGATTTTGGGCAGGAAGGACAAACCCAAGAGCACACACGCTGCAGTAGGCCATTATACACTGGTTAACCTAATAAATTAAATTATACGTTAAAATAGGATGCTTCCTTCTCGGTTGCTGTATATCCTGCCAGCGCATATCGTCTTTTCAAATCTAGGAATCCAGTGCAATGGATTGGCCTTTCTTCGGGTGCCTGGTGCTGCTATTTCATTTTATTTGGCTTGCAGAAAAGTGAACATGTCAAATTTTGGAAGAAAATTTCTGAAACTTTTCATAGCCTGTATAGCTGCATTCACAACATTATCCCTGCTCATGTTACATGCCTTTTTTTTTTTTAATTTAGTGCGCTAACCGAGCGAGGTGGCTCAATCCTTGGAACTCTTGTTAGGGTTCAAATCCTTTGGGACAAGCCCTAGACTTCTTCGTTATTTCTCCTTGTCACTTAGGCATGTATTGATGAATGTTATAGGGTGACGCAGTGTGACGTGGTGGTGGATTTGCGCTTGCAGCATCGAAGGTATCAAAGACGTTTACCGGACCCGTGTATCGTCGCTCTTGATTTGTCCCTTCTTCCCGGGCGAGACTCCTAAAGAGGCGTAGGTATCAAATACGCCCTCAAGGGTCGAAATACTGAATTATTCTCCTCTGCTCTGTCAGCTGAGGGTCTATTGTGTGTCACATAGCAAGAATATGGAGAAACATGCAATAACGAACAGGAGTCTCCTTATCTGATAACATTCTGATATACAGAATATTCCCCTAAATATTAGAAGCTGTCAGAATAAATGTAATGTAAGCGAAACGTTTAATAAACATATTAGACTTCAGCAAATAATTACAGAGATAAGTATAATACTCAAGGTAGGGAGTCCTCATTTCACTACGCAATTGAAAATTGATTCTGTCGGTGCAAGTTACTCCGTAACGCTCTCGCCACCTGCAGAAGGAAATCATATCGCCCGCTCGGAACTCATAACGTATATTTTTTTATTTCGTTCATTATTTACTAGTATAAATAGTAAGTAATACTGAGCTTTCCATCAACAGTAGATTCTCGAAGTGTCTGTCCTCCGCTCCAAGACATGCCTGAATCTTTTTGAAAGGATTTCAAGACACTCGGAGCATTTCATCCTCCAGAATATTGTTAACTGCCTTTCAGATTTAGATACAGCAGTAAAGATGCAGCACTGCCAACAAATATATCAAATTGTTGGGATAATCATGTTAAAGACTGAATGAAAACGCCTTGAGTACTTTTTTTTCACTAATCTGAAAATTACACTTCTCGATGGATGTATTACTTTTGGAAAAACAGCAAGAAATTCAACTCCACGGTAACTGTACTATTTTTTTACACATAACAATTGTAAAGAACACTCATTTTTTAGCATATATCTCACTCTTGGCCAACTCCATAATATACAAATAAACAGGAAAAAGTCTTTCTAAAGAAATGCAACTCAAACAGTTGGCTTATAAACAACACTGAATAAGCGCAATTGCCTTCGTCAGCAGAATATTAGCTCTAGTCTTACCGGCAATCCACCATACACTAAGGTAAGTCGGTTTCCATTAGCGTACACAAACTCCCATTGTGTAGCGGAATGAGGGCGCGAACTAGTTAAAAAGAAATTGACCTCTAGAAGAGAATCTCATCATAAAAAATTCAGAAATAAGGACATTTCTCACATTTGGTGTCACCAACGCAAACAGTTTTTTTTTACAAAACATTTGACAATGTGAATATTTGAAGAAATAAATTTATACACAGTGAATTATTTGTTTCATGCATCAGAGTCCCCTTTTGAGATCAGCAACAGGCTCACTGCTACCTATAACCATTCATAAATGTTTCGGAAACACTAGCAGCACTACAAATTGACACTACATGGAAGCGCCTGTTTTAATAACCAAGTAACTTAGCAGATTGCTTGAAAACAAATGAATCAACATTGCTCTTGTTTCTATATACACAGCGATTGGCACAAAAATACAATTAGATAGGTTATGAATAAAATTTCCTCATACTTTAGTTCAGGCTCTTACCACTTTAAAGATATTTTGTTGAAAAATGTATGCAATAATGTTGCATTTATATTAGTAAATGTTACACAAAGATTTTGTTTTTTAAGATATTTGGAGAACATATAATATCAAATATAAATGTCCAACTTTTTATTCTCTAGAGTAAACTAGACTAGAAATGACATAGAAACTTCTGACTTATTCAGGACAGTTCAGTTTAATTGGTTCATATTTTCTGCATAATCAAATTATATATTTATAGTACTTTTTAAAACAAATAGCTCAAGGACATTAATGTCGACGTTGCAATGAAACTGACACGAAATAATTGGGACCTTATCTACCTATACTTCATCCTGATTACTTTTCTGGTTCTTCCAGTTGGTATTTGTGTTGACAGAGATCCTCATTTATGTCATCCGGTACTGAAAAGCAAAAATGTTGAATTATAACGAAGGAGCGCAATAGAAGAATTTAAACTTAATAGAAACCTGATTAAAGTATAAGGTGAAAATATCATCAGGGTCTATATTTATGGGTGGGATTTATATCTATAACAAATTTTGGTTCAGTCTACATTCATAAGCTACTTTTACGTGCAGGATTCTCCAACATATATTGCAGGTCTAACGTTGTATCAGCTAGTTCTTAATCTGACTCAAAGCGGCTAAGGTAATACGAAAACGGGAATCTATGGCGAGGAGTCAATGCTTTGGTTTGAAGATGTGGGTTCTCAGAAAGAAGGATATTGTAGTTATCATGCATGAATGCTTGAATGGAGGGTTTGTACAAACGGTATTGCCTGTTTTTGTGTGCAACTGCGCTGTCATCTCTAGTAAGCGTAAATGGAGGAGCGTCTTTTTCCAGTAAACGAGGTTTATTTCAATATATTGAGGGTGCTAAAAAGGTATACACACTTTCACAGTAGATATCTACTTAATATATTTTAAAGTTGGGCCAAAAACAACAGTAGTGTGTAGTATGATGTTCTGTAAACAGAAGTGACTCATATATAAATATATACATATTTTGATAGCGTTGCTACAACAAAATGGAGCCAAGATTATCGTTTGAACAGCGGAAAGAAATTTTGAAGTGGTGTTGGATAACCGAGAATGTTGTTGAATTTCAAAGGCAATAGGACTAAGAGGTTTCCACAGCCTTCTCCGGATCTAACTCTGTTGGACTTCTACCTATAGGGAACTCTTAAGGATGTTGTATACCATAGAAAACCAGCTACACTGGCAGCACTTCGGGAAGAAATTAAAACTGCATGTGCTGCAATCGCTGACACTTTCGCAAACGTTGCTCAAACAGTAGTTCAACGTACTCAGAAATGTATGGACATCGATGGTGGGCATTTTGAGCAACTGTTGTAACTGTAAAAGTCTTAGATAATTAGTGCTCATCATTTTCTGTTTGTGTGATTTCAGTTGTCTTATGTGAACACATTTTTTTCTTTGCTTGAAGTGTGTATACACTTTTTGGCACCCTCTGTATACCTGAATCACCGGCTCAAAAACATTTGGAGTGACCCATGTCTTACCTAAGTTCGAAGTAATCCAACTGGGAGATCTTTTTTTCACACGGAATGTCTGTTGCAACAGAGATCTTCAAAAAATAACTTCTCTCTGTTGCGTAACGTAATCTATATCCTCAAAGTCCACTGAGCAACTCTTAAACTGTATGACGACAAAAGATTTAAGGATAAGAAAGCACTAGTCACTATGCTGTATAGCTTACCACCAAGGGAAGGGTAAAGTTGGCGGATGGTGATGTATGATTTAAAACGGCACCACTTCAGGAATTGGATGAAAAATGTCACTGACGTGGCCAAAAATCTCATCTCTTTGCTTCTAAAATAAAATGCTGTTAATGTGTAGTCGCTATGTTTGAGTTAATCACCTACCATAAACAGCACCAGCCGTTATCGCAAACACGCTGTAGACAAAGGTGAATTCTTCCTTTCTACACACAACGATAAACTGGAACGCTGGTTCGCGATTTGTTTCCCACAATGTCCAAATGACAACTTGAGCTTGGTAAAGGAAGATAACTGGCCCAAGTTAGGGCAGGTTTAATGAAGTCTGTCCTCATCCTCTTTCTCTCTCTTTCTCCTTCTGTATGCTCAAAGCAGAGGCATTAATTTTAAGCTTCCTCTTCTATTTAAGCTGTTCAGAGCCTCACACCCAAAATACTTTGCATGTGTTAATTAATTTCAATTAAAGATGGTACATGTTGGCACATTGCATAGCAAAAGTTTTTAATGGTTGTGTGGATTTTTTGTCAGGGATTTCAGTAAGCAGCTTAAAGAGCACAGTTTATGCCCGGTTCTGTAGTAAAACATAAAGCAGTTATCTAGGAAGCTAAACGAGTGGGAGGAAGGCTTGCAATCTCTATCTATCGCCGTGGAACTAACTTACCCAGTATTCATGAGCTGGAGAGACACGAAGTCAAGTGATAATTGCGTTACTCTTAAGCAATATTTTTGTTTGCGTACAGAGTCTCCTTTGTTTCGTAGATCCATATCTTATGCACATAATTAACCGCTTTTATGTTCTCGAAATAATAAACGGCTTACTTCTATGGAAACATTTTTATGCACACACCATTATCGAAGCAAAGGTCTCATTATCACTAACTATGATGCTACAAATTGCAAATGTAGAGCACTCTAAAGAAAAGAGTAGTAATTTAATCCAGATATGAACAGTCAACGTTTCATTGGCTAAGGTGCGGCGTTGAGTTCCACTTTTATGTGAGATAAATTACAGGACTATTTTACATACATATAGGTAGCTGTTTCTCACCAGCAGCATGAGTAAGAGTTGGTACAAGAATCTATTAGAAAACTGAAATTGTTATAGGTACATTAAAGAGCAACACTTATTTGTACGTTTGCCACATTCTTAAAAGTTGTTCTTTGTAAACATTATCGCCCTCATATAGCCATGCCTTATTTGTTAAGTAAATAACTGCAGCTGTAGCTTCCGCTCCGCAGTGTTCCGTCGTTCAGATATAGTTGCATAAAGAAGGCCATGTGTAGAAGATTGTGACATGTTCAAAATGGAGTATACAGCTGTTACTGAGATCTTCACAAAAGACGAACTAACTGCAAATGAAATTAAACAGCGATTGGAAGGTGTATATGCGGAAACATCCCCTTCATATTATACGAAAAAGAATGGGCCAAACGTTTTCGAGAAAGCGTTGAAGATGAAGGGCGTGCAGATCGGCCCTTGAAAGTGCTCACTCCTGAAAATATCGCTCTTGTGGAAGGAGAAATTATGGAAGATCAGCGGCTCAAAATTACAGAAACAGCAGCAAGGTTGGGCCTTTCTAAAATGACAGTCCTTCGATTTTTTCATTAACATTTAAACATGAATAAGGTTAGTGCAATATGGGTGCTTGGACTTCTTTCCTCCGTTCAAAAGCAGCAACGGGTCATCTGTTTTCTATTTTGGGGCTCTGCCGTGGCAATGACAGAGAGGTTCTGCAAACCATTGTTACACCAGATGAAACTACGGTCCTCTTCTATGATCGCTTATCCAAAAGAAAATCAATGAGTAGCGTAAACCTGGTGAAGCCTGTAAAGGCCAAGGTCACTCAGTCAACCAAGAACATCATGCCACAATCTTTTGGGAGTGTGAAGGAATATTCTTCATTGACTTCAAGGAGAGGAACAGCACAATAAATGGGGAGTACTATGTTGGCCTACTGCACAGACTACGTGCTTCCATCAAAGAGTAAAGGCGAGGAAACCTGAGTGGTGATGTGTGCCTTCTTCACGACAACGCGCATGCGCACACAGCTCTTATTGCAAAGGAAGCTGTGAAGAAATGTATCTTCAAGGAATCGACAATCACCTTACAGCCCACATCTAGCTCCTAGTGACTGTTTCCTCATCTCAAAACTCAAGAAGGACCTTCGAGGAAGGGAAGGAAATTTAAGTGTGACGAAGAAGTGATGCATGCTGCTTATGCCCATTTTGCAGTCAAGACTTCTATTTTTTTCGGGGGGGGGGAATTAAAATGCTAATCCAAAGATGTGAGAAGTATATTGCAATAAAGGGTAACTATAATGAAAAGTGAAATATAGTTTTTGTCTTTATCGTATCTAGAAAATGGTTAGGCCGGAAACTTATGGACCTACCCTCACATTTATAAATTAAGAGAACTTTAATAATGAGCTGCTGACGTTATAGACACCAAGACGAGAATAGATAGCTTTTGTTTTATTTACGGACGCCCTTTAACATTTCAGGTCATCAGCGTTCCATTGAATTCTGGGTGTGAAACGATCCGTAAATTATGCTCAGAGGTCTCTTGTTTCAGGCTTGAGGTTCTTTTTCGTGCCTTATATCTAGACATGAAACTGGAGGTTTTATTTTTCTTCCGAAGGAAGGACTTAGGACTTTTAAGCCGAAAAAATCCATCGACCTTGACGGATTGAAAATGCGACCTTGGATTTACGAGGTAAGTACGGATAGCACTAGACCACCAGGACCCACAAGAATTGCCAGCAAGAGATAAATAAATAAAGGAAAAATATAACAAAATGTGTGAAAATTATAGATTCTAGAATTGTTATCGATTTTTCCTTTCAAATTTTTTCATGTATTTTGGCAACCGCCTTTGCCAAGTTAACAAAATGGATTAACCCACAAGACTTTGTGTGTACCTCTCAGTGTATTAACTTTACATATGTTTTGGTTACCCTCTTAACTTTTAACTCAGAAAAATAATTTCGTCCATAATAAAGGTCAGTTATAATTTCACTGTTTATTCTTTGCACATATATACTTTCAAGGCTACTCAGATATCCTCTTAAAACTTAAAAATATTTTGTTATTACTGCCTAAAATAGTCAAATCCTGTACCTCTAATGAAACCCTCAAGATATCCTTGTCAGGCCTTATTTTATAACCGACAGGTACTAGAGACGTTGGACAACCCCGTAGCAGATGAAGGGACCAGTTTTAGTACAGGAACAGGTCAGTTAAGCCTAATCTATAGCAGGAAGAAGAATAGTACAGGTTTTTCTGAGATACTTTGCCGATAATATTGATCTATAAGGCAATGATTCTCAAAATTTAAATATCCTAAGTGAAAGAAGGTTAGTAACATAGAATTTGAGGTATCTATATAAACTGTTAGGGTAGCAGTACTACTACTGAAGACAGCCCACATGAAGACATCATCCCACATTTTCATCAATTCCAAAGCAAACTTATGTAATATTCAAAAATAAAATATTATTTGCTACACCCGAAATAGAATCAATGAAACGTAAATGTAAAGTACATTTACCTCTCAGCGATGCAGAATTCATAGGTTGCTATTACCAAAGGAGTTGGTAATAGCAATTTTACAAGATTTGTATCTATAGGACGGAAAATAAGTACAAAATGAGAAGCAATTTTCGGCCATAGCTTCTACAAAGCAAGTCAAATATCAATCGGCGTCCATAAAGAAAAGAATTAAGACATCCGAGGTAGCAAGTCTGTAAATAGTTTCACTAGAATTGTTTAGAGCTAACGAAAGAACTTCTAGGAGCAAGAAAACGAGTCCGAATGTGGTTTTTTAGATAGATGATTGTTAGTATTGAAGAAAAGATACATGCATAGTTTGAATAACGGATTTAAAGCACAGTTATTGGTTACTGTATGGTTTTTTTAATTCTCCAGTTCCCCAAACACTCCAACTCAGGGCTTTGTTCAATTTCTACAGGTGAATTCTTCTGACCGTACAAAAATCTTATAAAGTACATTACGGATGATATTAGCCCTTACTCTTGACTGCCAGATGGGAACTAATACCAACTTCATCAAGCTTTAGGTACTTGTTCATTTTCAATACTCATTTGTCATGTTTAGTAAAACGCACAAACTGGGGTGTATTGATAAAGAATCAGGTCCATTCCAAACTCCTGCTTAGATAGTGTTGAAGGTAACTGCCATCACGACAGATGTGACAAAGGTGCATTTACGAGTAATGACCTCCGAAACCACTCATTTTGTTATGATCATTGTTGCACACATTGCATTACATCATAATTCTTTATACACTTTTTAGTTAGCGTATGCTTTTATATGTTTCCTTGTAGGAATATAAGAAAGTCCTAACTTTCCAAAATTTTTAAATAGTTTTAAAAAGTGATAAAGTTGAAAGGAAAGCGTCCAAGTTATAAGCTAGAATGATGGAGTAGTTGAACTTTTCCACTGACTATTTCACTCGTGTGACGTCATCTTAAAATCGACCAATAATCCGAAACAAAAGTTTGAATTTTGACAATCACAGCCGGAGTGAAATTATCGGGGAAAAAAAATAATCAAATCCATTTCATCACGCGCATTTGTCTTGTGGTCAATGTAGTCAACTCTATACCTAAACTATATAATTCCTGAACACCGTCATTGACTACTTTTGTTAGAGGCGGTGGGGAACTAGTGATAGCAACAAAAGCATGGACAATCGACAATCTTAACGCAAAATGGAGGGTTCTTCAAAGCATTTTGATGATTCATCAAATGTACAAATCGATCTTATCATTAGGAATTCCAAACCACAGAATACAAAGAAAAATAGAGACACTGTATTCTATCTTTTTTCTTTTTTTCATCAGTTGGTATCGGAAAATCGAACGGTAGCGATTGTAATAGTTCACTTTTGTTCTATTTCAGTCTCACGGTTTCTGAATAGAATAGATATTCATAAATATAACATTGTATACAGGTAATTTCAAATATTAATCACGTTTTTTCTTAGTCTGTTCATGAAATAGTCCTAAACTCCTGTTTTGCTCCTCTGTATTGGCATTACTGACAATCGGCTTTCCCCTGTCGCAAGATTGCTTGGAAAGGTTAAGTACAGATATTAAAACTATTACACTTTTATAAGCCAAGTTTAGAGGAATTATATTTAAATTCTTATTTTATTCGTGAAATAGTCCTAATAAATATCATTGGAAGTTCTGAGCTTCGCACGTGCTCACTACGTTCGTGAATTTATCGGTAATCTCAGATCCTCTCGTGATATTACTTGTGATAAAATACTATCCCTTCTGCAAAAATTACAGCTTGATGCAGTGCACTGCATTTAGATTCATAAATTAACAACAACAAAGAAAAATATGTGGCTGCAATCTAATCTCTCAACAACCCACATATAAGAACCGTGTTAGTAACTTTCTACCCTGAACCTTTAATGCAGAAAGAGACATCAAAACGTCAACAACTTAAAAAAAAAAAAAAAAAAAAAAAAAAAAAAACTGAGAATTTTTGGGTGTGAAGGGCAAAACAAAGGAGAAAAATACAAATAGAGAGCGAGATAAAACTTGCAGGAAATAACATATGTAAACAACCAGAGGCGGCGAATAAAAACTATATAAGGAAATAGTAACTCTGGAGAAGAAAATAGACGAGAGAGCAAGATGGAAGACACAAAAATTCGATCTGAAATGAACAAAGGTAAAAAGGAAAGAAAAATTGGATGAGCATGGTTAGAAAGAGTCCAGACTCACACCAGTGCAGATGCAAAACGGTCACCATTGTATCCGGAATTTGGCGGTGTGTGTATTTGTCTCTGTTGGGAAGCCGGTCTATCTCGTTCTGCTCCTCTGCCCCTTCCCTCCCCACCAACAACTTCACTACATTTCGATTTATTACATTGCTGAAAACTTGGCTGTAGCTAGCAATTCTTTCTCCTGAACCCCAAATCCCAGAATGGACTCGTTTATAGTGATACGACTCCAAACATGTGCCTCGATTTCTGGCAATTCTCCAAAAGTTTTTAGTCAGAAACAAAGTTCACTGCACATGTTTTATAGCTATATTATGAACAGCTATGAGTGATACTATTAAATTGGAACCAATATAGTTAGTGAAGATGTGAAGATTGACACAGGATTTTCCTATTAAAGTCCTTATTTACATAACTTCTTGTTTATATTTTAGCCTATTTAAATCGCATTACTCCAAGCATGAATAAAAATTGCTACGTAGCATTCATTAGTGTTATTGTGTTTTAATTTCCTCTGCTTCGCTTATCAACACTAGCAAACCTCTTCGCGTCAACAGAGGGCTGTTTGCGATCTATGGTAACAAATTTAGAAGTTAGTCTTAGTCCTGCAGTTAAAGACGTGGAAGCAAATTAACTTCGGCAGTGTGGGCAATACATAGCTCTAGTGCCCTATAGTGTACTCTCAAACCTCCCAATTACTTGAACGTATAACAATTCTTGGAAGAGAACATTAATGGTCTTTCCAATGCAAAATACTCTTTTCCGAGATTATAAAGAAATGCACGAAAGATACGTGGTTTCTTCAAGAAATGTAAGGTGAAACTACTACTTATTCCAGAGAAAAGAAACAGGCAAATCCACGACCGACCAGCAGACAGTATATTCAGAAAGTTAAGGCCCTTGTTTCCGGCCAGAATTCGTTTCATTGAATTTGGTCATCATAATTATGAATGAACACCAAAAATATCGCGATTTGCCTAAAATGACAGTCCTGCTCCGCAAAGATAAGCCTTCAAGACACATGTTTCAAGAGAGAAATGAGAATATAATACACTCCATCCCTTAAAGCGACATCCGTAGGAAATTACCATGTTCATCGCCAATGGATTTCTATGCATTTGGAATACTGAAAAAGCCCTTGGAAGCAGAAGATCGGGACAGCGGATGTTCTCTGGAAAGCCTGCCAGTAGGGGTGGAGTAAAATAGACTTCAATGTACTTCGCACCAGTTTGCTGCTGTGGAAACTGCACCACATAGCGATAGCTTACACTTGAGGCCTCCCTCTGGTAGAGGTCAGTTAAAGATATTCGAATTTGTACCATAGATCGCAAACAACCCTTAGTTTTTGTATGATTTTTGTCTTCTACTGACTTTTTTTTTTTTTTTTTTTTGGGTATTTCACGTTATTGAAATTGTGCCGATATGTTGGAATTTAAACACTAAAGGATTTTAAATCTGGCCCTTGCTGTTTTATTTCATTGAGCTATAAATTAGGCACTCGCACCAGAAACGCTTTTCTAACTAGTGATCTTTACAAATAAATATTTTTCCGTCAAACATAAATATAGCATGCACAAATGTATTCTGATATCGTGAAATGGAGTATTTTAGATTTTTTTTCTAAATAAGTAAAGAAAAAATAACGTTTTGTAGGTCTATTTCATTTTACATAATATTTCAATAAAATGCCACGATGCGCTTTTATTACATCTCGCATGCAGTTATTCAAATCCATTACAGATGTGAGCTATTAAATACTCCAAACGATACGTTTACTATTGGAAAGCATTTGTTTGCTAAAAGAGAGCTGATGAACCTCGCACTGGGAACTGACGCATTCAATGAGGAAATTTTGTACTTTGTTTAACTATCTAGAATTTAGGTAAAGATGTTAGTATAAATATATTATTGTTTAAATAATTTTAATTGTGAGGGAGGGGTCACACCTTAAGATAGATGGAGGCCCCGTTGTAGTTTGTTTTTAAATTTTTCTTACCACTTTATAAATTTCAAATTTCATTATAATAGATATTTGACAAATAAAAGTTTTAATAGTCTGTAGAGATTGTAGCTAGCTGATAAAATAATAGTATAGGGAGGGTAACTGAAATATTTTCTTTTAATCCTCTGGAATTCCAGTAGGCTAATGCTGATGAACCGGGGAATGGGGTCTGATGCAATCAAGGTGAATTTTTTATTTGAATTATTTAGAATTTAGATAAAGGATTCGTATAAAATCAACATTGCATTAAAATTTTTATAATCGCGAGGTATACCTAAAATGATCTGGGTCAAATAAGTGGAGAAGCCTTGTAGTTTGTATTTTTCTTAGCACTTTCAATAAATTTCAATTTCAATTACTAAAGGGGACTATTGCTTCGCAGTTTTTAATGACAAAAGCGGCTGTTATATACGGTCAAAATGAAAGGAAATTATTGTAATTTTAAAATGCACATAATTTAATATTCATATTTTCTACAAACACAAGTTTTTCCTCCATTTATTACAGTTGTAGACAGTGCCACGGTTAAATAATTACGGTATCGCTTCTATCCCGATAATCTGAAGCGATGTAGTTTTTATTATCAGTTTATTTTATGTTAATTTTCACAAATTTTGACAAAACGCAGATAAAGCATTGTATATATATATATATATATATATATATATATATATATATATATATATATATATATATATCTATTATTTTTCGTAAAACAGAAAAATAAGTTTGTATAAAGACAACAATGATAACAATAGAATATCACTCTAAAGAGAGATGGCTTTCAGAATGGAGAACAAAGTAATTGAATTGAATGCAACTAGTTCAAAGATGAATATTTTTTAATAGTGTTAGGACTTTTTTTTAAAGAAAGGAAACGTTCCAGGAAATATTAAGATGAAAACTACGATTAATGTTCTCTGACTAGTTTATAGCATTCTCCCAACCTGAGCTCTAATTATTTCAGTACCAAATCTGTTACTCTATTACATTGGGAGTATTGTTACAATTCTGTGCACTGGTGTATAATATTTCTTGTTTACCTTATTTATTAAAGTTCAATATTCAATGGTGTAAAACGACATACATAAATAAATTAATGAATTAACCCATTAGAAATATAGCCGCTGTAATGCTATAATGCTTCCGTTCTGACCGCTATCTCTTATGGAACCTGGACGCCTTGCTACTATAGAAGCATACCATTGAATGTTTCTGGAGCGCTTTGAACTGAAATTACGCGATAGACCGGAACAAATACCTCATTCTCGCAAGACTGCATACAGACCATTTTCCACGGTGAGATTTCGAACGTGGAGTTGTTAAATTATACACATCTGCCCTCAACAGGAAAACTTAATTTTCCGTTAACTGTAGAAGCTTTGCATTGCATGAAGAAGGCGCAGATGTATGTGAGCGCATGGAAACAGCGAGCGGAGCAGAGGAGGGACGGTTGGGTCCACGACTGCAGGAGAAATCAAACGTTTCCAGATGGTATCACCGCCGCCACTGAGCAGTGTTTTCGTGGGTCCAAGATCTTCTTTCTTTTTCCTCCCGTGTTACTTACAGAGGTAATGAATCCATTTCTGGCGTAATCATCCATCAGCAAGTCCAGCGCGCAAATGTCAGCCGAGCTTGGGTCGCTCTGCCGAATTCTTGGTATTTTTGTTTGTATCTCTAATTTGGCTTATTTATGTAAGTTAGCATGCGTAACTATTATTTTAACATGGATTCGCTTAAGGTTTTCATCCAAGATCAAACAGAATGTGTTTGTATCTTTGTATAAAAGCTGTAGACAGGTGTTTCATGTTTCTCTGTATTTAACGCTTGGAAACTATATTTTATAAAAGCGGTTACAGTGAAAACGAATAATGTTGATGTCATTCTAGACCCGTTCTTGTATTGCAACTGAACCTCTATCCACGAGATTTTTCGTAATGCGTCCATATACAGGGAGGTATAAAATATTTTGCCGGAAGTATTTTACATCTCTTGCTGATTATTATAGATTTTGAAGAAGGGATGAATTAATCACCAGCTAATGATGTTCTAAATGGGCTGGGAGTCTTTCAACGCATAGAGTAACCTGATATTCACATTTTCAGGATGTGAAAACTTGACAACTTTACTCTATTGGGAATCCAAACGGACCAGCACTTGGTACCGAAGCGATGGCCGAATTTAGTTCATGCCACAAAAATTGCAAGTGGCCAACCAAACTTTCAGCATGAATTCCTGAAGATTTTATGAAGTAGTGGTTTAAAGTGAACAAAAAACGAGGTGTCACGTCTAAACGTTCCAAAACTTTGCCTACAGAACAAAAACAGAGCGCAGCGATCTTTCGGTTCCATTATGGACTACAAACTACAACAAAGAGTTAACATCAAATTTGTCAAATCTGGAATGGATTACCTTTGAAATGAGTCAGTAGGGCTGATGAGAATAAGTATTGCGAGTTCATAAATGATGGAAATGTGAATTTTAGGAGCATTACTGATCGGTGCAAAACCCTAATGACTTCAAGCGGTTACTCATCAAGACAGTGGAATGTCAATGATTGGTGAAGTATCATTGGTAACTGCGTTTTAGATCCTTTTCTCTTTTTTTTTTATACAGAGAACATTAAACGGACAGCGATACGCATAACATCTGCAAGACAATCTATTCATTTTCATGGAGGACGTGGAATTGGAAACGGATCTATCAATGTGGTTTCAGCATGATGGTGTTCCACACACTTTAGACGCCATTAGACTACTTTCTCTGGGGCACGTGATAGATAAGAGTATATCAGAAACTCCCAACGACACTAGAGAGTGTGAAACAGCGTACCATCGCGGAGTGTGCTGCAATATCTGTAGAAACACTACAATCTGTTCAACGCTCGCTTGTTCACCGTCTCCACAAGGTATTGATGCAAACGGTGGTCACTATTAAAATCTACGGAAGTGACACAGTTTCGTCAGACTTGTGACTGCGTTTTCTGTGCTGGATATAATTTACAAACATGAAGTTTCTTTGAGCTATAGGCCACTTGTAATTTTGTTTAGAACAGTAAAAGAATTTCTGTTAACACTAATTGGTAGTCTAGTTTTCAGTTAGCTAGAAAAAAACATGTTTCATTTTAAAAAATGAAAATTTGAGTTGAAAGTCATGTTTATTTTATTTATTTATTTATTTATTTTTAATTTTACGGATCGTGCATACCTTCCCGTTGTTTGAGCCTCTGATACGGGTACATTCCTGTGCAACTATATTTTTCACATCTTTTTTCATTTCGAAAATGTTTGATGTCGCAGAGTTAGGATAGTATTTGACGCCCATTTTTACTGCTGAGGCATCACAGGCGGTGGACACTGATGATACATCAGATGAAATGATATATTGGGAAAGGATTTTTTTAAGGAAGGAAACGTTCCAGGCCTAAGTTTTGGGTACCTCCCCGGCATTAGCCATTTATGAGCACAGAGGAAACCCTTCGCAGAGTTAGGTGAGACGCTCTGTATATATTTCGAAATTGCTCAGATACACTCAATAGATTAATGAATATCCCATAATAAAATGGAAGCTGCTAACTTTTATGCTCGTTCCCAATTGAAGTTGTAAGATATATTATTTTTATCTCAGATACTATCAAACTTGGACATGATAAATAAGCTATTACGAACCCATGATATCATGTTTCAAAATAAAATGACAGAATAGAATGCGCAAATAATCTATGTCCAAATTGTAGAGAAGGGATTACTTCATGCTGAACAAACCAGAATCTAAAGTAAATATTTTATTTATAGTCTCATTAGCAGTAATATTTATATATGTAATAAATATATGTTGAATACTTTTTCACTCTATGTTTTATTAAAGCTTTCTTGTTCACATACCGCGTTGTTAGGCGAAGAAAAACTTCAATCGAGTTCTTGGCGAATATTTTTCATGAGTATTTTGATATGCATTTCAAGAAGTATTTAGAGAGATTTGTGAGCTACATAGTACTATTACAAACACTTTTAAAGTCAATAGTTGTTAATAGCTATTAAACACAGCAAATTTATTTAAAAATATAGTAATACTAATTGTAGCGTTAAACAAATAGGAAGAATTCAGAAAAAAAATTGCTCAAAACTTTTTCGACTACCCTCAAACTAGTAACTATTAATGTAAAAGCGAAGAATTGTAAACCTAAACGTTAAAATAAAATTAACAAACGCAATATTACAAGTAAAATGAAAGCAGATTCACAAACCTATAAACGTAAATAAATTATTCCTAAGTTTATCGAGTTTTTACACTCTATAATATTTATAATATTATGTAGTTATAATATTTACAAGTAGCATTTAAAATGTTAACAAAATATTTTTCTTACAGAGCAATGCAAACTACGCATATACAATACAGCTCTAATTTCGTTACTTCTCTTAGGTTTCTGAGAGTATTTTATTTGCTTTAACGTATAATTAAGTACAAATTTATTGTTGTATATTATAACTAGAATAACAATGATATTTTATGAGAAATATTCATTTAATTACATCATTCCTCAAGCAACAGCCTTTTTACGAATGAATATAATAAAAATCAAAGAATTTATTCTGACTACACACCAATAAGTTAGTGTTTTCTTTATATTATTTCGTCAAATAGCATAAAAAAGTTGAAAGAGCTAAATAGCTGTCTATACTTTCATTAACTATCTGCCTCTTCAGCTATTATTTGAATATCTTTCTTAACATTGCTTAAAGCGACCACAGCTGGATCCAAGTATTTTAATACACAGACAGAATTAAATATTTATTTCGCTGTATCTGCAACTATGTTTTATAGGTAAGAAATGTAAGATCTGCCCAGATAAATCTGATATCAATATTTGCCTAGGCTCGCTATATCTCAGTGATTCGCTCTATCTAGCAGTCTCTGTACGTTTCCCGTAGAATGCGGCGACTCCCCATTAAAATCGATCCCGGCACTTGCAAAGCAGTCCCGTGTGACCTCCACGGTGGACCTCTGCTTCATACATCAGCCGCCCACGCTGGGACACTTTGCATATTCCAGAGACAAGCGGCACAGCCAGAGGAAGTCGTAGGGTATCGTAGGAGGCGGAGGGGACGAAGAACAAAGGATATGAAGATGAGGGACAAAAGAAAAAAAACCTATCGCCGATGACAATAATGATAACTACAATGCTTATTGTGATAATGATGGTAATGAAAGATATGGATGATACGGTGAAGAGAAAGGGGGCGTTATGAAAACGATACCTCCCTCCGCAATTACTAATCTTTCTTTTTATTCCCCCATATAAAACTTCTGAGGTGTATGAACTATTTTTTATTATTAATATTTTCCCTTCTCCAATGAAAAGACTGACGCCCCTTAATTCTAGTACCCACCCTCCTCCGCCTACATGTACGAAAGGAGATGAAAAGCTTTTTAAAATAAGGAACAAAAAGAATGCAGGACACAAGATTCGGCATGCAGCCTCTCTCTTGTTTTATGATCCAAACGGAAACACTGAGTACAAATTTATTTCCTCATACTAATACAGACTTCAACAATTTAGATTATAGCAAATATTTACAGCTCATACTTAATTTTTTTTTTCTCAATGAAAGGATATTTTATAAAAATAGATATATGAAATGCTCAGAGTCTAAAAATCAATAAATAAAAAGTAAATTGAAATAATAAAAACGCGCTGGTAACAGCACTATACGAGGTTGCCAAAAATGTATACACACTTTCACAGTAGATATCTATCAAAGTTGGACCGAAAAACAACAGTAATGTGTAGTATGATGTTCTGTAAACAGATGTGACTCACGTACATTATGATAGCGTTGCTACTTGACAGGTAAATCAACAATGAACAAATGAAGCCAAGATTATCGTATGATGTTCTGTAAACAGATGTGACTCACATTACGTTATGCTAGCGTTGCTACAACAAAATGGAGCGAAGATTATCTTTTGAACAGTGGAAAGCAATTTTGAAGTGGTATTGGAAAACCGAGAATGTTGTTGAAGTTCTAAGGCAATAAGACGAAGAGATTTCCACCGCGTTCTCCGGATCTAACTCCGTAGGATTTCTACTTATGGGGAGCTCTTAAAGGTGTTGTATACCGTAGAAAAACAGACTACACTGACAGCACTTCGGGAAGAAATTAAAACGGCATGTGCTGCAATCGCTGCTGAGGGTGCTTCCGCAAACGTTGCTCAATCAGTAGTTCAACGTACTCAGAAGTATATCGACGCCAATGGTGGGCATTTTGAGCAACTGCAGTGACTATAAAAGTCTAAGATGATTAGTGCTCATCATTTTCTGTTTACAGAACATCATACTACACATTACTGTTGTTTTTCGGTCTAACTTTAAGTTATATTAAATAGATATATACTGTGAAAGTGTGTATAGATTTTTGGCACCCTCTTTATAGGCGAATATATGACAACACTGTTTATTTTTAGCGGCACTAATGCACATAGACATAGTGAGGAGAGTGGAAAGTGTTTACTAATACGTTCCTGTCGCTTGCCTTCTTGTCATTGTCAGACAACAATAGACAACAGGTGGGGAGTACCACTTACTCCCCTTAAGCCTGTCACTCATCAATCCTAGGGAGCAGTGGCTCATAGCCTGCCTATGTTGGAGTGTACCTAATTTGATATTAAGTGCTAAAGAATTTTGATAACTAACGATAACATTGATTGCCTGTATCGAAGGCTGCTTTGATTGCTAGATGAGATTATATTTTCAGGGATGGTTTTTATGATACTAAGACGTAAATGTCAACTATTGCTTTTGAGTTACCTATATTCTTTAAAATTGCCTTTTATTATTTGATGACGAAACTAAGGCTGAAACCTAGGATACAAAATCTGACTTGCTATTACTATTGGCTTAATTTTATTTGAACCATTAGAGCAACTCCAAATTATTTATTAATGCAGTCATTACAATACCTGCAAATGCATACAACCATTATTGTTTTAATCAAATTCTCACAATAAGGACATTAATAAGTAGCTGAGAAAGAAATTACTGCTAATAAGGAATCAAGCGAATCTTTCCGCAGCTTAGTTCTGCACATTTTGCTTTTTCAATTTTTAATAAATGTATGAAGTTAACAAAATTAAAAATTTTGTATAAGTGTAAATGTATGTATCAAAGGTTATTTTTCTGTATGTTGTTGAAAAGACATAATCAATGGCTATAAAACACCATGATACATGTGCAAATCCTTATATATGGTGCACTGAAATGGATTACGTATACAAAGACACGGAAAACAATGGACAGTCGAGAAACTACTGGTCTGAGAAAAACTATGGAGGACCCACATTATAAACTCGTGTACAGCAAAACAAAACGCTTCCCAGTACAAGATCACGCCAACCAGTTTAATACAAAAAAACAAGAAACAAAGCAGAAAAAGCACACATAAAACGTTAACTTTCTCGTGAGGTTGACACAAGAAGTTAAACTAAAAGCAGCAATGTATGTCGATAGCTTGTAGCCTCTGTCCCGCTACAAAAATTAAAAAGGATTGAAAAACTAACATTTTATTTTACAAGAGATCAAACCTAGTTAGTAAATAAATATTAAACAAATGAAAATTTTAAAAGTTAATAGAACAATGAATGAAAATAGTTAAAAAAAACGAACTAGGTTTTTTTTTCCCCTCAACTATTTCTAGTTACAATATTCTTCTAATCAGAAGACAATGCAATTTTACGCAAGTTTTAGCAGCTACTTATATGCGATTTTTCTCAGATTCTATTTTAGAGGATTTCAGATTATTTATGAGAATGCTTAAAGTTCATGAACACTCCTACAACGGTTTTTTCTAAGTTTTCAGAAATCCAATATCATCATTGCTGTTATAAGAAAATAATAATTCTGATGTTCAAATTTAAACTTGAAACATATCATTGTTGTTTAAATTGTTAAAATTTTTCACATACTACAGGAATGGCCAGTATAATAAACTTCGTCCTTAGCGTATGCTATAATTGGTACTAAAACAGTCATAAATAAACATTTTAACCTAACTGGTTGTATTTAATACAAAGGATGCAATGAATGTGTAGTTACGATCATGTATGTAATTAGACAATTTCTTCAGTAAAAATGCGTGAAGTTTATGTCAGTATGGAAATTAATAATATTATTGCAATGTAACATATAATGCATTGATACTATAAACCGATTAAGGTTTTATTTCTTAAGGTGTTTAACGCTAGTTTTCATTACTAAGGTATTACAGACGGTAGATACTGATAGTACATGATATGAAATGTTAAGTTAGGTAAGGAATTTTATTTGAGAAGACAGTGATCCGTGCCTATGTTTTAGAGTATCCACACAGCATTTGCTATTAATGGGGACGGAGAAAAACCTAGAAAGCACCTGGACAGAGTGGACAGTTCTGGAGAGAATTGAACCTCAGACCCCCCGGATTTAACAACAAGATTGATGCTATATGGACTTCCACTGCATCAAAGCTACTCGCGTTCTTCCAGTTCCTTCGATACTGGATGAAGGAAAAAGCAATACTTTCCCTCAGGCTCCATTTGTGCATCGAACCGTCTAAAACGATTACGCTGTTTTTGCGCATTAAAATAACAAGGAAGAAATCCTTAGAAATAACAAGGAAGAAATCCTTAGAAATACATTACTTCTAAAACCGCAAAAATGAATCACTGGCACTAATACTTCTCTTCCTAGTGTTCCCCTCCCCCGTATTTCTTCAATAATGATGTTTGCTCACTGAGCAGGTGGCGCAGTTGTTAACACTTGGAACTCGCATTTGGGAAATTGTGAGTTAAAATATCACGGGACCCTGTAACTTTGATATTGTTTTTTTGTTTTTTTTTTCGTAATTTTTCCTCGACACTTAAGGGAATGCTGGAATTAAATTTTTCCTTCCGCGAATTCTTGGATTTTTTATTTCATATATCTTTTTAACCTAATAATTTTAACTTTAAAACCATAAAAAAATATTTTGGCATATCATTGTACGACGTTCTGTTCATAAAAATATTCAGAACACAGAATTTATAAGTGGCTATTGTTACATATTGGAACACGTAAGACAACATTCATCACTCGTGCTGTTGCCAGGATAATTGGCGTAGATCAAAGAAGAAAAAGTTACGAGTATTTCTTATCACTAGTCACAAGTTACCCATTCTTTCTCCTTTCATGTAGAAATTCAAAAAATTTCCTTTAATGTCACGATGCCTTCCTTTTTTGAGAACCAGAGAATTTCTTCCTACTAGCTTTAGTTGCAAATAATGTCAATTTCTGTTGCCGCCAAACGCGAACGTTGCTCTCAACAACATTGAACTCTTCTTGCCTTTCTGTTACCAAGAATTACTTTACGCTTGAAAATAGCATCATGTTTGCCCTCCATTTCGTGACTGCCTACAATGTAACCTCTCTATGCAATAACAGGCCAACAATAAATGTAATGAAGTCGAGAATTACAACAATACATTGTGACGTAATAAACGATAAATTAATATGAATTGCAGTTCTGTTCTGTACACACGTCTCCATTGCCTTTGAACTTCAACAACATTCTGGATTTTCAATACCACTTCAAAATTGCTTTCCGCTATTCAAATGAAAATCTTTTGGCTCCATTTAACTGTAGCAACGCTAGCATATCGTAATGTATGTCTCATCTGTTTACAGACATCATACAATAAACTTGTCTTCATTTGTTCATTGTTGATTTACCTGTCACGTAGCAACGCTAATATAATGTATATGAGTCACGTCTGTTTACAGAACATCATACTACACATTACTGTTGTTGTTCGGTTTAACTTTGAAATATATTAAATAGATATCTACTGTGAAAGTGTGTATACATTTTTAGTACCCTCGGTATTTAAGGATTAGGGTATCTTTTTATTCCTTTAATTTCATGATTTTAAAGATTTTTTCAAAATGTGTATCATATTGATTTACTTATATAAGTTTATATATTCTACCTTTATATTGCAACGAGCATTAGTATGTAAATTTAATAATATTTTTGTCGTATTCCTTTCATTAATATTATTTTAGTAGGCGACAATTTATAAGAGAACATCATTCTACAAATGTAATATTCATAATGAAGAAGGATGAAATACAGAGAGGGAAAGCAAGGCTAATGCATTTCTTCTCAAGTGATATGACAAACCAAAATGTTTTAGTACTCTTTGTTTTAAAAAAAGCAATATCTGTTTTCACAAAAATGTTTTTAAATATTGTAGAATATTATACGCTATTGCTCACAGTAAGCTACTTATGATCAGATATTAATAGTAAAATTAGCCCTAAAATGCATAGGCCCGATTCCTTGCCTAATTTTTTTTTTTTTTTTTTTTTTTTTTTTTTGCAAAATTCATTTAAAATTTAAGCGCGGAATTTGAAAACATTGCACCCAAATAAAGCAACGAATGTTTACCCAAATTTTAAAAGAAGGTAACCAAAAAAATTTGACTCATTTATTTCTTACTTCATGTCAGTGAACTGCAAAAATATGTTTCGCATGTTGCAATATTTTATTCTTTATTTTTATTCAAAAAGTGAAATGATCACAGAAAATACTATGCGTATCAAGAAAATTATTTTTAAATTTTTACTTTTAATAGCCCTGTACATATTGTACTTCCTAATTGAGGATTTTTTCAGGTTTTCCTCAGCCCACACCAATGGCAAATGCCCGGAAGATACCCTAAACATTGGACTGGAATGAATGTTTCTTCTCCCCTATGTAGAACACATTTTTTCATAAATTTCATATTTAAACACATTGCACAATATAAATAGGAACAGTATATTTATTTTTAAAAATTTAATGAAATAACTCAAGTAGACAGGTTTAAAAAAAGTCAAGCTAATAACAAAAATATTTCTAATATGTCCTTTGCATTTTTTTGTAGTATGTGGCTAAGTCTGTAAATTCAAATGACCGCGTAAAAGGAGGAAAACTATCCATGGTAAATATGGAACTTGTGGCTGAAGGACAGACTTAAAATAATTTACATATTGTTAAGTACCTCCCATAAAGTGTATAAAAAGTTGCAATTGATGTACAAAAAGGAAAACGAAGGTATACATTGTCTTTCCCACCTAGCGAGTCCTGCACATTTTCTTGTCGTGTTGCCTGCCAATGTTCCCATGTAGAATATTACTGTTCCTTCTTGTATAAAGATAAGGACACCTGTTTCTACATGTGCATTGTTAAGGTGTACATGGAAAAGAAATAAAGATAAAACGTGCTGAGGCTTTTAAGTTAGAATAATGGAAATTCAAAGATACATAACAAACAAAAACTCAGTATTAGCAATTGTATAGTTTGTTCTTTAATTACAAATCTGATGATTGCAATGCAGATAAGTGCATAAGAATTTATAATTATACTTTATCTGCATCGCTTCAGTGAAAACACGCTAAAGATGCCAACAAAAACCTTAACCATAAATACACATAACCGTCATATTAGATGTCTATGCTATACCAGAACATTATTAAAACAAAGAAATGTTACTTTCATTACTAAAAACATTTTAATAATTCAATAAAAGTTATGTGCAATATTGGATAATACGAAAGTGTGTGTTATGGAACAAACATTGCAGAATATTAATTTCATCCAAAAGCATGACTTAAAGAAAGGGAAGTTTTTTTGCCTTCAGATGCCTATATTAGCCAATTAGACAGAACCGAGACAGTTTAGCGATTTAGGATAGTTCATGCAAAACAAATATTTATTTAAAATATCGATGTACTTAAATATAATACACAGTAGCATAAAAAACCTGAGAAGGGACATAACATTAACGCATTATTATATCCTTTGTCAATCAATTAGCTTATCAGAAACTGCTTTCTTAGGTATGATCATCAACTTTCTGGCGTTTCCATACGAACAGGTGCATTTGCTTCTCACACACCTTCTAAGAAAGGCCAAGAGAAGAATTCAAAGTTGAAACTTTATTCCGAAATGCTTGCGATCGATACTTAAGACCCTAAATGGCAGAACAGATTTGTATTACATTGAGCCACGGTCCTTGCATTGGTTGACAAATTATATGCTCTCGTACATATAAATAATATTGAAGAACAAGAAGGAGAACGCAGGTGGTGAAACAAAGATGTTATCCAAAGACAGCATGACTGAGGAAAGAAACATTTTGGTTTTGTACTTAGGTTTCCACCTACTTCCTCTAGTACCAATGAAGATCACGATTTCAATAAATCCTGTATGTGCAGCCAACGCTCCGTTAGGTGACCCGAACAAAGACCTATCCTTCTTTTTTCTCCTACTATTTAGTTGTGAAAACGAATTGAATAGCTGCATGAAACACCTTCAGAGCTCGCTCTTGACAAATGTTTTTCCGCTGAGAAGACATTTAAGTAAACCAGTTGAAATCGGGTTTGATACCTAGCACTGCAATTCTCTCTTCAATCTGATAGCAAATTTGTTTTAGTACATTTTATTCCAATAGTATTATTAATAAAATAAAGAATTT
This sequence comes from Metallyticus violacea, assembly GCA_030762175.1. Taxonomy (NCBI): domain Eukaryota; kingdom Metazoa; phylum Arthropoda; class Insecta; order Mantodea; family Metallyticidae; genus Metallyticus; species Metallyticus violacea. The sequence goes on from CM060834.1 coordinate 90,469,799, forward strand.
TTGTACAATTTCATTCTTATTTTGTGCTATTTAGTGTTTTTGTTAACTGGAAGGGATCAGCATGTACGGTCTGGTGGCCAATGCAACATTTTGTGCAGTGAAAAATTAATCGCAATAAAAAGGGTAATTAGCTTTGTAAGCAGCTTATTACCACAGTGAAAAACATTTTAATAAAGACAATGGCGAATATGAGGACAAAGACAGTAACAAAAAATTCGCCTACAATAATACTTTTCAAATTATTAGAATAAAGATTTTTTTTGCCTTAATGTCGAAACTTAAAAGTTTTATAACCCCTTACAATCTTTTTATTTTTATAGATCCTATAATCAGCTATTTTAAATGTAATGCTCTCGCAACGCTACGGAGCACATTCTGATTTTAATTGGGGATGAAATTGGAGGTCTTTTTGTCCAAAATAGATCCCGAGTGCAGCTGTTGGTTGCTGCGGGACTTTATCAGGAGTGCTAACGTAAACTAGAAAACACTACGCCATAGTATAGAGCTGTCATATAGGCATAGCACATATCGTGAACGAGACCCCTTCTCCATATGAAAGACAGACAAGATTATGAATGCACGATATTTAAAATTATCAATAAGGAAAGTGATTCACCTGGTGATGAATTGCACACCTTGATGAATAAAGTATCTAAATGTGATAAAGATAATACATAAGAAGGGATTTGTTCAAATACATTATTAGTAAATGAGTATTAATATTTTATTTGGTATTGCATGAAAATTTTTGAATTGTAATCCTTGAATAAGTTACATGTTGATACAAAAATTTCAATTGCTCTCTTTTGACACTTCATTCCTTTAATTGCTCGTAAATAAATAAACAAAATAAATGCCCAAAGTATAGGACCTGAGTTCTAATAATATAGCAGTATAAACTTTACCATAAACCTAAGGAGTTACCATTCACTTACATGCATTTCTTACATTAATGTAGGACTGATGTAGTTTTTTATATTACCAAAAAAATATCAACACATAAACTGTCCCAACTATACTTCGTTATGTAATTTATGCCTATTTAAGTGTTTGCCTTTACCGATACACAAGGTGTATAAAACTGTCCTGTATTCATATTAAAACTCCACATTTAGTAATGCGTTTTAAATGTTGTTGGCACCTGTAGTTCCATCCCCAAACATGGGCGCCTCATAAGGGGGAGGTTTCGGTTACCAAGGTTAATTTCCAATTGCACTTATTTACCACCAGAGGGCAGAAGAACAGTGGTACCTAGGTACTCATCGTACCTAGTGCCATCTGACAGGAAAATAAGTAATTACTTGGATTGAAGCGGCCGATAATTTTGTCTTGTATGGAGTTCTTTAACGTGACTTAAGGTTCCTCCCGGTGGTCTTGCGCTTTATAATTTTACGTGCTTGCTAAAAAGTCTACCGACCCCAGTCTGGTTTGAACAGCGAATCTTATGTTAAATATTGAAATCTCACACCACAGAAAAAATCAGTTGGCCAGCCAGCTTCTTCGTGATATTTCTTTTGCTTTCATTGCATTCAACTTTCTTAACAATTATTATTATTATTGTTATTATTATTTTATCACAGTCCCTTGTAAGATCAAGACACTTTCTAGGATTTAACAGACGGCAAATATGGCGATGAGGTCAAATTTGAGGACTACAATACGCGATTAACTTTCTATTTACTTATTTCATAACAACAAAGAGAAATTTGACGTCTTAGCATCAAAGCCTCGTATAAATAAGGTACGGTGTTCATACATTACCACATCTTTACTGAGGTTCTTCATTTCGATTATAAAGTAATTAACGTTTTCATATTTATATACGAAAATTATTATTATTACAATGCAGCTAGTAGTTTCAAATGATAATTATTTCAAATATTTTGAGGGTTATATACTGTTAAGAAAAACAAGCTAAAATAGTTTTTACGATCACAGTGCCAAGTATATAGGGTATCAGTGGTATGTTAATGACATGTGTTCCAAAGCAAATCGTCCTCCCGATTGTATAATTTCATCACATCACATGTAAGCATCTGTTCCTACTAAGAGAAGAAAATAAATAAACTCTACTCACCAGTGTCGATGCCAGTTGCTTTCACGGAGCCTACGATTGTATTCTTGCCAACATCTTCCTTGACAGCAAATGTGTATCGTGATCTCTCGAAGATTGGAGGCCTCTGTGCCGAGTCGGTGACGCTGATGAAGACCTCAGCGTCTTGGTAGGATCTGAGACCTCCGCCGTCAGTCGCTGTGATGTTGAGATGATGGTAAGGTGACGTGCGGGTGGACAACAAGGACGGTCGCGTCACGAAGATCTCGCCAGAGTTACGGTCGATGCGGAAGAGACCGGCATCGTTGCCAGACATAATGCGGTACGTGATGGCTCCGTAACGACCCGAGTCCCTATCCGTGGCTACGACCACCACCACCGGCGAGGATGGCGAACCTGATCCTCCGTCTCGTAGCGACACGTTGTACTCCCGAGGGTAGAAGATCGGTTGATTATCGTTCACATCCGTCAACTGAATCTTCAACATTGCCGTTGTACTCAATCCTCCTGAAAGAAGACAAATATATTGTAGAACAAAATAATTAATAACTTATCACGTTTAAATATGTACATTTATGCTATTTTTTGCTTTATTTAGATTCAAATACCAGGGTAGGTTCATAAGGTTCCGGCCTAACCATTTTATAGCTATGTTAAAGACAAAAAGTATATTTAAATTTTCATTATAACTATCCTTTATTGCAAAACACTTCTCACAACTTTGAATTAAGATTTCAGCCCCCCCCCCTCCCCAAAGTCAGTAGTCTTGTCCGCAATATGAGTATAAACAGCATCCATTCACACTTAAATTTTCTTTCTCGAAGGTCCTGCTTGAGATTTGAGAAGAGAAAATAGTCGTCAGGAGCTAGATCTGGGCTGTAGGGTTCATTGTCGATATCCTAAAAACCACATTTCTTCACAATTTCCCTTTCAACAAGAACTGTGTGCACTGGCGCGTTGTCGTGAAGGAGGCGCACACAAACCACTCAGCTTTCCTCGCCTTTTCTCTTTGATGGAAGCACTTAGTCTGTTCAGTAGGCCAGCATAGTACTGTGGTGTTCCTCTACTTGAAGTCAATGAAGAGTATTCCTTCACAGTCCCAAAAGAGTGTGGACATTTTCTTTGATGACTGAGTGACCTTGGCCTATAGAGGAGGTGCTTCGCCAGGTTTACGCCTGCTACTCCATTGATTCTCTTTTGGACATGGGATCATAATAGAGGAACCACAGTTTTCTCTCCTGTAACAATGGTTTGCATAACTTCTCTCTCCTTGTGACGGCAGAGCTCCAAAAATGCCTGATAACTGCTGACTCGTTGCTGCTTTTGAAATGAGGAAATCTAGGCACCCATTTTGCACTACCCTTATTCATGTTTAAAACTTCATGAATATTTCGAAGGATGTTGTTTTAAAAAGGCCCAACCTTGCTGCTATTTTTGTAACTTTGAGCCGCCGTCTTCTATAATTTCTCCTTCCACAAGAGCGATGTTTTCAGGAGTGAGCACCTCCAAGGGCCGACCTGCACTCTTCGCCTTCAATGCTTTCTCGACCCATTCGAAAAAGTTTGGCCCATTCTTTTACGGTAGAATATGAGGGGGATGCTTCCCCATATACACCGTCCAATCGCTGTTTAATTTTATTTAGAGTAAGTCCTTCTTTTGTGAAGAATTTAATAACAGCTGGGTACTCCATTTTGAACATGTCACAATCTTCTACACATAGCCTTCTTTATGCAACTATATCTGAACAACTGAACACAGCGGAGCGGAAGTTATTTACTTAACAGATAAGACATAACAGCAGATAAGGATTTTGTGAAGACGATAATTCTTAGTGGCGAGGCCGGAAACTTATGGACCTACCTTTGTATATTACTTACTCTTTTAAACTAAAAATGTAAACATTAGCTTTCAAATCGCATCTTCTAAACGATCGTTCCCTACGTTTCTAGTGAATGCCACATACAGTGGTACACATCAAAGCTTGTCTATTATACTACAGCTGATTAGCGGGGAAAATTCAGTGAATAGGGCGCTGTGTCGAAGTTGACTTAGACATTCAAATTTGAAGAACAGGACTTTTTTTGCATAGCTAGTTGATATATTGGTTTCTTTTAGAACTAAGAGGAAGTACTTTCTTTATCTTTCTGAACTCAATGTTATTCTTTGAAATAAATGATAAAATTACAGACATGCATAACATTTTATATACTTAGTATCAAATATCCAATGTAATGAATGCAGATATAGAATTTTGATTTTTTGATTTGTTTTATTTAAGGGCACTCTTTAACGTCCCAGGTCACCAGCGTCCCATTCAAATCAGGGTGTGAAACGGCCGACAGAGGCCTCTTTTAGGCTTGAGATTCTTTATCGTGTCGTAAATCTACGATACTTAGGATTTTACGCCCAAAAAAATCCCTCGGTCCTGACCGGGATCGAACCCGCAGATATAGAAGAAAACAGCTTAAAATATAATAAGTTATATAGAATAATTCAAAGAAATTTAACCTGAATAATCAGCGAGGTAAAACAAACAATAGACCATATCATACAAAACCAGTAAATAGTTTGGTAGTCAGACATGGACGATAAGAAGGGCAGATAACAGAAAGTTGGAAGTGGAGTAGATGATTTATGCTCGCCAGCAGAAGTGATGCAATTAGAGAGACATTAAAGATGGATATTGTTGAAGAGTCAGAGAATACCAAAATAAATAAATAAATCATGTGGAAAAAAATGGACTAGCAAAATTTCTCTGCCAACTACTGTAAGAAGATGCCACGACAAGCCGACAACAACTTGGTGATCAGTTCTAAACTCTGAATGGGCACGTTTCCCAAACTTTATTGATCACCATTGATTTTCTTAATTATTTATAAAAAAATGTGCGATTAATTTACTGCACCCAATAAATTTCCTTTGTGTTGCTTTTCCTCGTTCATGCCTTAAGTATCTGGACTACATTTAAACATTTCTTCCATTGTAATTGTCAGCGACAGCTACAGTTGCTGGCAGGTATTGGAAGCGCCTGAAATCGCGCGGAGCAGGAAGAGGTTGCAGTCACCGTAAGCCAATTTTGTTGTGTGAGAGGCAGGTTACAAGCGTATCATAGCCCCTTATTGTAACTGCCCCTCTCAGAGTCACGTCCTCTTCCCCCCCTCCCAATACATGATGATTGTCCCTTACTTTGCCATTGCTGTATACTGCAGCACTACTCGATGCAGTCGATGTGGCGCAGATTCCTGAATCAAAGTGTCGTAAAACAGAGCGAATCGATTTTATAATGTAGCTGTGTAGATCATCACTGTCGATGAGCGCTAAATGGCTAAAATAAATATTATTAAGAAAAAATGCAATAAAATCAACACTACTTCATAACAGATGCTTATACTCAGTTCATTCCTGGACGCGTACTCTGGGCCTTGGTCTTAACCCCTTAAAATCGCAAGCTATGTTAGTGGGACACATAGACAATATTCCTCCCATTAATATCAATCAAACAACAATTCCCTTCACAGATTCTGTGAAAAACCTTGGAGTTATTATAGACAGTAATCATAGCTACTGAAATCTGCAGGAAGATGTGTTCTCTAATCCACAATTTTAAAATATTAAACGTGAGCTTATCCAGAACCTTGAAAAATATCTTAGTGCAATCCTTGGCGATGCCTCACTTCGACTACTGCGATTTTCTGCTCACAGACTTAAACTCTAACGTAACGAAAAAACTACAGCGTGTGCATACGTTACATCTGCGATGCGCGTCTGTTCGATCATATAACACCCTCCCTCTGGGTTACGCCTGAAAGACCGAAGAAATATTCTCTGTCTCACACTACTTTTCAAAATTACCATACATATTCTCCATCTTATCTACCTTCTCGTTTTCAAAATCTATCTTCCTCTCATAATCTTAATACATATGAATCCCAGCACGTACTATTATTATATCACTTTACTCATAATCACTGTCCGTCTCTGGAATGCATTGCCAAGGGATGTCAGAGATTGCCGAACTTTATGAGCATTTCATAAGAAATAGTTTAATATTATTAGAAATAATCGATTACCCTAGATTTAGATTCATTTTGTTACAATGCATATATTTATTTGTTTTAATCTGCTGTAGAATTATTAATTCTATTATTTTTATTACTATCATAAATTTTCTTATCCCCTTCATAGTACTGTCGGGGTTTTTAATCATATACTTTGCTCATATATTTATTTCCACTTTCAGGATTTATGTAGTTGATATATGTATAAATTGTCATTACTGGTGCTTGTTGTATATTATTGTTCTTTTATTTTCTTATTTATTCTTCTTCTTAAGTTAATATTTATCATTTTTCATTATCAATATTTATGTATTAGCATACATTTATTTATATACAACATGGTCTACATTGATTTATATGTGTGCAAGTATTGTCAACTTTACTGTTCAATGTTGTGATTGTCACTATAGCTTCATGTAATTATTATTATATTGGTAGAGCGGAATAGATGGCCTAATGGACTTAGCTCTATTAGAATAAACAAATATGATCAAGAGAAAGGCAAATGTGAGAGTTAAACAGCGGATTTTGAGTGAAGTTAAATACTCCGGAAATTAAAGCATTAGATTAATCAATACTTTGGTAACATTGAACATATCACCCAGCGAAATTATTAGCCTCACCACAATATCCAGAAAGTTACATTGAACCCTTAAACGTTGGTCCTGATTTCTCTAACATAAAAATTGGAACAGTTGAGAGGTGGCGATTCAAGAGCATTCAACCGATACATAGAATTGGGCAATGTTGCCTGGTTCAAACCACGGTAAAACCATTGGGACGGACCTCCCATAGAACTGCCTCGTTAACAATGGTCGAAGGGTGCAGTATGTAGAAACATACACCGTACTCGATTTTTGTAATTTTTTTTTTTTTTCAGCTGTAATACTTTGATCAAGGTTCAGCATTTAATGAGGCACAGACGTTTCAACAAGCAGGATTCTATTTCACTGAAAAATTATGTTATTTAAGATTATGAGGATAGAACCCAAAGTTTTCTGAATATAAGGCAACCAAAGATTTATCGCTGCCATCAATACTCTGCAATATGACATATTTTACTAATGAATTGTAGTATAGGTACGTTTTAACGAATAATATATTACTGATGAAATATAATAAACGAATGAAATAAATAATATTGCTAAGATATCACAATTCATTAATTTGAATAATTTTTTCAGATTTTATAATGACCTACAGTATTGATTACCTACAGTATTGATTGTTTATAAGCGAATTAAATTATGTTCCTTTCTTTAGTAACAGTCAAAGAATGCGGCATTACATTTTTATATGCAAGTACAAATTGTTTTCATAACAAACGAGAAACAAATTGATTTGATAGTTATAGCACCATACTGTACAAGGACTCTTGTCCTGTTTAAAAGCCATCAAGAAATAATTTTGCGTATCTGATATTTATTTCATCAATTTTTCATGAGCAGAGATGTATATGAAACAGAAAATGAAAATGGAAGTTTAAGAAAATAAGGAAGAGCGAAAAGAAATACAAAAAAAGAACAAGGAAGAGAAAAATGAAAAGAAAGTAAAAGAAAATTGTTAAAAAAAAAAGGAGGAACAAATGAAG
>CM060834.1:90482500-90490000 GCA_030762175.1 Metallyticus violacea
GTTCCTTTCCTTGAAGTCAATGAAAAGTATTTCTTCACAGTCCGAAAGATTGTAGCTATGATCTTCTGGGTTGATGAGCGATATTCGCCTTCGCCAGGTTTACGCCACCCCATTGATTCTCTTTCGGACAAGGGATCATAGTAGAGAACCATAGTTTCATCTCATGCAACAATATTTTGCAGAACTTCTCTCTCGTTGCTACGCCAGAGCTCTAAAAATGCTTGACAACAGATGACACGTTGCTGCTTTTGGACTGAGGAAAGAAATCTAGGCACTCATCTTGCACTAAGCTGATTCAGGTTTAAAAGTTCATGAACAATTCGAACGACTCTTGTTTTAGAAAAGCCCAACCTTGATGCTATTTCTGTAACTTTGAGCAGCCGGTCCTCCATAACTTCTCCTTCCACAAGAGCGACGTTTTCAGGAGTGAGCACCTCCAAGGGCCGACCTGCACGCTCTTCGTCTTCAATGCTTTCTTGACCCATTTGAAAAAGTTTGGCCCATCTTTTACGATAGAATATGAGGGGTGTGCTTCCCCATATACACCGTCTAATCGCTGTTTAATTTCATTTGGAGTAAGTCCTTCTTTTGTGAGGAACTTAATATCAGCTCGATGCTCCATTTTGAACATGTCGCAATCTTCTACACATAGCCTTCTTTATGCGAGACCGGAAACTTATGGAGCTACCCTTGTAACATACAGTTACAGAAGTGAAAGCATAGGTTAAATGAAATTCACAATTGCGACACTCTGTATATTGCAAGTAGAAAAATGCAATGCTAACAAGAGATTTGTAAGTTGTATTTAAATGTTAATATAATATTTTAATTTTTACAATGTTTCCTCGGCCTTATGCACTTTGGTTACGGAATCAACAATTAAGGTAACAGCCACGGAAAAGATAAAGGCACTGGACTTAACGAGGGTTCCAAGATCAGTTATTTTGTGTAAAGCAATAGAAAAAAGAGAAATTGGAATACCAAGGAGGAGGCTTCTACTATAGAAGCAGCAAGAAGTCGAGGAGAAGAAGAAGTTATTTTGAACATTGTGTAAGAAATAGTCTTACTTTTGCTTCAACACAATCCTCTCTTAGCAAAGGCACTACCTGCGACACTGCTGAAAACCCGAAACGCTTGCAGGATACCTCAGTCGTTATGCAAATTACTGAGGCCGCAGCTGGTCCTTCTGCAGTGGAGGTGGACTGTCCGTCACTGGTAGAGACTGATGCGGCCCGACCGACCGGATTCCTTGCCTGACAACCGCCTGATTTATGAATCAAACTGCGTGAGCGACAGATTCCACGATCTCCCCCGTTCCTCCTCAGCTAACACAACCGCCATGTATAATTTGATTTACAGGTCCCCTCTCTCCCCGCTACTAACAGCTGAAGAAAGAGATGGGGAAGCTAAAACATGTCACACGCGATAAATCACTTGTTTGGCGACGTCACAGCTGCAAGCTTAGCTTTTTGACACGTTAAAAAGAAATCGGCACTTTGGAGAATCCGGAATGTCATTTCGCTAATTGAGAAGTACGTCTTCATGAGCAGAAATTCTGTCCAGGTTACGGAACTCATCAGATAAAGTGCACGTTTTATGTTGTGAACAAATAAAAGGAAAATTAAATGAAGTGGCGTGTGTTTTTTTTTATTAAGGAAATGTCTTCTTTTTCATAACACCTTTAAACATAAACAACGTTGTAATTACACTTAATGCTAGAACAGCATTAATAGAGGTGCATTTGAGGAAACTATACTCTTAGATAGCAATAGAAATATCACAATGTAATAATAATAATGAACAATTTAACTTCCTTTCTTTCCAACTTTGCTTCGTTCCTACTGGATTTCGTCTACTTTGAGTATGGTAGCTCTAGACTAATTTTGAAACACTACTTAATGTGCATCTAAGAGGAAAGTGGGTGTTATAAGTAAAACAAGAGAAATAAAAGTCTAAATACATTTTTTGCTATCTCTTAGAGTTTTCTAGAAAAAAACGAGTTACTTCGAAACATATGGCAACATCATTTAATATTCTGTATTGACTGTCTTGTCTTATTCCCTATGAGAATACATTTTATCGTACTCTGCGACTAAAGTTACGAATGTAAATGTTATCTGTTTTGTTGCAGAGAGTAAAGGTTGACGTATTAAGTGCGTGAGAGCGGGTTTACCCGGCCTGCGTTGCTTCAAACTGTCATGTCGATGCACAATATAACATGACAGAAATCCCCCCTTTTCAGGAATTTCTTTCATTATTAACTAATAATACTATTCTCAACTTTATCCTTGCTATTGACATGACGTAATGACAAACACGGCCATTTTAGTACTAAAAATGATTTAGCGCAAACAGTGATGTCAAATCTGATTTTGTTTGCAAATGATTCACAAAACACTTTCAGCAAAATTTACGTCAAAATGCTAGGAAAAAATAGAAAATGTATTTCATCCATTTCTATTTGTCTAGTAGCATATTAAATCACGCAGAAATTATTATGATAAATATTTTTGGCTAAACTCTCTCTCGCGGTTATAATTACAATATATAAGAGAAGGCAACACTATCAGTTTGCCGCGTTTTTCTGCCAAAACTTTTCACCGGCGATCGTAGCGTCAGCTCCTGACTTGACTTCGATTCTCAATTTACCTCGTCCATCTAAATTCCGGTTCTTTACTGCTTAAGAGAAAGTGTATCCCTTGCACTTTCCTGCTAGTAAAATTATCAATATATCTTCGGTTCCGCTTTCTGATACCTATACATTGCTTTTACAAATAAGCATTATCATTTGCCCCGATTTCTAAATTTAATAATCTTATATTAGTTTCCAGTGGGGTCATTTTTTCCGGAATTTAAGATGGCGTTACTATTGGCAAACTAAATCTACTCAGCCTACATAAAATGTTGCTCCCTGCCTTCTCAAGTTTCGTCCTGTCTCCAAACGTGAGCCTCCTTTACCTTCCAGCCATCATTTAAAACATTTTATTGACTGGTTTTTAAGTTTGATTAGTGAATCTAAATTCAATATCACCCCGAAAGATAAATTTCCGCCAGAAAGCAGAACTAAAAAGACTATCTAATAATCCTATTGTAATTATTCTTCCAGCCGATAAGGGTCCTCAGGTGTACTGCAGGACATTTCTTCTTACAATGCAGAAAGCTTATCGACAGCTTGATGATGTCACTTATCATGAATTATTGTCTTCAAACCCTACAGTCAAGTTTAATCAAGATATAGCTTCTTTTATTGCTTCTTCTGTTACTGCTGAAGGACTTAGTCCTTAAGATATCATTCTACTTACTCCTATGTCCCTCGTACTGCCACCATATATTTTCTCCCTAAAATTCATAAAAAGGAACTGTCCAGACCGCCCAATACTAAACAGTTTCGATCTCCCCACTGAACGCATTTCTGCCCTAGCAGATTTTTAGTTACAGTCATTTGTTACGTCTAAGCCATCCTATAACAAAAAGTCCTATCATTTTGAGTTTCCTTAAGAAAGTCGACTCTTTAGCACATTCTAACATACTTTTGGCCACTATCGATGTAACGTCACTCTATACTAACCATCCCCATCATGAAGGATTGGCAGCTGTTAGACATTTCTTGGACTCTCGAGCACCTCCTCCTACCCCATCCACAAATTTCATTTGTCACCTTTTCTGGTTATCACTCGCAAAGCGTTTGGTTTTGATAATATACTAACAAATTAGCATCAGATTGGCACCTTCTTATGCCAATCTTTTTATGGCTCGCTTAGAGGAGGAATTTCTTAAATCAGAACCTCTGGTATCATTATTATGGTTACGTTCGTATATTGATGACATATTCGTGCTTTGGACCCAGAGCTTAGAACTTCTTGATCAGTTTCTTATCATTTATAACTCTAAATATTCAGTCAAATTCATTTCTTCTCTATCTCCCAATCTCTATGTTCCCAGATATTGGTATCTCTCTACACAATTTCTTACCTATGCACATTACGCCCATCAATGTACAACAGTGTCTTCATTTTTATAGCTGTCTTCCCCTGCATCCCAAAAAATCCATTCCTTTTTCTCATTCAATCTTTGGTTATCGTCTTTGCAACAATTTTTCATCTAATGACACGTATTAAAACGTCACTTAAAAGTTCCAAAACCAACAATATCCTTCCTATCTTTTAGAATTCCCTATCATCCCAAAACCCAAAAATTCCAATATACACCGCCATTAATCTTGTTACCACTTATGTGCCTAGAATTGAGAGAATCAAACTTATTTTGAAGCAATGTCACGTTATTTATTAATAAAATCAACTTAAATGAATTTTTCTTTAAATATGCACCGCACCTCACTTTTAGAACATCCCCTAACCTTAAAAGTAAATTTCACTGTAACCTATCTCCTTCCAATTTATCTCGTCCAATCATTGGCTCATATCCTTGTGCTAACGTCCTAAATGTAAAACCTGTGAGCTAATTATGCCATATCATTCGTTTTACAGCTACAATTTATCCAAAAATATTAAGACTGCATCATTTGCTACCTGTTCTTCCAAGAACGTCATATATATGTTATATTGTAAACTTTGCAAAGCATTTTATATTGGTTTAACTTCCTCTGTTGTTTCGGTACGTATGAACAATCACAGACGTTCTATTAAAACCAAGTCTTGCGGTTGCCCAACGTGCCTTATTTCACTTTAAGGATTTCAATAATGCTTTTAATTTAACACTTTTTGATGAGTACCAATTCATAGCTCTAAAAGTTTACTAAGAAATAGGGAGCTGGTAGCTGTATTTTTGCATAAAGCGCGTACAGCACCACATTTAAATGTGTGTGTGTGTGTGTGTGTGTGTGTGTGTGTGTGCTCTTGTTGTTTGTTTAACCTGTTTCCAGGCATTACATTATCTTCGAAATCCAATATTTATTTTTACCACCTTTACTTGTATTCTGTCTTTTAAGAACACGTGTTGTTCGAATTATAGCGGAAAATGTGTGACTGTTTAAGTGTTTTATCTATTTATGCTTCTCTAGTTCTGTTATTTTGCATTGTTTCACAGATATTGTAACAAAAAAATATGTCAAAACTTTGGAGAAATATTTCTCACACATCAGCATAAAAATATAATATGAATAATGGATCCAGAATTGTTAAGTTTCCTTATTAGAGCCTTTTTCTATCCCTGTACTACATAGTAGAACATTAAAACAAAACAAAAAAAAAAAAAAAAAAACAGAATTGTGGGAAACAGAAAATCATATCAAATGCTCTGCGTTAGCACGGAAACATTCATCAATCCACCGTCGTATTGACTTCCTGGTGCGCTGATGCCTCCCTGGAGTATCTCGTACTGTTTGGCAGCCTTGCAGAATACGAGCACGAAGACCCCTCCACACCTTCAGCTAATCCCATAGATTTATGAGCATCTGCCAACTCCGCATTTGAATACCTCATTTTACTATATTGCGGGGGCCTTTGATAACTTATGGTGGCCAGTACTGTTTCATATTTTAAGGAAAAAGAAATATTCAAAATGCATCTATAATTCCTTAACAGATTATTGTAAAAATAAAAAAGTGTATGTTAAGGGTGCAAACCAGATTGTTGCAAAGGAAATTAACAAAGGATGTCCGCAAGAATCAATTTTAGGGCCGATATTATGGGACATTATTTGGAATCTCTAATAGAAAAATTAGAAGGATTAAACAGTATAAAAACATTATCGCATATGCAGATGACTTAGTAATAATAATGGAAGGAAATAATAGCAAGAAAATTGGAAAGAGATAAAATATAATATAACTGATCAAGTAAACAATTGGTGCATAAAAGCAAAATTGAAAATAGCTCCTCACAAATCATCATATTTGTTTTTAAAAGGACATTTAAACAGAAATCCGAGTATTAAAATTAACAATGATAATATAAAAAGACGAGCAATAAATAAATATCTAGGTATCTATTTGAATGAAAAATTAAATTTTAAGAAACGTGTAGTAAATACAACAACTAGAGCAGGAAAAGTTATGTTTAAGTTGGCCAATATTCGACAGAAATATTTCAATATACAAGCTAACGGAATAAAAAGCGATCATAATAGCATCTTTGCAGCCATAGGAGGAATTTGGGCGGGGAGGGGGAACGCGCGAGATACATTTTATACGAACTTTAAGCAGATCCTAAAGGAAAATTCTATTGAGATGTACAGGAGCATTTTCCACGTCCCCAACAATGGGACTATTAGTAATATTGGGTATATGGCCAATTGATTATTTAATTCGATTAAGCGCAGCCATTTATTAGCTTAAAAAGCAAAATAACTCAAAAATAATGGACATTATTGGTAAAAAGTGTAGAAATAAAAAAGAAATCAAAGATTCTTTATTACAAATATGGCAACGAGAATGGGATGAAATAAAAGAAGGTAGAAGAGTGCATGAAATATTCCCATCCATAAAGGAAAGATTACAATTTAAGCACATTCATCCCAATAAGGGTTTAGTGCATTATGTAACAGGCCATGGTTCATATTGCTCATATTTGCAAAGAATTAAATTACAAACAAACAAAACACGTACGGATTGATACACCGGAACATGTCTCATTTGAATGCCCTAAACACCTGTCAATTGTACTGAGGAAAGACGACTACTTGCAGGGAAACACACGAGAGATCAAGAAGATTTTAGGGTAATGAATGAACTAGCAAATAAAATATCATACAAAATGCCAGAAGAGTATAAAAACAGCAAAAATCAAACAAGAGAAAAAATTCAAAGGTCAGAAATCGTTCATTCCCCTAGAAGATCCAAGAGAATCAGGGAAAGGCAAGAAAGATATTTATAAGTAAATTAGTTGAAGAAAAAGGTGATAAAGAAGAAACACACAATTTGAGTCAAAAGAAGAGAGCAGAATTGACAGAAGAAGAGAATAATGGCAGGTTTTCGGGCGGAAAGGAAGCAGTTGAGAGAAGAAGAAGTAGACAGAGGACAAAAAGAGAGAAGAGAAGGAAACTGCACTGTCAACACACCATGGTCCAGTATAGCTGCTGCTTGGGACAGGCAGAGCAACCTCATTGATGTCCAGGTCCTGATGCCAGGAATTCCGGTGGGGAGCAGCCCGGATACCGAGCGTTAGCATGAAGATGTAGATATTAAATTGGATAAAAATTATAAAATAATTAATTTTAAATGTAATCATTGCTACTGGGTATCGATTTAGTTTATTGAAGTTTCGGTTTTGTTTAGTTATAGTATTAGTATTGTAAAGTTTAATATCTGTAGAATTTAAATAGTATTGGAAATAAATAAAATAAATCTGGAATATTATACCCTGATTCTGACAAGTTATCACAATGTAAGTATTGCGGATTAAAATAAAAAAAAATAAAAACCTCATTTTACTGTGCCCGGAACGAGGTCCGTAAACAAACAGAACTGACACTACGTGCTCGGTGCTATGTCAAGCAATGAAGTGAGTAACATAACAAACTGACTACGCGCTACAGAACAAC